>JAPZDV010000002.1:18817436-18844423 GCA_029814665.1 Acanthurus lineatus | reverse complement strand
AAAAAAGAGGATGTAAATAAAGGAAATGATCATATGAAGACAGATAACCTTAACTGTTCACAAATCTGCAAAATAGAATTAAGTTACATTTTCTCAAGTGGAAAATTCTTCTTCCATTCACCCCCAGAGGAGTTAACATGTGGGTAACAGAATAGCAGCCCACGCGGTAACACGTAGACCAGAATGAAGCAGAACCACACTTCGACACACACTCACATACACTAACATGCTTGTACGAGTCATAACGAAACGTTCACTTGAAAATGAAAGTATGTGGGTGAGATTTTTTTTTTCTTTCTCAGAGACTCCTCCTTCTTCTTCTTCATACAGGATTTATGATGCTGACTGGAGCTGAAGTCGTTTCTTCAGATCAGGTAATAATACTACGTGGGTGGACAATTAAAACTCAAAGTTCACATTGATAAGAAAGATGTAAAACAAAAAAAAAAGAGTCAGAGGAACTCTTTTAAGCAAACTTGTTGCAAGCTGTAGTTTTCCCCAGCAGAGGGCAGTGTTAATATGTGTGACTGCCTTCACCCACACAAAGTGATGATCTGTTTCTTAATAAATAATCAAAAAACAGTCAATTTGAGACAGAATATGGCATAAAATAAATGAAATCAGCATGCTGTATTGAGGATGATGCAAAAAATCCAGTTTGTGTTATTAGTTAAAGATCCTGATCATTTAGAGAACAGCTGGTTTAACACTCACTGTGAGTGGTACTGGTCTTAGTCAGAGTTGTTTCATCTGCTATAGAAGAGCAGCAACAAAGTCAGTAGAATAATCCAACACATCAGATGCATCATAGAAACTTTGAGAACTGTACAACTTTAAGTACTTGAAAAACTCCTAAGATATCTTAATACAGAAGGTCATGCACAACTTTTTTAAGAATGCTGTTTTCTGCTCCTCTGTTTAAGTAAAGGTGGTAAAAGTATTGAATATATTCACCACAGCAGCCTGACAATGATAAATGGTTGACATACAACGGATTGTGCTGAGCTCCTTCAAAGCTTCAGTCTACTAAAAGCTACGTGCAGTATGCAGTTCATACTGTATAATGTCATTTACCATATGAGTCCTTTGTATTCATATGACTTCATTTCATGTAACTCAGTATTCTTCTCTTTAAAATACTTGTGAAACATCCACCCACCCACGCAAAAGCAAGTAAAAAACCCCACATCTACCCCACAAAGATTAACCGCAGACAGATGCGCGCACACACATACACACTCATATGCTGTAACACACTGTAAGAAGTCGTAAGCCAGAGAAAACAGAAAAAGTTTTCAGTTTGCTTTTGAAGGTGGAAACATTTCTCACACAGATCTCAGGTCAGCAGGTAAAAGATGTAGCTACAATCCAAGCAAATATTTGTGCAGGAACGTTTACAAAAGTGCAACACCAGCATGTGTCCTCTATCTACTTGGCAATTTAATTCTGCTTTTCATCCAGATTATACAGCACATGTCCAACACACACCAAGGTGGTTTTGTTGCTTTTCTCCCAGTTTATTGTTGTACCAGTTCAGCAGTAAAACATGGTTGAGACATCTGAGCACGCTGTAGAACATCTTAGCCAGCTCTCAATAAATAGACCTTTTAAATATGACAGATTGTATTACAGCAGAGGAATATAAACCTGAAAATGTCTAGCACACAGAACAAGATGCCTCCTACAGAGCTCCCTCTCTGACAGTTCAGCTGATTGTTGCTATAAAAATGTGCGGCAGGTGTGTGTGTGTGTATGTGTTAACAGCTTCGACTGATGTGTCGACATTTCCACAAGTCCAAGCTGTCATAATTTGCCTCCCATCACCACTGTGTAGCGCACATGCACACACACACACACTCAGACAGAGAGAGAGAGATGTGCTTGTGTTTGAACTTAACGCTCGCGTCCAAGTAGTTTTCTGTCAAATTTGTTTTCATTTCCTCAGAGTTTGTTTGTGAAAGGAAACAGGCAGCATTACATACAGGAGAAAACACAAACCCAAAAGGAGACATTCCAGGAAATAAATACACTTCTTGCTTTGTTTGAAAAAAAAAATTATTTACACAGTATTATACATGGGAGAAATTCAGAACATCCATCCGGGTCTCTCAGTCATAAAAATATATATATATATATATATAATAAAATCTACAGTAAAAGAATTAACTACAATAACAATTATTGAAATAAACTAAAGATTGTTGACTGTGAATGAATATACAGTACAATCACTGCTTTTAATGTCTTGTATACACAGTAGAAAGCACAAACTTGAGTGTGTGTGAGTGTGAGTGTGTGTGTGTGTATGGAGAGAAGTTTTTAAACTTGATTGAAATTCCTGAACAGCCACCCGACATTGTGTTTACTTCAGGACGACCTTGAAATCGCAACAAGAGTCTCTTCCGCACTTGAACTTCGAGAATGTTTATAAAAACCGTGTGTGTCCTATATTTTGTAATCCATCCTCAAAGTTTTCAACAGCATGGAGAAGCCCTCTCTACCGGTTAGTGTGTGTGTGTGTGCATATATATATAGATATGTATATATGTGTGTGTGTGAGTCTGTGTGAAGATGCTTGACAGTCTAGTGGCAGCCACAGGCCCTGACCACCATGTTGCGGTATTTCTTGAGGATGACATTGGAGCTGTCATCAAAGTAGAGCACCGAGATGGCGTGGAGCTGTGTGGGGGCACAACAGGGCTTAGGAACCGTGTCGGGGTTGATAAAATGAACCTGAGAAGAAAAAGAGGGGAAATTAAAATCATTATAACATGAGTGAAATATAAAAAAGAAGTCATACCACACAGGGTCATACACTAAATTTAAGAGCTGCGGTGGAAAAAAATACATCTTGAAAACATTGGCCTTCTCTTGTGTCACATCCTTGATGACAGTTGACTCTAAAATACAATCTGCAACCATTTTGGAGCATTACACACAGCAGTTTCGCATTGCCTTGACAGTTGATGGGATGATTAGACTCTCAACATGACCGCTGGGTTTTTGTTCCCTGCTTTCATGGTTACTCACAAGGGTTTGCACAATGGCATGGTTTGTGGCGTTCATGTAGGAGTTCAGTGGGAAGGCGCACTCTCCCTCACAATAGTACGCTGCATATCCTTCTGGAGCAATGATCCAGTCCTGAGAGTGAGGAGGAAGAGGTAAGTTTAGCTTTAGGAGAATTGGGAAATATGGTGTAATGCGCTGAAAACAGAAATACAGGCGGAAAATGTTGACATGTCTCGATATTGACACACTTAAGTTGCAGAATTTTAGACGGATCTGGCCGACATTCAGCTGCATGTGTGTAGATGTGACTGGGATTAGCCAATTAGCCAATTCAAAATCTAAATATCAGCTCAAGTAAGCAGCATTTGAGCCAGATTTGGGGCAGTGGTGGGCCATGGAAATATAAGATTTTAGTTTGACCTTGTGGGGCCATCACAACCATCACCCATTACCTCTGAGGATAAGCCAAATCAGAGATTAGCTGTTCCTGCTTGCATTGCACTCGTGGATTTGCAAACTTTTACTGGGTTACTTTGATTCTGAGGCCACTTAAAAATGTTTTGATTCTCAAGCAAGTTCTGCAGTTATACAGGCCATCTTTTTTTCCTACGACTTCGCAGTAGATTTATACATGTTCATAACAGATCTATCCTCTGGTCTATAAAATGTAAGAAAATAGGGAAAAACAACTATATTTCATCCCAAGTTGAAATATTTTAATAGCCTGTTTTACATGAGCAACAGTCCAAAACCCAAAGATAAATCATTTTATGCACTAAAAAAAAAATGCTGAAAGTATCAATCATGCTACCCAGTGTCAGGGCAGCTTGAAAGGCAACACCGCGGGCGAAAAAAAAAAATCTTAAGCTTACTCTTCTGCGTACACAATGGAAAATGACCTAAAGAGTGAATCATGTGTGGCAGCTGGACACAAAGAGGACGCAGGTCAGAGAGATTTCAGCGAGTGCATCAAGCTGAAAACTGTACGAAAGTGTTGGACTGGTCCCTTGTGGAAATTACACCCTTGGCTTCGAGTATTATGTGGGCTGATTCTACTGTGTCATTTATCAGGATTCTGGGATCAGACGAGCAAACAGGAGTGTCTGGGGTTGAGCTTCCGTTGGGCCAAGCAATTTTGGCTACCTGGGAGAGGAATGTTTTCCGTACCTGCCACCCTAAGTCTCTGAAACTGACGTAGAGCTCGTGCTTCTTACATGCCTGCTTCTGATCCGTACTGCTGTTCTCTGAGGAAAAAGGACAGAGCAAAAAACAAAAGGAGATTATACCTCAGGTACATGTGCTATTATCTCATTCACCTACAGAAGTTACCATTTTACTATTGTCAGGCTCCAATTAGGCTGAGATGAAGAACAGACACGTACACATACAAAACATTAACATTTTAAACAATGGCTGAAGGAAATCACCTCCAGATACAGCAGCAGTTTTGTAATTGTTTCAAATGAATGGGCCACCCTGTCTCGAGGTCACCCAGCAGGGCTTTAAGTTTCCACTGGATGAAACAGATGTGCACACAGAGGTGGCTCGCCTCGCTTTTCTCCTCTCTCTTCATTCATTTCAACATTTCTTTTCCCCCCCTTTTACCCCATGCGTGTGTGAAAAAAAACAATAGTCTGTTTTCTATCTAATGGCATCTCTCTCTCTCTCTTCTTCTGGTGACCTCTGGGGCTCTGTGATACATTAGTGCCTGAGAGTGGTTCACGTTGGAAATAATCATGAGCGACTGGTTCTCATCATCCAGTTAAAGGCCGCTGCTATCCAAGAGTTCCAAACAGGCCCATTTGGCCCATGTGTTGTGGCCCCGGTTGCCCCACAGCACAGCACAGCACAGCGCAGATGTGTTCTGCCATAAAAGCGTTTCGCTGCCTTACCTCCATGCAGGGAACTTGGCCCCAACTGCTCTGTAATGCTTGTGTAAATAAACAAGGACAGCAGAGGGATATTTGAAGCTCAGGCATTACGGTCTTATGTTTCAGCACTTCACATAAACACAGCCTTCTCACACCTCTAAAACAAAGGCCCCGAGTATGCATCACATGTTTTGTCGTGCAAGGACCACGTCAGTTCCATCGGCATGCTTTAGTTGCTTCCAAATATGTTGTATAATTACGGGTGAATGTGAGTGTTTGCATGTCAGAGTGCGCATGAATGTTTTGGCCTTTGCACAATACAAATGTAGAAAATTCTCATATGGACCGACCAGTCATCTGTGTCCCATTCCACGGATTCCTCGCATGGCCAACAAAAGCTGGATTAAAACAGGGTCAGTCCAACATAAAGGCATAACTTTTGAAAAGACTGTTTATAAAACACACACACACTTTTGTAAGGTTACCTGCAACATTGGCCACTCTGAGCGCCTCTTGGCTCTTTGCTCCTTTGGAGCGGTTGGGGTTACGCTGTTTGGCCCCCCCTGGTGCTGAGCGGATGCTTCGCAGGTGCACCTCAGTGGCTTTAAAGAAGGCCACCATGAAGGGCTGTTTATTCTGAGGCCCACTGCGACCAATCAGCCCTGCCACACGAGGATTGATACTCTCTCCTGTAGGGGGAGACAGAGGGAACAACACAACAGGTGTTGACATAACAGAAATCTAGATTTTATTCAGACAAGGTTGTGTATGAGGAGAGAGGAAATGCTTTCAAAATCAAATAAATATGTGCTCGCTTGTTTTGCCCTCGTTTGGAGGTTTTTTTTTAGCGTGTGTGCGGTCATCTCTTTCCAGACTACGTCAAAAATGCTGCATTCAGTTTTACAAATTAGATTAAACTCTGCGAATTCCTTTCCCTTTTTCTCATTCCTTCTGAACCTCTGAAATGCCAAGAACAAATGCGGCGCTGAACATCAAAGCCTCTCCTCTCGTGTTTTTGTGCATTTAATGTGAGGGTGTGTTTTTTTGTGCATGCGCATGCATGTGCGCTCCAGCAGTGTCTATCTAGTTCTCACACAGAAGAATGTGTGTGTGATCACCGTCTGGTGGTAAATCAAGGCTTCTGGTCGCTGCTGGCGGCGGGACGTCCCGTGTGCCTGTCTGTACACGCTCGCCCATAACCCTTCATACTCGATCCAGCACACAAACACACACTCATAGATACAGCCTCTCCAAGCACTCCCCTCCCATAGCATAACATAAAAAGCAATACAGTGTCTGTTTTTCCTCACCTAACATGTAACATCCTGCCATCCTGTGAGAGATAATGCTCTCAAACTCGCTCTTGTACTTCACACTGATTATTGATAAAGGTTTCCACTGACTGAAATCCAAATCTCTGTAATGATGACAAACTCCTGCTGAGATGTGTATCTTTATGATAACGCAGTGTATTTTCTGTATGCGTTCTAATGATGCTGAGGGTATGACGGACGAGGACGGTGATGAATGACTGATGATGACTGATGAGGTGCAGGGTTTGATTTATCTTTGCTGTGTACGCACAAAGAATGAATCAACCGCTTCCTTGGCCCTTATGAAAACAGCCATGATGCAGGCTTATGCATGTTTTAATTTAATGCAGACCTTTCTGCTTGTTAGACATCCAGCTATATCCACACCACATTGAAATGATTTATAAAGTTCATTTAAAGAACATCTGAATTTGATGGTTGCAAAGTTTTATAGAAAAGGTTTCATGGTTTGTGCATGGCTAACTTCAAGGAGGGGGACAGCTTATTACATACATTTACTTCTACTTCATCATAGTAGTGTTGATCTATATAGTTTAAAACAAGTATAAATGCTGTCAGCTACATAAACCTGGCATTCATTTTTACATTTTATTTTGCTTTTTTTTAAGTCTAGCTTGAACTCAACCCACTTTACTCTTAGTATATTTTAAGGAACTTTGTTTTAAGGGGGGCTGGTGGATAACTGATAACTGTTCAGACTGAACTAGCTACTTTGGTTCACACTAACAATACACACATAAGCAGGTGACACAGGTGTACAAAAGCCCTGCAATAAATTAGATCTTTGTGAAGCTTATAATTCTTGTTTACATTGGAAGTGGAGTGTTGATTCATCTTTATGGTTATTTTTCAGCTTCCTGCCTGTTTCTATTAACTTCAACTTTCTTCCTTTGTGCAAAATATGCCACATTGCTAACATGACCACCTGCGACTTCCTACATGATCTAATCCCGAGTGATACTCACCATTTGTGCTCTCCAGGGCCAGCTGTAGACCCAGGTTCCTGCCAGGATTCAGGACCCAGTGGTTGCTGGTGGCTGTAACGTCAAACACCAACCAGCCCTCCTCTGCTGCCCAGATCACCCGCGAGTCCAGCAGAAACAGATCTGACTCCCTGAACACAGAAGACAATGAAGCTGACACTTAAAATCTTGAATGAATTTAAATCAACAGGAATCATGTGCACAATCACAAAAGATTGATTAAAATGTAGATGTGACATAGTGTACACTTAAGTGACTGGAGCACAAAGCAATGTAATGGGGTGGACAGAGGGAGTCAGAGGAGTGTGACGGAGTGAAACAGAGAGAGATGGAGGAAGAAAGAGAGTGAAGGAGGGTGGGAGGTGGGGAGGAAGGGAGGGCTCCAGATGGTGAGGCCCAGGGGAGCACTTCATTTTCTTAATTGACAATAATGGCTTTATAAACGACCGGTCCTTTCACACACTACGCACAGTCCATCACTGGCTGGAATTTTGTGGGAGAGCCAGAAAGCCAAAGAGAGAGAGAGAGAGAAAGAAAGATACAGAGAGAGAGAGAGAGGGAGAGAAAAAAACACAGCTGCGAAAGGAGGAAAACACTGTGTGAAAACTAGCGAGTGAAATAGTGCATATCTGAGTCAGTCCTATTGTCCAACGCTGAACTCAGGATTTTCTGCTCTTTCACCATCCGAGTCTAAAATTCCTCGTTCTTCATGTGGCCATTCATGTATCCCGACCTATTTTCTAACTGGGCAGATAGTGTGTCACAGAGCTCTGGTTCATTCATGTACCCAGGCCCGTCTCTGGCAAAGAAATAAATGACTGCGTTGTTCCCTCCGGACAACAGGAACCTTTAGGAGGAATCGAGGAGAGCAGGACGTGGTCCATTCCCGAGTTACATGTACACCTTCTGGATGGATCAGATTAGCCACATGGACGAGGTGAAGCTAACCTGTTCTGATTGGAGCTACTTCCAAAGAAGGACTAAGTTTGTGCTTTTTTTCCCTTAATTTAATCAAATGTAGATTTTCTAATGGATAAAACTGAGAAAAAGCAGCATTTCCTTACATTTAAGATTTTGAAACCAGCAAACGTCATTTCTTTTTGAAAAATAACTCTACAGGACTACAAGTTTACAGCCATGCTAGTGGATCATTAAGTTTGTACTCAGACACAGCAGTTTTAAGCTAAATGCTAACATCAGCATGCTAATATGCTCAGAATGACATGAAGACATCTGATGTATACCATTAACTACGTTTAGTTTGGATTAGCTTGTTAGCATGATAAAACTGCTGATCATTTGTTATAAGCTAAAGAATGAGAAAAATTTAAATACTTGACCTGATGATGGCGCTAGACAAAAGGTTTAGAGACCACCAAAACCATTACAAATCATTCTGGACCAACTGAACAACTAGCCAAGTACCTGACAATGACATCTCTACAGTAACACTGTAAACAAGACTAATAACGGTTCATCTACAGTGATTGATAATGAACTAATCAATTCAGCACTCTTGCACATAGTCATAGCTAATCAAAATATGAAAATGTGTCTTTGGTTGACAATAGGGTATGGCAATATTTCAGTATTTTATCAATGTTGTGAGTTGAGTCCGGATAACATGTTAGATTTTGGATGTCTTTATATTGTAATACATCATTAGTATTGTCTTGTCTTGGTTTTAAAGGCTGTATTTGGGTTGTAACATACATTTCTTACCAGACTGTCCTGATGCATTAACACATAACCGTATACCCATACCCACCTATCAGAGTGTTCCTCCAGCACCTGGTAGACGCTGATGCGGAAAGTCTCATTATCAAAACGTTCATGGATGAAGTCTTTATATATCCGAAACTCAGCAGCAGTGACGGCCTCCCCCTCTGGGATCCGTGACAGGTCGAATCTGAATTCCCGGTGATGCCGCCGCACTGGTAGGAATTCTTTATCATGCTCAACTGCAAAAATAAGACAAAATAAAACACGGAAATCAAAAAATGTATCATCAAACAGAGTGAAAGAAAAGCATGTCACTTCTTTTATACATGAGCTATTTTGCATCCCCCCTCTTACTTGCAGTGATACGAAACATGAACACAGAGACACAGAAGGATAATGGCTTTGTATGAACCTATTAAGTTCTTTGTGTAGTTCTGGGCTACTTCTTACCCAGAAACAAAACAGTTTGCAAAAGTTGTAAACTAATGTCTTTTTCCCTCAGATTTTCCACAATTTAGTCTTCTACCACAGTTCATCATGCTAAGTTGTTAGCAAGGAGCTGACATACCTTGTCAGACTTGTGGTCAGTCCCAGATTAAAAACGTCTTTAGATATGATCTGCACATGTTGGCGTATGATTGAAACATTTATGAGGACTAGCACGAGGAGCAATGCATCTGGCACACACACACTCAGGCAATGATAGAGAGATGCAGGCAGACACTGACAGCTTTATGAGCCCCCTCCTTCTCCCCCTCTTCCTCTCATAGCCCCAGAGAGTCATTCAGCCTGCCCTTCATCTGGTTCTCATGATTTGGGGCTCCATGCTTGGTGTACCCCCATCCTCATCCCCTCCCTCTCTCTCTGATGCCTACATCCTAGCTCTCCAACTCCCCCTGCACCCCGAAGATGTGCCCCCCTTGACCCCGCTCCTCTTATATCCCAGCAGGATATCCCAGGGGTCAGCGCCTTGTCTCTTACCATCTCCTGACTCTCCCTCCACCACCCTCTTCATCAACTGTCAGACAGACCCCCCACACATGCACGCATCCATACATTTAGAGAAAGATACATAGAGACACCCAAACAAATACAAACCTAATGATTGCAGAGTGTGTAAAAACAATGACAAGAAGAGCCCGGTGGCGTTGCTTTAATTCTTCCCTCACTTCTTGAAACAATGAATTTATTAATGAAAATTAATTACTTAAAAAAAATGGATAACAATTTTCTCTCTCAATTTGTCTCGAAGTCAGTTACAAGCAAAGAAATTAAGCAAAACAGTCTCTATCTCTGAGTTTATAAAGTGTTTTGCAAGGAAAAGAAAGCAGAAGAAATTGCAAATTATATAACAGCATTGCATACTGATTATCTTTGGTTTTGGACTATTGGGCACTCCGCTTCCCCAGCTTTCACATTTCAAAAAAATAAATTGATTACACTGAACCCACCTTGGAGTCTACAACCATGATAATGATTTTTTGAGGTTATATACTAATGATTTGAGCTCAATTAAACACTAACATGCACATGTTTAGCAGGTATAATGTTAGCTATGTTACCAGTTGTAGTTCACCATGTTAGCATGCTATGTTTGCGTTGCTAACCAGCACAGAAACAAAGCAAATCTGACTATGATGAGATTGTCATTTGGTTACAAAAACTTGACCATAAAACAAATTATTTGAAAATTTCACCGAGTAAAAAACATTATTCCTGAGGGGGACATTTTATTTCCAGTAGTTTTTAAGATGTTTCACTCAAAACCACGACTGAGAATATAACACTGATGCTTGAGGCCAAGATACTGAAATTGTAGTGAAACGATGAGTGCAGTGATTGCCTGTATAAAGTTGATGTAACCATACGGATCATTTTCACTGTCTATTTCTGCTGAGAACCACATGTGTAACATTGAAAATAAAAGGCGACATGCTGACTGTGCAGATGACGTGCCGCGCTGCTCACGCGGGCAGTGTGGCTGCAGTAAACTGTTTGCAGAAATGAAAAGGAAGAGGCTATGTGACGCACACGTTCTGGGCATAATAATAACCGACATTTTAGTTTAGACCAGTGTGGTGCCTCTACTGACTGACCGACGCATGGCCAAAGATGCCCCTGGAGCCATGTGCTAGCAGATTTCCAGATTAATGATAAAATTAAATTAATTGTTTGCACTATTAATACAGTTCAATATCAGCGACCGCAGAGCTGAGTTACGGCTGGGTGAGAAGAAAGCCCTCTCCGGCATCCCCTCCCTCTGCAATCATCAGCAGCCATCCATCAACCATCTAATGCTACTCTAATGCTACTTAGCAAGTCTCTTCTTCTTTTTCAAAATGCACATTCACCCAATTGTAAAATTTCAAAAGAGCCTGATGACAGTGTACTTGTTCTACCAGCTGTCAGTGATATAACAGTGATGTAAATGTTATGCATGTTTCACTAAACAGTCTGGTGTCATTTCTATCACAGCACACCTGCCTCTTTGTCTTCCTCCGTCCTGTTTCCCCCTTTTACCTCATATGTAGTTTTTCCCAATTGACTCTCTCTCCTATGTCCCCCTCATTTATGTCTCTATTAAACCCAGTTGCTGAAGGACATTATACAAAGGCCACACTGTGAGCTGATTGGCCAAAGCAAGTATAAAGCAGGGGTAAAGAAAGGATCTAATTACTCGTCTCTGAGGGACAGCTCTGGCTCTCTGTTGGCCTTCACATGGCCTTGCTTTAGGCCTCCATTGTCCTCCATCTGCTATGGACACACATTGGTCAGGGTTTGAAAAGCTGTTTGACTTTAATGAAAACCATTGAGTTCAAGGTTACACAAACTTATGTGAAGTTATGTGAATTCTGCTGCTGAAAAAAATGTTTCATAAGCGATGACCACATTTATCTGCAGTGCGCCTCAAACTTCAGTCAACACATACAGTACACACGCCATATGGCTCTCAACCTTTCTGGCTTGTGATGGCTTAAAATAAAGCAGCCGTGACCTGTCCTCAAAGCTTCTGGCACCACTTGAAAAAAACATATTTTTGCCACTGGGAATGCCCACAAACCTCACAAATTCCCATCAGTTAAAATCTGTTTTGGATGTGTGAACAAAGAAAGCACTTAATGTTTTTTTTCTCAGGCTAAATGACCAAACTTTGCGCTTGAAGAGAAGACCATTTCCATCTTTCCATCTATCTTTCACTGAATCATAGTCTTTAAACTGCATAATTGATAAAAAGCAAGTTATATCTAAAACAATAAAAAATATACTGAACTGAAAATGAGTTACTATGTTTTCTCTGAAGTAAAGCATAAAAGTAAAACACAGTTCATTGTTCATACACTGATTTCAACCATATTTCCCAGCATTACCGCAAACACATCAAGAGGACATATTCTTATAGTCTTATAGTCTCTTTTTCATTTTAATATCAATCCAGGGAACAACTACTTTATGTTTTCAGTACACTTTCACACTTTCACACATTCTCATTTCTCCTTTATATGTCTCTGCTCCAGGGTCTGCTTATTCTTCATACACACCAGGGACCTCTCCCTCCTCCTGTAACCCAGTGCAGGTGCACTCCCTCTAGGGGAAAAAGCCAGACCTGTTCTTTAGCCTCCAGAGCAGCCACACGCCCCTTCACTGTAAAAGCTCTTTATCTTTGCTCGTGAGAACAGCTGGATGCTTCTGTGAAACTCCCACACTTACATTTCTCTCATATTGTGTTACATTTTATACTCTTAAATGCAAGAATTTTATCGGCACAGATCGAGAGAAGACGAGAGCGAGTTTAACATTGGCCTCTGCCGTGATTCTGCCTTTGTCTCTCGGTTTCTTTATCCTCTCTTGCAGGCCATTATAGCAGTATGGCAGTCATTAGATGAGGGGAAGAGGCACAGTCAAAGCAAAGCGGGTGCCTTTATGACTTCCTCTGGGAGGAAGTGAGTAGCCATTGCCCCACCTGTGTCGCTAGCACACATAAACCACAAACATGGTGAACACACCCTCTGGTACCACATGAGCCGTTCAGTCTGAGTAGCCGGTGTCCGGATCGGTTGCCGGTCTTCTCTCACACACACACACAGGCACACACACACATGCACACACACATACACAAAGTGCATGCACGCAACTATCACAAAGTCTTGGTCTTGTGCGTCACAGCACTGTAACACAATCATTATGGGTTCCTGTAATCCATAATTAGAGATGCAACAACACACACATGCAAACAGACAAACACACATACACAGTGAGCTGCTTTTATCATTTAGCCTGACATCTGATTTGCTTTTTATAGAAACTGCTGATGATGCACAGTTAAACCACATCATTTGACTTGTGCAGGCCACACACGTGCACAGCAGCACACATCAGAGATGTGGGGATGAATGATGACTTCTTCATCCTCCAGACCTACTGTGCACCTGGTAACCAGAAGGTTGTTCCCATATGAACATTGTGTCAGCATCTTACAAGATATATGCCTCCCCATTCTGCTTCTTTATCGCATTCTCCACTCCTGAGAGTCTGAGCCTGCCAGAAGCCAAAACCTCTGACTTTTTTTTCATAAAAAATCAGTAGTGAATTGTTACTATTTTACAACTTTTATACATAGCATTTTTTAACACTTAAAATCCATCAACATTACATTCCATAACATTTCTGTACCTTTTAAGAGTTTGTTGATATTCTTTGCTTTTCATCAAATCCCATTAGAATTTAAAAAGAATCCTTCAAGCTTACTGGCTGTGTAGCCAAAGCCTGATAAAGCTTATTTCTTTTACCAAAACTATAAAAATCTTATCAGTGAGCCACACTGTTGGACTGGGTTTTATCTTCCTTAAATACCATTATACTGAGCTCTGTAGTTTGCTGTGAATCAGTCCCTAATTAGAGTTCTTCTGTTACCTAAAATGCTAAACTGCTGGATCTGGAATCAGTGAGTAAACAAGTCTATGCACTGATTTGATACCAAGGATTTTATTGATTAGAAACAGGGCCTTGCTAATTCCCAGCAGCATCCTGTATGAAACTTAACATCTTATTTACTACAAAAATAGCCCCTATCCATAAACAGCAAGCAACTTGTGAAGGTTTAAGCACCAAGTTCAGGTATGAGGAAGAAAAAATAGTACCATGACTGCTGCTGTAAATGTTCACTAATACACCAAATCCTGAACAAATACATTTATTATTCCTGTTTGAGTAATATTTTCTAAAAAAAAGCACAGTTCAAAGTTCTTTTTAAGAAATATATCAAACCTTTTCTAAGAAATGAAATCATGTTTTTTGCAAACTAAGATTTATGTCCTCGAAAGAAAAATATGAACTTGGGGCGAGAGCCATGGACAAGTTGGAGAAATCAACTTACACAATTTCCTTCTTTTTAACTGGATTTGTTGACAATACCAAAAAAAATCAGTTTTATTACTACACTAATCCTTCTGCATTTTGTTCTCCCTTCTTGCGTGCCCCCTCTCTCTCTCCCCCTTCCCTTTTTTGCTCTCCTCAGTCCTCTCCCGCTCTCCTGCCGGGCCTGTAGACCTAAGACACTTCTCCGACACCTCAGGCTCCGGAGCAGCAGCGGACAAATCTGACGGCTCACATTAGCTCAAGTGTCTGTTCGCCACCCTGACACCCCTCAGTCCCGCTTTGCACGCTTCCGCTGCTCTGCAGGAGGGGGATCTCACCCCCCGACACCACAGTCACTTCTCTCAACCCTAACCCTCCCCCCTCCCATCCCACCTCCAGTCCTCTGGAGATAACGGTGCCACCATGACCTGCACCTCATTTTGCATCCCCTGTAGAGCCCATTAATTTAAAGGCACACCTGATCCCTAAAACCAGAAACCAGAAAAGCAGTGAGTCAATCAAATCACAGCCATAGGATTTTATGATGAGCTTTTGGAGGAAAATGAAAGGGACTGTAACACTTCTACATTTAACTGATGCACAATAATGATCTTTTTTTTGTTCTATCTGTTGCTTTTACTGCAACAATGTTTTAAGTGCAGTACTTGGAACAAGTAAGTCACATTTTCCGTAAGCTAGACGAAGAAAGGGGAAGAAAAACAAGTGCAAGGAAGGGGCAGATTGCTCAAGATGTTTATTCTATAAAGAGTAAAGAGGGTTTGATCTCTTGGGTACCGGGTGACTACCCACAGTAGGGCGATTACCACGTTAGGAAACATCCTGCCCACTGGCAACTTCTGGTGACATCATGCCTGTGTGATGTATTTGCACTGCTGCAGGGCCTGACAGCACAGGCTCCCTGGGAAAGGGTCAGCAGAGTTTCATGCTATAACTTACTCACACTTAACGATCATTAACTCACCGCAGTGTGTGTGTATGTGTGTGTGTCTGTGCGTGTGCATGATCGAGTTTTGCCTTCGAGGCCGTGCGCAAGTGGAAGCAGTAACCACAGGAAGAAGAGTCTTTACATTTAAGACTTGTGGTCAAACCAAACCTTTCTGAGTTCTCCTCCAGCCTGGAGGCAACTGAGAAGTCTCAGATTTTACTCACAGCAGCTCTGCTGACCTCGCTCTCTCCCTCTCACTGAGGCCATCAAACATGTTTGCCCTCTGCAACTGTAAACTGTAGTGCAGGGTTCAACCTCATGCTTCACTGGGCATCATGGACCTGAGATTTATACAGTAGACGTAACAGCCTGGAACTCACATCAATGTGTCTGACTGTAAAGCCCCTCTACCTCTGTCCTCTACAGTGCACCCATGCAGCAGCTGTGTTGAAGGACTCTGAAGTGCAAAATCACATTTTCTTCTGATTTCTATTCACAATTTAAGTTTTATGGAATAGATCTTTTTTTCAGAGAATATGCACATTTCATTTCATGTATTTTATTTTATGTTTGTTTGATATAAATGAAGCTGGAGTCAGCAGCTGTATAAAGACTAAAAATAGAAGAAAAAGCATGTTTGGTTCCTGAAAGGTTACAAAATGTGCATACCAGCACCCCTTAATGCTTAGTGTATTCGTGTGTGTGAGTGTGTGTGTGTGTGTGTGTGTGCATGTGTTAAACTCACTGTGTTTTGCTAATTCTGTAACTACAACAAAGTGTAAAAATGAAAATTTACATGGGTTTTTATTTACCAAATTATACTCTGGGCTGGGAGCAGATGCCAGAAAAGCAGTGGACACTCAAATAAGTTGCTGCTCCCAGGCAACACCCTCATATTGTAAGCCGCTATAAAGTCTTTGTTACTTGTAAACACAGTGTTGATAGGTATGTACCTTTGTTTTCTGTCTTTGTGCAAAGCTACGTTAGCTGGCCGCTCCACATTTCAGAGAGAGACATGAGAGTGGTATCAGTTTTTCACATAACTCAAGCCAAGAATTTAAACAAGCGTGTTTCCCAAAATCGCAGACTAATCCTTTAATTTGCAATGGTTTCTGAGATATCTATCTTGGAGATTTTTTCAGTCACACCACAACAAAACAGCTGTGAGAAATTTTGCTTGTTGTGTTCATAACACTGGACAAAAAAAAAAAAAAATCCAACAACACTGTTGCAGATTGATTGTCAATAGGAGTAATAAAGTCTGTCAGGTACAATTTCTTCCACTCAAACAGGCCTATCCAAGTTCGTATCTTTATAATATGCATTACCCTCTCCTTTGCTGTGAGCCAATGTGGTGAATCTGAGGAGCTCGAACACAGTGACTGAAGGGCCTGCAGGACAAATTGAGTCATCTCGGAAATTGGAACTCAGACAACATCATATTCCCTCAGAGAGAGACTGTATTTTAGTGAAAGGCAAGGGTGAGAACAAAGAAACCACCTCTTAAATCTTTAGTGTTCATTGTTCTGTGGTGTAATATAATGTGTTGAGAGACAGGGATGAAGGGGTGTGGAGAGATCTGTGTCAAGCAGTGAGGGATCTCTCCAGGCTAACACCAATTCAACTATCTGCACTTCCTCTTGACTGCTGGATAAAACAACTCAGAGACATGGAACCACAGCCTTTCAGTTTCCCCCACTCACTCTTCCCCTCATCCCCTTCCTTTTATGTTCTTTAATTTTGTGGCCACAGGGGCCACACCCTCGTCGACCAGCCAAGCCGCCTCTTATTATAGACCTCAGGAAAATTCACGTACAATACGCACATTGGCACAGAGGCACACAGATGTGTCTGCACAGTGTCGGCATATAACTTTTATATAATTTCCTCCTGCACCCCTGGGTAACATCTTATGTGCACATTTGCACCCCGATTTTAACAGCTTGTTGATTATTTGGTTTAATTACAGCCTTTTGCTTTTTTAAAATAAACCAAATAGCTATGGAGGAAACACAAGGGAAACACAGCTGCATGCTTGCCTAAATAAACAGAAACCTGCCACAGGCAGTTTATATTCCATGCTGCAGAATTGCATCACAAATCATAAAAACACTTGTGCAGTGATGTTGATTGGCTTTTACAGGCTTTGATTTGGCTGTTGGAACCTGGTGAGGAATCTGGTCAGTATTACGGGCTTCCGCTAACGCAATCTTCCGCTAGGGGAACTAACACACATCACACAGTGCAGCTGGTGCTTGGGCAGGGTAGGTGGCTCTAAAATGGTGTTTTACTGTGCACAAAAACATATAACAGCCCTAACACGAATGCTCTGAAGCACACTATGTTCCCACAAAGAGAAGGGATAAAGAAAGAGATTTATTTGGTTTCGAGAAATGCACAGCATACGTTTGTGATCCACCTTTCTCCTCTCCTGTTCTCATTGCCTCTCTTCTCCTCTCTACTTTCTTCTTCTTCTCTCTCTCTCTCTTTCTTCCCCCCGTCATCTCCTTCCCCCTCTCCCCTCTGTCCCATCAGTGCCCTTGTACCAAGCAAAGAGTGCTGTGTTTGTTTTTGCAGCAGTGGAGCTGTTGGTCCCTGGATCTCTGGCTGTGCTCTGGCCCACATCTGCTCTCTCAGCTTCACTGCTTGGTACCCGCTGTCATACAAGTGCAGGGGAGTCTAATGTGCTGCCAGCCACTGATAAGGCAAGGCCAAAGTAACCCAGATGAAACAGAAGTGGTTGAACGGGTGCATTCACTCAGTTATCATTCATTCTGCACTTCTTTTTATAATCCAACAGCTCACTTCAATCTACCAGTTTTTCCTCTTTCTATGTGCATTTTTGCACTGAACACATCATCTACAATAAAAATTATGTGATTTTTTACTGCTACTTTTGAAGAAATACAAAAAAAAGTCAAAGCAGGAGGGTGAAATTATTAGATAAACTTAAATAAGCCCAACATTCCTGGCAGTAAAGGAGGTCCGTCCATCACTGAAGCAGAGCTAGAACGCCCGCTGTTTAGTACATCTGGGTCTTTTGACCACTTGCCACATTGTCAAATCCCACCCGCAGAGTGTTTCATCATCTCTCACAGCAAGTGCCTGAGCCTGGCCAAGAGCAAACGGGCTCTTCTATGTACATCCAGATGTCATTCCTCAACAGGTGAATCTAAGAGATAATAAATGGAAAAAACATGATTTTCCTGGATCTCTGCAGCTGTGGACCTTGTAAAGCTGCCTGAAACTTAAGAGAGGAGGGATTCTTTTTCTCCATTTGTGGTATTTATTTACACACCAGACCCTGATATAATACATCAAATTGTGGGGAACATTTAGAGAAATTACCTGACAGGAAGGCAGGGCTATCTGTACCAACTGTTACATTCCTCCGCTTCTGCTCACTCCCTGTCCAGCAGACGGCAATAAAGCATGCACTCAGTAACACTAATTAGCTCCAGAAACATTCCTTTTGGGCAAAAGAAAAAAAAAATCTGCATTTGTCTCCACACCTATGCATGCATGAACATACACATGCATGTGCTTTAAGTCCAGTGGGAGTGTATACAGAACTTATTACATAAATCTTTGAGAGGGAGAAAGGCGTATTAACAGTGTCAAGGACAGCCTGCACGCTCTGAGGAATGACGGGCCTTCAACACATACTTGTGTTTTAATTTTCTGGTCCTCGTGTGATGGAAAACCTCCTCAAACACATTTGGCGAGGAAACTTTCAGTGTGAGATGGATAGACAGAGACGGACAAATCCATGAAGTTACGATAGACTTGTCAGTATGTGTGTGTGTGTTTATGAGAGAGGAGAGAGGGAGTGAGAAACAGTAGAAAGAAGGGGAAAGCTGTGGTTTGGGTTCAGAAAAAAAAGAGTGTGTATGTATATGTGAGTGAGAGAGGTGGGGAGTGGAAAAACACACAAAAGAACTTGAGAAAGTGTTGAAATGTTTTATGTCTGGAAGCACGGGAGGTTTAAACCCCTGGAGGTGAGAGCCAGAGCAGGAGGTTGGAGACTAAACACCACACTACACCACTGGGACTATACGATAACTAACTAATTAAAACTAGGGGGCCAGTGCTGATAATCAATACTGTTGGTTCAGGAGGACATTTGGTATCAGATGTTCCTGCGTGAGGAACAGATTGAAGACAGGGCCAGGCATGATGGTGGAGGTCGAGATGAGGGGACTTGTTGGATTCTGAGAAGATAAAGTTTCTCTGCACAGCTGCTTTGGCCCGCAGACAGAGGGAAACATCTGTATTAACCCTCGCACTATGGGCAGCCCACTGTGTGGAGGAATGCAAGGAGCAATAGAGAGAGAAGGGTGGGGAGAGAACATGCAGGGTGATATGAGTATAAGAGAGAAAGATATTGGAACTATTCAGTGGTAATTACAAGTGTGGACTCCCTCTGTGCTATCAGCTATAAAACTAAAGCTGCGTGCCTCTAGCGTGACTGTAGAGTGACACAACTGCTTCCGAGCATGCAGCCGCGAGTGTGTGAGCTGGTGACACAATGCTGTCTGAAGGCCAGAGCCTCTAATAAAACCAAACTAATTTACCAGTTAGACATTTCTTTCCCCCTCTCTGCTCTCGGTTACCTTCCTATTAACACATTCTATAAAGTGGAGAAACCTGGCAGACGAGTGCCTGGCAGCTCCTATGGGAACAGACAGAGGATCGTGAACGGTGGAGGGCCAGGTGGTGCCCGGTCAGGTCACCAAGGTAACGCAGAGGATAATTACCTGCTAGCGCACTGACTCACTCCGCCAGGAGTGCATGATACCTCTCCTCCTCTGTGATCACAGCTTCAACTCACTAGTTAAATATAGGCAAAGCTTTGACATGACACAGTAATGCTACAACAGATGGGCGACAGCATGGCTCAAACTGGGTAGGAGAACAGCTCATGTATGAAACTTTTGCAATAGATTCTGAATATGACAATGTTCATAATTTTCTATGAGTCATGTAAACAGCATTTCTGTTTGGATATGAGTAGCATTGTCTGATTGAGACATGTGGGATATGGTGATATTATTTGGGTTTTTAGGAGCATTGTTGCACAGTGCATCAAAAAATGCACCTTAATTAAGGTTTTTAAGGCAGTTTGTGAAACATGGTTTCTTGTCTGTTTCTAGTCAGCCCTTTGTGTTGCCTATACCACAGTTTGCAAGGCTGAGGTAAGGTCGGACGCACAAAAGAAGACCAACACAACTAAAAGGAAAACACACCTGCTTCTAAACAACATGAAAGATTTTGATATTAAAAAGTGGTTGAATATAAACACATAATACAGCTTTATATTTTCAAAAATGAATAGGCAAAGAATTAAACTCATGTCATCATAAGGTCATTCTGGTAATCACAGTATGCATGACTGCATGTAAACAGTAATCTTACTGGAATGCTAATTTTTTATTAGCCATGTAAACAGCTAAGTAGGAAATTTGACTTTTTGGAACAAGGGCAATAACTGGGAAATTTTATGAGAGAAAGAAAGCAGTGGAGCTTTGTTTGTTTACTGCTTTTCAACTCTGTTAGTACAGTGTATCACATCTGGTGCATATTAACAGCAGCAGAACACCAAGCCATTAAATGCACCCTAGTAGTCCATTTTTTGTTCCAATGGTTTGATATTTGTTCACTTTTTAAGATGCAACTCCCCATCTGAGCGTGCAGGCTGACTTACGGCATCACTGTTACACAGGCAGGGATCCATCAGCGAGGGCTTAGTTACTGAAAAAGCTCCAGAATCCACCTCTAAACAAACACATTACGGGAAGTTAAATCACATACATAAAGTAAGCCCTAAAGTCATAATTGTCCACACAAACAAACAGGGAATTAAGAGTTGCCTCTTTTCCTCACTCTCACCTAAGGCTACATTAATCCATGTTGGACTCCAAGTCAGTAGAGAATACAAGGAAACTGTGACTAACGCACCTCATGATAACACTTTACAGTAAAAGACTAAAACTTCCTTCCCACGCAAACAGAGGTAATGAGGTTGCTACTGTTTCAGTCATCCAGGATGCAAATAGCAGACATCCAAGTCACAGTTCTATCCTGCGGTCTATGAGGTGTAAATGGACTTTTTAGTCGGGGCATCATTAGCGTCTGTGCGTGTGCCTGGATGACTGAGTACGAGCGGCCTGTGTGAGAGCTGAACTGAATGAACTGAACTGAACTGTGGCTCGGCACAGGCCAAAGTAGCGGCCAAAAGCCCTGGAAGCTGTGGTTTGTTAAAGAGGAAATGCCTTAATTCACGGTGGCTGAGGGCTAATGCTGCCAGAGACCACTGGGACTACATTAAGTGTCTATTACAAAAAGGATGTGTATGTCTAAGCGTGTTTATGTGTCTAGATAAAGAGAGAGAGAGACTTTATATAAATAGATAAACTCTTTTCGTACCTCATTCCATCTTTTTTCCTGTTGCCACCTTGACAGACAGTCAGCGTGTGTGTTGCATTAACTTGCTGGTGTGTTATCATAGCACGTCCGGCACACGCCTAGCGCCTGGGTGACCTGTGTTTCGTGCAGCAGTGTGCATTCTGAATGTATGCTGTAAGCCATTTACACAGCTGTGCTTTTAAACTGAAGTGACTCAGTCAGAGGACGTCCCTGGCCTGGGGTCTGTCCCAAGGCCTACACCCGCCCTAGCTGGCTACACCAGAGTGTGTAACACTCACACACGCTGACAGCAAAGTGTATCAGCTCCCCTGAGTGGCAGTCAAGAAGAAAGGGGAAGAGCTAGTGAAATCTTTTTGATAGTATTATGGCACTGAGTGTCTTGGCGCACTGACATACGGTATGTTCTTTCACTTAGATGGGCACTTAGTTAAATCTGATGCTTTTTGTCTCAGTATTTGCCTCAAATAAAAAAAAAAAAAGAAACCATTGCATGAAAACAGGCCTCGCAGGAAGCAGTAACCAGTGCACAGTCTGACTAATGTACCTTGGCACAGTAGTTATGGAGACATGCAGCATTTTGAGGGACAGTTTTTAAATAAAAGCCACACTCATTTTGCTCTCAGACAACCTAAATAAGAAAACAAAGCCACAACGAGCAAATGTGGAAAGGAAGGAATTTGAAGAGGAAATAGTAAATCCATTTGATAGCCATCACTTACTTTTCTCTGTCCTTCCTTCTCTCATGTGAAGGGTAATGATCATAATCGACTGTTTTGAATTTTAGCCGCCGGGATGCATTTTTGATGTACATAAGACTCAGGGAGGAACTTAACGATAGATGCAACACGTGGCAGGGAGCGCAAGCAATGCAATGACAATTGCCCACTTTATATCCAAATAAGCGGCATACATGGAAACACTGACCAAGTGCCATGAGGAAGAGTCAACCTGGGCAAATGCCATCAGTAATTACATTAGCCACAAGACTTCAGGGCAGTTTCTTTCCACCATGCCCTAATATATTCAATAAAAAAATGTTCTTTTCAGCTTATGTGACCCGTCTTTGTTTAGATTTCTCTGTCTGTTTTAAACAAAATCCTTGCAATAGAAGCAATGGGATTTAGCCAGCATTCTCTTTCTCAAAAGCTCAATTCTTTCTTGTCATCTTACTGCAGCCCCGGCCCTTGACTTTGCGAGTCTTTGTGGTCAAATCCATCTGTGTCACAGCCTGTCAAAAATAGTCACAATGCAGCAGCTCCACCAGTAATTACACAGTGCTCTGGAGGAACCAGTGTCACCTCCCTCTCTTTTGCCAAGACGCTCCAACAATGATATTTCCAGGATTGAATGTAAAACTCCTTGCACAATTTTACTAAAGCTCTGCTGGCTTGGAAACCTGGCCTACTCAGAATTAATTTGCTTTGTTATATGTCCTGTGCTAAATTATGCTAGTAGGTTAATACACTCAAATAAAAAACAGCTTATCATCTGGAACATAAGTGGGGCAGTTGCTGTGACTGCATAATTTTCTGAACAAATTGACTTATAATGATGTGTTTAGCTGTCCAAAAACCTGACACTGCTAGCTAATGTTGTGATTACTTGCGTTTAACAATCTCTGACAGTTGCTGACAACAGTAATACAGTAGAAGGCTGTTTGATTTCAGTAAACACATCAACTAGATAAGCACAGTTGTCCCAGGAGCAACATTCAACAACCAAGAGCTAAATAAAAACTATTCTACCGGAGAGAAGTGCATCCTACAACATAATGACTCACTGTGTGATCAGCTAGAACTCAGTTTGGATCATCATTGACTGGCATTATTTTGCTGTCTGAGTTTCTACAGGGACGTCTCCAGATTAGAGTGAAGGGAGGACCCGATGCACTTTGAACCCAGTCTGCTGTTGACTTTCTCATTCTTTAGATAACACATGGTTGACATATTAGCTGCTGGTTGGTTCCATTATCCTCAAGTTTGAGCACCTGAACATTAGCTGGCTGCACAGCTGTGTAACAGAGAGGGACGCTGGAATGTGACACTCCTGGAATTAGCTGAAAAACTGAACTTAGCTCTGTGTAAACATGGTTATTGTGCTGGTGCTCTGTGTGCATGCAAGTGTAACATCAGAAACACACACATGCTGCTTTTTAAAAGGAGATAACAAGATAGAATGTCAACACATTGTTCCCACTATTGACTCACAGACTTACATACTCATAATGGATCCCTGAGACCAGCAGAAAGATGCAACAAGTGGAAGGCATTACTTATATTGATATATCTTGTGTGGAAACAGTGTGTGTTATACTAAAAAAAATCATTTATATTTATGTTTCATAGACCTCTTATGTTTCTGTGGCTGTCAAAATAATCTCTTAATTATACTATTTGCTATGTTCTAATAACTTTACTAAAATATTGTCATTAAATTTTAAGCTTGAGAAGATTCAACGGACTGAGTGCAGGATAGTGACTTTAATCCAATCATGTCCCCTTGTTTAACTGTATTGAACTCTTATAAAAACTATATTTTCAATAGTTTCTGATCAAACGTGGTGAGAAAATTAAGAGCCTACCTAAGTTGACAAAGCTCATGACCATGTCTGCATCGTTTAAGAAGTTGTTGTCCTGCAGGCTGGCTATCGGGGGTCCCTGGGTGGTGAAGACGGGCTTGTAAGGGTAAGAGTATCTGTCCTCGTCCCCTTCTGTGGACATGGCGTTGTACAAGTCCAACATAAACATCGGGGCAGCGTTGTGCTTCCCGTGGAGGTGAGGTCGCGGCCGGTGCGGCAGCCCCAGGATCGACAGGATCTCCCGCTGCATCTCTCTGCGCTCCTGGCTCTTGAGCCGACGGTGGATGAAGCTGGAGTGGAACTCGTTGTCCAAAGTAAAGTTCGTAAAAGCTGTATCCGCCAGTACGCAGTAGCTCCAAACAAGAAGCAAAGCTGGAGCACGTCTATCCAAAATTGGTGCCATGGTACTCGCCGTGCGTAATTGCGCCCTGTTCTGCTCGCCGAAACTTTGGAAAAATGGATATTGATCTTCTAGCAACAGGCAGCCTGTGTTCAATATCCAAAGTCAAGTGCGGACCCTCATGTTGAGGGAAGTGCTCCTATATGAAACATCAAGTTAACCTTAAAGTCCTATTTTATTGACGTTTTTTTTCGGAGCAGACCGTGTTCACGCGGACCTCTGTCCTCATCCACAACCTGTGGCCAACAGCGAAGTGTAGTGCAGCCTGCAACTCCAGAGTGGAGGCTGCGAGCGTACACGAACAAGTTGTGGAGAGGCGCTGTGTGCTGGGAGGAGCAGGAGAGAGAGAGAGAGGGAGAGAGAGAGAGAGAGAGGGAGAGTGGGGGAGAAAGAGAGAGAGAGAGTATGTTGTGGTTTTCTAATGGAGATAGAGTGAAGTTGGCCTTTGTTACCAGTTGGAGAAGAGGAGCTTGAGGCCACATGTGCAAATACAAAACGGATTAGGACGGGATTTGTATCATGATGCTTCAGTTTATGATAAAGCATATTTCGTCATTCCTTTCCCACAATTCCTAGTGCGTGTAAGCTTGTGTGGATTCAATAATGACAGATGTGCAGACAGTGACAATAGGCCTTTCAGTGTTGGTGCGCTTATGGAAAATAACAGACTCCATATCAGAGAGTAATTACTTGCCTGTGTGGGTGAATACTTCAGTTCTAGGGGAGAGGTTGCAACATGTAGTTGTAATGCCGCCACTGTAATAGTTACTCAGTGATCTGCAGGTGCACTCTGTGAATACCTTGGCTCACATGGCCTTGAGACTTAAAAGTCAGTTGTCTTTTGATGTGAAAGAGGCGGTTTTACAGACTCACGACTGCCATTTCATGCCGCATTTTTGTAGATATCCAAGCTTTCTATTTTCACTGCTGGAGCAGGAAGTTTGTGACAAAGGCAGCAGTACACAGACAGAGTGCAGACTGCAAAGAGGAGGGGTGCAGATGTTTGGCAGCTGCTGCATCCCTCCATCTGCCCCCCTGGCCTCAGCACCTCTTAAACACCACACTTTAATGGAACGCTCCTGACCCTCTTGTGCGCCTTGCTCTCGCTGACACAGGCGGAGGGATTTCAGATGGTTCTTGCACAGGGAACAAACATTTTATCTAGACAAGACCTCCTAAAAACCTTTTCATTACAGGGAGAGTGGAGTTTTAAAGGCCCTGCAGTTGAGATGTTTTAGGGCAACTGCTTGCCAGGTGATTTTTAGGACAATAAAATTAGACTTCAAGGTACAGCAGGAGAGGCTGCCAGACAGCTTACGCTATGATTGCAAACAGAGGAAAGGAGGCAGAGCATGTCTTAGGGTCATCTACACAAAGCTTACCTTCCTGCCCATTTAATGTGGTTGTTTTAGTCTTCAAAGGCGTCCCGCTTTTTTCTTTTCCGATGACAATTCAACATGACTTAAAGCCTACAAGCTTACATAGCCTGCCACTACTCATTCTGTATACCTAATCCTCTATTTGCTTTTAAATGGCCTTTCAGTAGTAGTGTGTGACATATAAACATTTCTATCCGGTGCCTCAGATAGAATCAGCTAATGGCCGCAGGTGTTTACATTACAGCAGTTTCCGACAGAGGACTTGAAAGGGTCTTGGTATACATCTTCCTCTCTCCCTCTCTCCCTTTCTCCTTCCTCCCTCTCATTGTCTTACACTCATTCCCTTGTTTCTTTACGCTTGCTGTGAGGTTGGTGAGGTCAAACCCCCCGGTGCTACTCCAACAACCCCCAGCCCTTGGCTCAGTTTGTGCCCAGAGAGAGACTGACAATCCTGGGCAGGACAATAGGAACAGACCCCCCTTTGTTTGGGCCTCCATGGGCCTGATGACAGTCACAGTAAACAGTGGGCAAAGGCTGAGGCCAGGCTGGGTGAGCTGCACTGAGGGGCCTTTGACGAGGAGAACCAAAGCAGAAATGCAGAACAAATACCGTTTGGATGTTCTGTCAACAGCACACACAGAAAAAATATCTCGTAGGTATTTTACACTAAATTTTATATATTTTTTTTACACACATACACAATCAAACAACCAATAGTATTAATTGTCAATACATGAACCAATACATTTTTAGTAAATTAAGTAGTATAATAGAATATACATTGATAATGCCTGGATGTTGAAGGGAGCACACACACGCACACACACGCACACACACGCACACACACGCACACACACGCACACACACGCACACACCTCTGTTAGCAGGGCCAGTAAACCTAAGGACAGCTATACATCCATTCATTGATGTATTTATAAAGACAAATATAAATGCACCTGAGTCAAATGAAAGGTTTGTTTTCAT
>JAPZDV010000002.1:18797678-18810894 GCA_029814665.1 Acanthurus lineatus | reverse complement strand
ATAATTGAAATTTTTGTTTTACGTGGGTATAAACTCAAATATTCAGATTGAGGACGAATACCGCTAATTGTAGTATAGCACTTCAGTAAATATAATTCATTCCAGAGGAATGTATTACCATGTAAATATGCTGAAAGTAAATTAATAATATGTTCGTTCAGTTTCTATAACCATTTTTAAAAATATGTACTTTCACACTAACACTTACAGACAGATGAAGCCTTGTAGTTTTTCAACGTCAATAAATGAAGAAGCGGGTGAAAAAAAGAGGGCGAAGAAGAGGAGCATGAAGCCTTTCTGCGTAAAATTCAGCCAATCAGTCCGCTGCGCAAAACGCGCGATATTTCAATTAAAATTGTACACAGTAGCAACCTGTGTTAAGTTATTTTACACATAAACTGTGTTTTAATACATTATGGGATCCCGTGTGGGTGACATGTTTTCGGAAATTGAAAAGCTCCGTGTTCAGCTGCTCCACAATGTCGAAGTCATGTCAAACTGCTCGCATGTTGAAGAGGAAATCAGTCAGTAAGTTTATGTAATCACCGTGTCGAACTGTCGGCTAACGTGATGCTAGCTAACGTTAGCATTTCATCATGGCTCCCGCTTTAGTGTAGGGGCGAAAAGTTTCTTGAGCACGAAAAAGACTTTTCATTGCAACTGGTATTTGACATGGTATTTAAGATACAAACATGTATAGTTATTAACTAGGCTATTAATGTGCTGTTTGGCTAGATTTTACCGAGCACTGTGATTAACAGTGCTGTTAAATAGTTAGCTAGATGTGTGTCCCGCACAAACTAGCATAGACCTAGACATATTGTGAGCATAATGCTGAAATCATGCTAATAAGATTGTCAGATTGGGCTCTGCAGGATGATATAATAATAAGGCCCTGTGTCTTACAAAGTAGTGTAGAGTTGGCTGATTTGTCTACCACTAATTTTGACTACTTTCTTCCCAATAAACTTTACTAAATCTTTGATATCTAGCTTATACATGTACATTTATGAGCACAAAATGAGGTCCAAATAACAATTAGATAAATCAGATAAAACAGAGCAAGATTTTTTTTTGGTTTTTGATTTTGGGTTTTTTTATTCACTTTTACTTACTTTTGACACATTGTCACCCTCACTTTGTCTCTTAATTTCCAGCAGGGAAATTTTGACCCGCCTTGAGAATATAATCCTAGGAATAGTCACCAGTCTGTCTAAAGATGAGGCCCCTGTCTTGACACTGCCCAACAGATCCAGCTGGGCCAACATCAGGTAAATTGACTTAAAACGCACTTGCATAAAAGTTTTTTTTCCTCCCAAATCTCTGAACCCTACAGTCATTTTACACACTGACTGTGTGGGATCCGAGTAAGCCTCCTGACATTTAAAAGATAAACACAAGTGGTCATGTTGTGTAAAACATAGGTTTTTTTTGTGGGAGGTCAGGCCACACAAGATGACCAGATTGCTGTTTAATTTCCTTTTAAGAGGAAATAAGCACTTCAACTTTGTCTGAATTTGTATAAGGGGTGTTTTAAGCAAACTGCATGGGCAACCAGGTGGTAGGGGAAGAAAAATAAAATTTTCAGCGTTGGTTTAAAGAGTTTGAAGCTGAAATAACTTCCTGCTGCTTTAAAGATGACAGAGTGACACAGAGTTTAAAAACACTGGTGTACACATGCATACACAAATTTCCAAATGGCTTTAATGTGACGAGACTGCTGAAAACTTGTGCTGAGACATAGCAGACTGTCTGGTCTTGTTTGGATCAGATCTTGCCGTAGCTTAAAGCATTTTCTTCATCAGTCTTTTTAAATTTGAGAGTCTCACAGATTGAACGCCAAAGATTTCACAAAGGAATCAAAGTGGGTGAGGTACGCGGGAGGCCTACTCATAGGTAGCCCTCAGGGAATTTTAGATGGCATACATGTTGGGAGCAGATTCTCTAAGCTAAAAAAGTAAATTTAGCTCACACAATCTGTCCAGATTGCATTTTGGCCTCTTTTCTTTCATCTCCTCCCTCTTAAGTTTTGACAGTGCCATTGGGCTTCAAATGAGTTCAGGAAGGTCTGTCACCACCATTAGGAGCAACTGTGCTTCATCTGTCACTAAATTTGGTAAGAAGATGCACACACCTGTGTTCTTATGTTTTCTCATTTTGTTTTTCTCTTCCAGACAACCGACATTCCTTTTAGTCAAAAAACATCTACGGCTCTACTGTACTTCATGTGGCTTTCATTTATATTCATTGTGAACATGTGCATAAACTGCACAAGCGGCAGTAAAAGTCAGACTTAGTTTTAGGTGACAAATTGGCCAAGACAGAAATGCTGAAAGAGGCTTTTAGGGATCAGTTTACCACATGGATATTCTAATTAAGAACAGAATTTGTTTGCTTTCACTCAAGTCCTTTTAAAGATGTGACAAAAAAACTCATGATGGTATAATTTTCAGCGTTCACAATAACTGATTGTTTTTTAAATATGTTTCTCTGTTTGAAGCACAAATTCTCAAGATTCTCTCGGTCATCTACAGACTTGTGCAGAGCAACTCGTATGCAACGAAAAGGTTATTTATTAACAATTCACATTTTAAATAATCAGTAAAGTCAAATTAATTTTAAATTCTATAAATGTTAAGCAGATTTGTTTTGATCGGTTATTGTCCAATTTACTCTTCTAAGGATTTGCATACTGTTTCCATAGGGACATCTATTATAACAATACGCAGCTGTTTGGTTCACAGAAAACAGTCGATAGTATAGTGGATGATATCTCCTGCATGATAAAGGTTCCTCGCAGATCACTTCATGTGGTAAGTGTCCATGTTAATGTGAGTAACAGTGTCCATGTTGTGTGATTGTTTGGCTGAAAACACACACCTCAGATATTGAAACCTTGTGGAGAAATTCCTTTGGATATGTGATGTTATTATTAGTTCTGGTCCTTCAGATAAAATCTGTTAGTTTAGTGTGGTATTTTAAGCATTTTGTTCTGTGTCATATTTTCGGAAACACCTGTGGAAAAGAAATGCTTCCTGTGATCAGAGGAAATTAAAATAAAGTCAAACTCAAAAAGGCAGTTACATGTGCAGATATGGATGTATGAGCATACAATAACTTGAGTGTGTTTGTCACTTCTGTGTTCCCAGTTGGCTACATCCAAGGGATTAATCTCAGGTGATCTATGTTATATGGAAGAAGACGGCACAAGGATTGACTGCCGCTCCAGCTCAGCGGTAAGTTCCATCAACCACCTAAAACAAGTGACCTACTAAAAGAGTTCCTATGAAATTACACTGATATTACACTTAAACATTACATCAGCTATGACTTAAGGGTTTCCTGAGTAGTTTTAATCATTAATCAGAACGTTTATTTTTATTTTTGTCTCACCAAAAAGATCGCTCGAGCCCTAACCTTTTGTTAAATATTTTCAAAGCCTTTTCTGATGTTTCGGATGCGACATGGTTGCAGATTGAGGGCTGCTGCTTCTCTTTTTATGTCGCATTGTCGGTGTTAATGGCACATTACACACCAACTTAACGCCATCTGCAGTCATATAACCCCGTGGCGTGCGCCATTCATGTGCTGGTGTGTGATACAAACAATATGCCAACATTATTCTGCAGTACCATGAAGTGTTAAGAGCTCCACAGGGCACCATGTGTTTCTTGCCAAAACAAGTGTAGTACTACAAGGCTAATAACAGAAAGGAATAAACAGACTAACAGACTTCTTTAAACAGACAGACATCTTCTCATTAGTGGAACTGATACTAACGAGAGTGTTTTTTTTGTTGTTTTTTTTTTAACAGGCTGTTGCAGTTTCATCAAACATCGGAGGAATTAGAAGTATCCTTTGTGATTTTATTTATTTATTTATCTTTTAAATGAGAATTTTCTTTTTAAACACAAGCCTTCTCTTTTTTGTCAGTCTGAAACCTCTCTGTTATTTGTGTATATATATTTCTCTCTGTATGGGAGGACACTAAGTGTTGCAGGGTGTGTGTTTCCTTTTATCACATACAGATATTGTGTCGTCTGCAAAATTTGTCATGATTGTTGAAAAGGATGCAACATTTCAGAGACTAATGGATGATGACTTCTGCACAAAACTCTCTCCCTGCATCATAATCACGGTGTGTTTCTTTTTGTTTGCCACTACTCTCATGCAGATTTTTTTTTTTTTTTTTTTAATGTAGCTCCTATTCATCTGAATGTTGTCCGTTTCTCAGAAAGGGCAGTATTACTGTTGTGTATACATAACAGGCGTGTTTGTGTGGATCAGGGTAAAGGCGTGCCAGATGTGAACAGCAGGTTGATGGTGAGAAAGCTTTGGGACACGCTGCATATCCCTGTCTTCGCTCTGGTGGATGCTGACCCTCACGGTACACATCGCTGGTCTGCACACAAACCAGTTTTACCTCTCGCTCATGCCTCACATGTCTCCACACTTTTAACAAGACTCCACTCTCTTTTCATCTCTGTGCACATGTGTCCCACTGAGCCAGCAGATGTTAGCACCTGTCCAATACGTCATGGTGCCAAATCTGGCTGTTAATGCCGTTGGCGTGATCTCCTCCAGGCGGGATTGGCTCAGTTTCTTTCATTCCCCGTACCTCTAACCCTTTTCCCATTGCATGGCGAGACACATGTGTAATGCTTTACTTTGTTCCGAGCTGCGTTACACATCTCGGGGGATAATTGCTCTGGTATGCAAGTGATTGCAGTGTGTCTCTGTCTCTCTTGATTTTCCCAGGGATTGAGATCATGTTTATCTACAAGTACGGATCAGTGGTGAGTCCTGCCTTGCCAGTTATTCCTGTGCTGTATGTTATCCAGCATGGCCTGTTCAGTGTTGATCTGTTAGCAGTATGTAATTATGCCCCTCTTTTAGTAGAAAAAAAACGGACCAATCATCCATCTCAGAAAATGTAAACTGACATTTTATAGAGTGAAAACCTTAAGTGATTGTGTAGCAATGTCTTTGTTGGTCTTGTGTAAACAGCCTTGTGTTTATTAACGTCATCCTGAACTTGTTAGGCATAGCCACATTATGATAGTCAGAGTGCTTATTATCTGTGTGTTTATTTGAGAAATACTCACTGTATAAGCATCTTGTATGTATGTGTGTGTGTGTTTGTCTTTGTAACTGGGCGTGTGTATATGTTTGTGTGCACAATGGTTTTTCCACAGGCCATGTCGTTTGAGGCCCACAGTCTGACTGTCCCCAGCGTTATGTGGCTGGGCCTCCTCCCCTCTGACCTCCAGAGGTTTGGACTCGACATTCGCTACTTCCTACTTCCTCCTCCTGCCTCTAATTGGGATTATATTCTGGGGAAATTTAGATTGTTTGTTTTGGTTTCTGTTGCTGTTGCACTCATTTTTTTTTCTTCAAGGATCTGCGTCTGAGTGCATATTGAGTTTTAAGTATATGTCCCCTTGAACAAATTTAGGCCAAAATGCCTTTTTGACATATGTTTAATGGTAGTCTATACAGTTTTTCCTCTCCTAAACACACACATAACTCCACAATTTATGAATGCATTTGCTCTTTTATGTAAGTATTGTGGTATATATGTTTTTTGTGTCATGGTATTTGTCTCATGGTGAAACCATATGGAAGAAATTATATAAGTAAACAATAAAGTTTTCATAATTTTGATGGTAAAATCAACCTTTTTTTTTTTCCTTAGGTTGCGGGTTCCTGAGGATGTCCTGATCCCCCTCACAAAGAGAGACGAAAACAAACTCAACAGCCTCCTCAAGAGGCCATACTTATCCAACCAGCCAGACTGGCAGAGAGAGGTGAGAGAAGAGAAAGGAAAGGGAAAGAGAAACATGCTTTAAGGTGGAATGAAGGTTTGAAGTTGCGCAGTAATTAGTGAGCTGGACAAATGAAGGAATAAGGGAAAATAGCTAAAATGTGTCATTTCCAGTAACCAAGTGGTGACTGGAAGACAACTCAGCATGGTTTATTTTATCTCCATAGTTTTTATTGGAGTGCTCTTCTATTTACATAGGATAAGGTTTGTTACATTTGATCAATCAATCATATAATGTGAATTTATAACAAAGCACCAAAAAATTGGTTCAAATGGATACATTTAATTTGACTACATGAGTTGGAAGAGTAAATATGACATATTGGTAAAAAAATAATTCTTGTGATATCATCTTTCATTTTTTACCACATCACACACTGTACCACCACAACCCATCAGCTTCTTTTAGACTAGTTGGAGAAATGTTAGTCTGAAGAAGAACACTGTTCTTCCTCAGATGTTTACATAGTTTTACCGTTTTATACATGTGACACATGGCAGAGGAATGTGTGTCAGAAGACACTAAAAAGAGAAAAAAAGAGATAAACACCTGATGACCTGTATTTGTTTGCACGTCTTCCTCTTGCATGCTACTGACAATTGCTTGTTTGTTCTTGTTGTAGATGGAACTGATGCAGCAGAATAAGGTCAAGGCAGAAATACAGTCCCTGGCAGCAATTGCCCCTGATTTCCTCACCAGCATCTACCTGCCCAATAAGCTGCGGTATGGGGGCTGGGTATGAGCACAATGCTGCCACTTAGTGGAATAACAAGTGAACTGTAGAGCTTGATGCAAAACCAGTGAAAGATCTCAAATGCAACTGTCTTGCCTGCCCTTGTCAGACAGATTAAAATATGAGGTTGAGTTAGTTTGGTTCTTAATATTTACTTATTTATTAGTGTCTCTTTGTGTTTTGTTTCTAATGGTGTCAGAAGTGTCTCATTCTACCATTAAAGTCCTATGAATCAATTAACAATTGTGCATGTGTTTTTGTTTTAATATTCTTTTGTAATTTTTATGTTTCCAAAATGCTTGGATCTGTTTTTTTTTTGTAAAAATCATCAAACACATTATGATAATCAATTTCATTCATGAAGTTAGTTAATTTGTATTTGTTTCAGCATTTAAACAGCATGCTTTACAACCACCGGAAAGCACTGTGAATGCTGGTTCACCACAAAAGAGCAGATGACAATGACAATTTATTGGTTTCAAATTTGATTGCCAGAGGCTGTTGGTCCAGCAACATGGAGTGTAACACGCTGCTGTTCTTAATATCCTCCAGCAGGTGGGGCCAGCACTACACAATTTTTGAATTAGTTTATATTTGTAAAAAAAGAAATCCTTAACATCTGTTTTGTAAATTCAGAGATGATCTTGTGATGAGTAGAGCAGTTATGACAGCTGACATATACATCCATGTCAGGCTTGTCAGCCAGTTTGAATGCAAGCAGAAGTACAAACACACTATCACTGAAATTAAAAAAGAAGCTTGCATCCAAAATAAAAACAAATTATGAAAACGTATATAAGGATTGTTAATAATCAACATAAAAAACGTGTTTGGGATATATGGAAGTAGTCTTGGTGTTTTATTTAATAGACGTGGGGTGCCTCCCGTGTGGACGAGACCATCTATGCCGGTATTATGTGACTGCCGGTGGGCGTGGCTCCATGCTTGTGCAACATACGACTGCAACATCATTGAGGTGACATAATATTACCGACCGAAGTTTCATCGATGTACTAGAAGAAAACCGCTGAAGGACGCTGAGGCTGAGCATCGATTTATCCAGAAAGTGTAAATCAGGTGGGTTAATATAAGAACTTTGGGGGAAACAGAGCAGCAAGCAGCGTGCACACAGGAGAGTCTTCTACCGTTCAAAACTTTGAAAAGAACATAGTCTTGTTTCTGACTTCATTATTTCTCTAGTCTTTATAATGAAGATGTTGTTGTGGGATATCAGTCTTTACTAAATGCCGCTAAGGAAGCTAACTTTTATGTTTTGGGTGTGTGTGTGTGTATGTGTGCAGGGTGGGGGGTCGCTCAGTTAATATGAATGAATATGTCTTTTTTTCAATTCCAGTTTTAAGCTCAATTAGCTCGTTTTAATCGATTAGATTGTGGTTGCTGTGTCTATGAAACGTACTGTCACAGATAAATATATGGTAAAAGAAAGTTGTGTAATTTTGTCCTGATATAGGCATTTACAATTTTGATCATTGATAAATGTCAACATATTCAATTAACCCAAAGACATTTATTGCTTGAACTAAAGCAGTCATAATTTATGACAACAATGAATTACAAAATGAGTCCAGGCCCAAGCCCTGCTCTGTGATCAGTGGGGTGGTGGGGCTTCAGTCTGTTACGGTTCATGTCTCTGTTTGATCAAACAGCAGCCACATGGCTCTTATCCACTGTCTTAGGTAAGACTGTGCAGCTGTAGTAGCCAGACAGGTCCTTGAGAGACCTTCCCTTTCCGCCTGTCAATGACAGCTGACCACAGAGCGCAGTGAATGAAAGTAACTACTCGGGCTTTTAGCATCACATCCTCTCTGGTCTCACTGGTCTCAGATTAGTGTGGAGCCAGTCATGTTTCGCAAGACGTCGATCATATGTTATATCAAGTTGGACTGGGATGTTTTCAGGTAAAAAATGTTGTGGAACGAGATGACAGCTGAGAAAAAGGTAGACAAAGGCAGCTTTTCCATCGCATCTTTTACTGGATATCAGATTTTTAGTAGAAAGATAATTTGGTAGATTTGAACTTTATAGTCACCTATGTTAGATCGTAGCTGTAACTGAATATTTATTTCGTAATTTTAAGTGTAATAAAAATCAATAGATCACACTATCCATGTAATATGTCTTCATTTACAGTCTAATTTTTCTTCTCATTTAGGTCACAACTCTCTCATATGGATGCAGTGATCCGACGATGCCCTTTTCTGACTGCTGTGCCCAGTGTGTGTCTGCAGCTGGCTGGGAAGTCCTCACTGATGAGCTATGCCCAAAAGTGCCCTGTGATGATGGACCTGGCCTCCAGATCTCTGGCCAGAGCTCTGTCGTCCTCAGCTTCTGCATCCAAAGGCACGCTAACAAATGACTGTCTGTTGAGAAATTAAGATTATAATGCATCCAATCATATATGTTTGACTTTAAGATCAGTACAAATAATGGTGATCAAATTTAAACATAACCTTTCTAAATTTTGTGCTCTGTAGGTCAAAAGCAAGGTGTCAGGCTGCCCCCAGGTCACATAACGCCACCTGCTGGTCAGGCTGTGGGCTCCAAATGCCCTTTTCTGGCTGCAGAAATTGTGCAGAAAAACAACAGGGTAATAAGAGAGGCCAGCATTGAGCTGCAAGAGGACGTCCAGGAAGTGACCTCTGTCAGCACAGGTAAGCAATCACACCTGTATTTTGAGCCATACAGTCAGTCAGATATGTCAGTTGCTAAAGGTCACTGTTTGAACAATACACACTCTAATGACTTTTAAGTGCATAGCAAATTAACGTGTTGAAATTGATGTAGAGAACATTAATAGTGTGCGACCTCTTTGACCAGGAAAAGCAAATGTGGATTTATCGAATGCGGAAATTAAACCAGTATCTTCAAAAGGGTTTCACCTGCTAAAGGATAATCTGCCTGATGGTAAGAAAGTAGAACTCCTCAATGAAATATAATCCTCAAAAGTATATTAGATTTGATTAAAGTGTATTAATTACTTAATCCTCCTCCCATTTTTTTCCTCCATCAGCTGTCACTTTCCAGTATGACAAGTTCTTTGAAAAGAAGATTGAAAGCAAGAAGTCAGATCACACATACAGGGTTTTCAAGACAGTGAACCGGCGCGCCTCCTTGTTCCCAATGGCAGACGACTACTCAGAGTCTTTTCATGCAAAAAGAGACGTGTCCGTGTGGTGCAGCAACGACTATCTTGGCATGAGCCGTCACCCAAGAGTCATTCAGACCATCACGTGAGTAAACCCTCATTAATAACTGTGATTAGTGTCTCCAAACAAAACATAAGCGGATAGTGTGTATGTAGATTTATCCCTGATGAAATATTAGAATTTAATGATTCTAAGTTATAACTCTTTATTTTTCCTTAAAGGGAGACATTACGAAAGCACGGTGCGGGGGCAGGAGGCACACGAAACATTTCAGGGACGAGCAAATTTCACGTGGAGCTTGAATATGAGCTGGCTGACCTGCACAAAAAGGATGCTGCTCTGCTGTTCACTTCCTGCTTTGTAGCCAATGATTCCACATTATTTACTCTGGCAAAAATGCTACCAGGTACTTAATTTAGCATGCAATGTAGCAGAATAACAAGTGACCTAGAAGTTCCCTGCCTTTGCTTTGATTTAAAATTGAGATTTGTGCGATTGCATGTGTCTCGATTTCAGAGATAAATGCATTGTAGTAGAACTGGAGAGTAAACATTTCTTTCTGTTTGTTTGCTCCTCTAGGTTGTGAAATCTACTCTGACGCTGGTAACCATGCTTCAATGATCCAGGGTATAAGAAACAGTGGGGTCAAGAAGTTTGTGTTCCGTCACAATGACGCCAGCCACCTTCAAGAGCTGCTGGAGAAGTCGCACCCTTCCACTCCAAAGATTGTTGCCTTTGAGACAGTGCACTCAATGGATGGTGAGTCCAGATGCCCCGTTCAAGTCTCAGTCTTATTTAAGAGGAAAGTTCAAACTTTGATAGTTATTCATCACTTTTTTTTATTAATTTATAAGATGGGAAATAAGGAAAAAGAATTTATAAATTTCATTGTTATATGAAAATTGTATTTTAAAACACATACTTTAAATAACAAGAGTGAGTAATTAGCCTTTGATAATAATAGATAAAGGTATTAAAAATACTATTTTTTAATAAAAAGCATAAAAAAAATTAACAACAATGAAAATTGTGCTATCTGCAGGAGCTGTTTGCCCACTGGAACAGATGTGTGATATTGCCCACAAGTTTGGTGCCATTACCTTTGTGGATGAAGTTCATGCTGTGGGCTTGTATGGGCCCAGAGGAGGAGGCATCGGAGAAAGAGACAGAGTGATGCACAAGATGGACATCATCTCTGGCACTCTTGGCAAGTAGAACTCTGGCTAATGAGGGGAAACCTCTCATAACACCCTCTCCAGTCACATATGTGCCCCTCTGATTTGTTATTGGTGTCGTTTCGTTTCCAGGCAAGGCATTTGGCTGCGTGGGCGGCTACATCGCCAGCACCAGTGCGCTGGTGGACACAGTTCGCTCCTACGCTGCAGGCTTCATTTTCACCACTTCCCTCCCCCCAATGCTGCTGGCAGGGGCAAAGGAGTCCATCAAGATCCTCAAGAGCGAGGAAGGCCAAGTGCTGAGGAGGAAACATCAGAGAAGCGTTAAGCTACTCCGGCAGATGCTGATGGACTCTGGCCTTCCTGTGGTCCACTGCCCGAGCCACATTATTCCTCTCAGGGTATAAAAGTTAATAACTAATTCATTCGACTGGTCTTAATGCAGGGATTCACTTACAGGACAGTCTTTCTACATATCAGGCTGTAGTGACTAAAAGATATAATTCACAGCTGAATATATCAATGTTTTACAATGACTTGGGTTCTTCATAACCTAATTTAAATTGTAGATAATTTGAATTATGACTCTGACATGTGATGTTCTTGTTTGGCAGGTGGCAGATGCAGAAAAAAACAGTGAGATTTGTGACATCATGATGTCTCGTTACAACATCTACGTCCAGGCAATCAACTACCCCACGGTGGCAAAAGGAGAGGAGCTTCTGCGCATCGCCCCCACACCACACCACACCCCCCAGATGATGTACTATTTTGTTGGTAAGAATACTATAAGTGATTTTGTTTATCACGTTGAGCAAAATTGTCCAGAGATAAGCCATTTTTGTAACCTTTTTAAGGTTTCAGACAAATTACACAGTCACAGTATTTCTTATTTTACTTGGCTGGTGAATCTACAATCCTCATTTAGAAGAAAGAATAAAAAATTATCTTTTATTTTACTAAATGAATAACCTCTTAATAGTATATGTATTTGATAAATGACTAAGTCTATGCACATTGTTAAAGAAAAATGTTTTAATCGGTGAACTCAACCCTCAAGTCCAGTAGCTACATTAGATAGTAATACAAGTAATTTATTACAAACCTCAGTGCTGTAGGGATTACTTTACACTGTCACACTGTTTGTACTTGTATATCTAATAGCCATAGTTAATGGTAAAGACATTTGTTTCCTCAGCTGTTTGTTCTCTTCACAGACCGGCTGGTGAAGACGTGGAAGGAGGCCGGCTTGGAGCTGAGGCCACACTCCTCAGCAGAGTGTGACTTCTGCCAGCAGCCTCTTCACTTCGAGCTGATGAGCGAGAGGGAGAAATCCTACTTCACAGGCCTCAGTCACATGATTTCAGCAGTAGCTTGATAACACGTAAAACATTAAATCACAGCAAACACTACCTCCTACAACACAAGCTACATGTTGTGTTTAATGCCGAATAGAATTGAATATACTGAAATGAATACATCACTAGATTTCAAATGTTCTGTGTCATCACTGAATGTGTGGCTATTTATTTTATTCTTGCGTGCTCACTTTTTTCTTGATTGATTGACTGTATTGATTATGACTTCCAAGTGAGTTGTTTTATTGTTTTTTTTGTTTCACTTTTTTTATGCTGCCTCTTTTGACCTTTTCCCTAGCAATACAAAGACTGTATCACTCCGTTGGTTGTCTCACTGATTTGTTGCAAATGTGCATAATATGTGTTACAAAAAGATCTAATCTGAATAATTTAGTTGACCATTTCATACTGGAATAATCTTAATCTCTGGAATAATCTTAAAGCAAGCAGTGCATGAGAGAGCAGATGGGATGAAATACCACCTGCTCACTCAAAGCCATTTATACGATGAACACACAGAATCTCAAGTCACTAATATGGTGCAACCTCAGTATTTGTACCGTTTTAATCATTAACATATGTGACACCAAGGTAATATGCTGCTTGTGCATTTAATTTATTTAATTACATACCCAACAGAAAGATTATCTCTCATATAACTTTAATTATGGGATGTGGGCTTCCTCCTGTGTATATCTTTTAAAAGTAAGTGAAAAGGTGATGGGTGAAGGGTGGCTTCTCTCACTACAAAAATAATTTATAGTACAGTAACTGTAAGATGAAGTTCATAAAAAATATAAGGGGCCTGATAAATAAATCCACAATAACTATAATTTTTTTTGACTGGAAAACTTGCAGGTTTAGCAGATTTGCATCATGTGGTGGTTTTCATGTATAATCTGCTGAAGGGCACATCTGTGGTCATATGGTCATTCATTCATTCACGAATTGCATTTAA
>JAPZDV010000002.1:18760387-18797578 GCA_029814665.1 Acanthurus lineatus | reverse complement strand
TACAACACAAGCTACATGTTGTGTTTAATGCCGAATAGAATTTAATATACTGAAATGAATACATCACTAGATTTCAAATGTTCTGTGTCATCATTGAATGTGTGGTTATTTATTTTATTCTTGCGTGCTCACTTTTTTCTTGATCGATTGACTGTATTGATTATGACTTCCAAGTGAGTTGTTTTATTGATTTTTTTTTTTGTTTCACTTTTTTTATGCTGCCTCTTTTGTCCTTTTCCCTAGCAATACAAAGACTGTATCACTCCGTTGGTTGTCTTACTGATTTGTTGCAAATGTGCATAATATGTGTTACAAAAAGATCTCATCTGAATAATCTAGTTGACCATTTCATACTGGAATAATCTTAATCTCTGGAATAATCTTAAAGCAAGCAGTGCATGAGAGAGCAGATTGGATGAAGTACCACCTGCTCACTCAAAGCCAGTTATACAGTGAACACACAGAATCTCAAGTCACTAATATGGTGCAACCTCAGGACTTATTTTACTTTATTCTACAGTTTTAATCATTAACATATGTGACACCCAGGTAATATGCTGCTTGTGCATTTAATTTATTTAATTACATACACAACTAAAAGATTAACTCTCATATAACCTTTATTATGTGACGTGGGCTTCCTGTAGATATCTTTTAAAAGTAAGTGAAAAGGTGATGGGTGAAGGGTGGCTTCTCTCACTACAAAAATAATTTATAGTAACTGTAAGATGAAGTTCATAAAAAATATAAGGGGCCTGGTAAATAAATCTACTATAACTATAATTTTTTGGGCTGGAAAACTTGCAGGTTTAGCAGATTTGCATCATGTAGTGGTTTTCATGTATAATCTGCTGAAGGGCACATCTGTGGTCATATGGTCATTCATTCATTCACGAATTGCATTTAATGGATGTTCTCGGTTTCACCACATGGAGGCATACTGTGCCTCCTGTTTGCAGCTGTGAGGCTGTGACATCAGACTCCTCCCCCCTGTGCAGATGACTCATAGCTGGAGCAGCAGCGTTCATAATGTGCCACTAGATGGTATCAATGGAGAACAGGATATTGTGTTTCCCGTGTAGAAAACATGGCAGACCATCTTGGCTGTAATAAAACACAGAAATTACACTTCAGTGTCCCTCACATCTGGAATCAGTGTAGCACACACGCAAAATCAGATATCAATAGAGCATTTTAAATTAATGTCAAATTCATCTGCCATCAATATAGCAGCATGGTTATTTATGTCATTTATCATGAAAGATAGAATTACTGTTCTTATTGGCTTGACGCATTTTCTATTATGACACGTATGATAATCATATTTAAATAAGATTAGTTCAGAAAGAAACCCCTCACTCCCACATGCAGAGAAACATCAATGGAGAGGAAGCTCTCCTCCCATCTGTCTCATCTCTGAATGCATCCCACTGTACATCTGCACGTGACAGGGGTGTGTTTGTGTGCCCGCCGGGTATGCGTGAAAGCCCTCAAAGCAGCACTTGACACACAAAACCTGGAATTCTGTACACTTAAGACCAAAGTGAAATGAATTTCTCCTCTCGTCCTGTGAGAGAATTACCATCAGCTCACGTTTGGAGCGTGTTATGTAATCAAAGTGTTGGTGTAAGTGGAGCAGTCAGGCGATAACCGCTATCATGCTAGCCCAGCCTGCTCAGATGATGAATGTTTGATAGTTTTTTATATTTAATTCAATACTGAAGTTGTGTTTTGTGTTGTTGATTTGGATTTTCAATTCTGAGATACATTCATTATACAGAGAGTCATACATAATGGTATCATGCTTTTGGATTAACCCAAAACTAAACTTGATTCGTGACATAAAATCCAGTAAGTCTTCAATTTTTCAGAAAACTGGAAGTTTGCAGGAAATACCCTGTGTGTATTGTTTGACCACACCATCACACATTATTTCCTTCATCCATCACTGTCTTTTGTAGATGCAGGCTGCTCAGTTCCTTATTTCAGAGAGTCTGACGGAAAGGTCCAACACTCCTACACTTCCTGGAGGACAGTTCAACTGGAACAGTAATCATGTGGGTATGAGGGGCCACAGGCAGTGTGTGTTTGTGTTTGTGCATGTGCATGCGCATGTGTGTGTGTGTGTGTATGTGCTTCAAACATTGGACGCTATGTTGTGGTTAGCTGTTGGAGGCAGGTGCTGTAATGTGGGTGGTGTGGCGTAATGTGGCAATAATATGGTGCCTGTTGTTGTGAGTCTGATGATGATCAGTGTATGGTTGAGAGCATTTGTGTGCGAGTGTGACTGTGTGTGTGTGATTGTGTGTGCAGGTTAAGCTCTATTCCTCATTCTGTGTTAATCCCGATGCTCTGCACATCTGTGTCTGCCCCCACTCACGTGCACAGACAGATGAGCTACATGGCTGGATTCCCACTGCATGCTTCTCTTTCACTCTCTCTCTCTTATTCCTACACATTTACCATTCCCGAGCATTATCAGACACACTAGTGATAAACCATGAGATAGCTGTGGCTTCATTCTAAGAAAAGACCCTCATGCACAGCAACAAGCTTGTGAATTTCCTATATTGTGGTTGACATGTTATATCTTCAGAGGCAAAAAGAAAAAAGAAAAAAAGAAGCTCTCTATACCCTTCACCACATAAATAAAAAGAAAACTGAGTAAGTGGGCAGTTTCAGGGGTGTGTTCAATCTGATAATAAATATTATCATAATGAAAGATAACAACATACTTCCGTAGTGAAATGTTCTGCTGCTCTCCTGCAAAAAAAAAAGCATCAGCATTTTCAAATACTTTACAGGGTGAATGAAAGACAGTTGTGTTTTTCTCACCGGGTAGAAAACTAATGGCTTCAGCTCATTTGTTAGTGTTTGTATTTTAAATGAAGGGTATCATTTCAGAGTAAATACTGCATTTTACTTAAAATCACAAATAATAAACTGAAATTTGTTGTACCATAACTAGTATTGTAATACAAAGTTACATACCAGGTATATAGTTATGTAAAGTATCAGATTCCAGTTTAACAACAGTATATATTATGTGATTTATTTTTCTGATTAGAGCACTTTATGAATTGGGGTGTGGAAAAAGGGACAATAAAGCAACAATAACACATACTATGAACTATAATTCAATCAAGTCCACCTTACTCATCACAATTATCAAGAATATACACCCTATGCAAGTTACAACTGTTCAAATATTATGCAATATCATTGTTAAACAAACTCTGAAACACCAAAAGCTGCCTATGGTAACATGATTCATAATAAGTAATACATTATTAAGTAATTAAGGATACCTGTGGTCATTACTTGGTTATTTGGTAACAAAAAAAATAAGTTCAGTCACTTGGAAAAATGTGGCAATGATATTTGGTGATTGTTAATGATAAAAATTTATTTAGAAATCAGGTGCCCAAAATTCTGCGGTGCTATCAAACTTCTTGGGAAACATGATAACAATTACTGTCGAAACTGGCTGGAAAAAACGTTTCATTGAGACCTTCTGGTATCAAACTTTTATGCGTTTTCTGCTATGACTTTAAATCATAAGGAACAAACTCCTCCCTCTTGAGTTGCTCTACTGTCAACTAAAAAAACCCTCCCATGCATCGGAATGGTAAAACTAGAGAGTGCATGGAGGACCGTGGTGTGATGTGGAGTAGCTGAAGTTAGTGAGGAGATTGTAGGCGATAAAAGAATACAGATTTGAACTTTTGTATCGTAAATTAAAGTGTAAAACAGGTCTCCGTTTGCTCCGGGGCAGGTTTTGGGACTGACTGACTGACTGATGGAAATAGAGAAGAGGAAAAAGGGGAAATCTCTTCGCGCAAACAGAAGCGCCATGCACTGGCGGGGCATCATTTAACGCTCCTGTTCTCGGGGTGAAATGTAGTTTACCGTCGTACGGTGGACCATGTAGTAAGTGTTTGTGCTTGCTGTGTAGTATGATATTGAGTCCGATATGTCTAATGTGACGACGAGTAAAAGCGTGGAATGGCTGCAACTCGAGTTAGAGTCCGGAGGCACTTCTCTGCTCCTGCTGGACTGCCGTTCACATGAGCTTTATGAATCATCCCACATAGAGAGCGCCATAAACCTGGCCATACCGGGACTCATGCTCCGGAGGTTCAAAAAGGGCAACATACCTATCCGGACCATCATCCCCAACCATGAGGACAAGGAGAAGTTCATAAGACGGTGCAAGACGGACACGGTCGTCCTGTACGATGAGTGCACGGTGGACTGGCAGGACTGCGGAGCTCCGACGTCCGTTTTGGGTCTGTTACTCCAGAAACTGTGGGAAGACGGTTGTAAAGCGTTTTATCTGGAGGGTGAGTAACCTTACTTTTATCCCCAGAAACAATAAAGTATTTATCAGGCTAAAATGCTGTTAAGGTTGGTTGGTTGTAGTGTGTATACGATGCTGTTAATAACGCCAGAATACTTATTAACGTTACGCTGTTTTACAATTCGGTTGTTAATATGTTGCTATTAGCAATTTTAAGCTAAATTAGCTAGCTAAGCAAACCTTACAGCTCCTTAAACTGTATTATTTACTAACTTAACTGAAATTTCACGAAGAGATACTGTCAACTGATGTAAAAGTTTTCCCTGGAAGTGGTTTTAAACTCTCAAAACCAACTTTTGATACTTAACAAAGAGACTCTTGCCTTTATCTCGGTTATTGTTGTGGTCTAATGTTACAAACATTACCGTAATTCCTGCGCAAACGTTCATCGCATGTTGTTTGCGGTTTGTACGCTCTTCAAAAGTTTGTGTGTTGTGTGTCACTGAGATTCTCAATTAAAATTCCAAAATGGCTGCGCCATGTTTTGCTCTAGCAGGAACAGGCATGCATTTCATGAATGGTCATTTTGGGGGGAACTGGAGCTGCTGCTACACAGCTCTGATCCAATGCACTACAGACTTATAACAGCAAAAATATAATTTAAAAAGTTTATACGAAGTGTTACTTTTAATTAAAAAAAAAAAAAAACATTTAACCATATTAATATTTTAATTTGTGTTTTGGCTCTTTTCTAGGTGGATTTGTTAAGTTTCACACAGAGTACCCTGACCACTGTGAGACCCTCCTAGACAGCTCCTGTCCCAGCTCCTCTCCTCCGCTGTCTGTCCTGGGCTTTGGAAATCTCCGGATCAGCTCAGACTGTTCCGATGGAGAATCTGACCGGGAGCCGAGCAGTGCCACGGAGTCGGAGGAGAGCCCCATCCTCAGCAACCAGCCTGCCTTCCCTGTCCAGATCCTGCCCTACCTTTACCTGGGCTGCGCCAAAGACTCCACTAACCTAGACGTGCTGGGCCAGTACAACATCAAGTACATCCTGAACGTCACGCCCAATCTCCCCAACATGTTTGAGCATGATGGCCACTTCAGGTACAAACAGATTCCTATTTCGGACCACTGGAGTCAAAACCTGTCTCAGTTCTTCCCAGAGGCTATATCATTTATTGGTGAGTAGGTTTATAAATGTCAAACTTAATCCTCTCAGACGCACTCACACTTTTCAGGAAATATTTGTGTTTGTAATGTGTGTGTTTGTTATCATGTTGTTGTATTGTTTTTGTTGGGGTTTTTTTTTGCCACTAAAAGTACGGCAAGTGTACTGACCACATGTGGGCTGGGCACCTTTTGGTATATGAGACCCAAATTAAATTTACGGTGTTGAGTGAATGGTTTTAAGGGACAGATGGGTGTTTTTGTATTATTGTTTCAAAGCAAATGGTGGTTTATAGTGTGAGGCATTAAAAAAAAACACGTCCTGATCAAATCACTGTATTTCTTTGAAACAGAAAACCTTCTCATTAATCCTGAAAATAAACATATTTTTCTCTTTTTAGAGGCACTGCAACATTTTCAATTTCGCTTTTGATATGTTGTTACTCACCACAGCTGCACCTGAAACCACAGCTACTGACTTGTTTGTTTGATGGTTGCAAGAATGTGTATCATGAACTGGTTTCAAATGGGTTTAGGGGTTGATTGAGGAAGGAAATGTTGTTTCCACACACGGGTTGTGTTTGTTCGAGGTTAGGCAGTGTTGTTTTGTTGACGGTTGTTTTCTGTAGTCTGCAGCTAACAGGATATTAGGTGCTCTGTTTTCTAGGTCAGTTGAATCGTTAAAACTAGACTTGAGCCTCGTAGTACAGAGCAGATGCTTTTTTTTATTGTACTTTTCTATTGCGTCATCGACTGAGCTACATCAAACATCTAACTTAGAGTCAGAGTAACATTAAAAACGACAAATAGGCCTAAAACTTCGTAGCACAGGAACATGTTGTTCAATGAAAATATTATTTTGACTAATCTGTAAAAAGGAGCGTTTGCTCTTTTTTTTAAAAGTCCTAACTTTCTTCTGACCGTGACTTCCTTTCCTCTCACAGACGAGGCTCGGTCGAAGCAGTGTGGTATCCTCGTCCACTGCCTGGCCGGCATCAGTCGCTCCGTCACAGTCACCGTGGCCTACCTGATGCAGAGACTCAACCTGTCCCTCAATGACGCTTATGACTTTGTCAAGAGGAAGAAGTCCAACATTTCCCCAAACTTCAACTTCATGGGTCAGCTCCTGGACTTTGAGAGGACACTGGGGCTTCACAGTCCCTGTGACAACCGTTCCACCAGCAAGGAGCAGCTCTTCTTCACAACACCGACCAATCACAACGTCTTCCAGTTGGACACGCTGGAGTCAACATGAGGATTGATTGGGCAGCCTTTTGTTGTTTCCTTTGGTGTCTCTGAGTAAGTCACCTTACTAGCTGACAAAAGCAGCAAGTCGGCTACAGTATTTTCTGCACCAAAAGGAACTACACAGAACAATTACAAGAAAAGAGCTCGTATGCAGACTCCATTAAACCCAGTCTCAATGCCTTAACAAGAGCTCTCAATACTTAACAAGAGGATGAGTTTTGCTATCCACAATACATGGCATTAATCAGTGGTCATGTACAGCCATAACAGCAGGACATTTCATAACTTTTCTATTAAATCTGAGATTGTTCTTTGACTGTTATTTGTCATTCACCAGCTGTAAAGGGGATGTTTATGTGTTACTTTGTATCAGTAATGATTATTGCCTTGATGGTCTGTAAGGATTCTTTGGCCAATCAGAATGTTTTCTGAGAACCAATGTGAGATGTTTTGATGGTACTGTAGCTGAGGGAAATAAGCTACTACAGTGATCCGGCCTTGAATTAATCGCAAGTCTTTTTTTCTGATGACTGTTGGCAGCTCCCTTGCTGCAGAATGGAGTTACCGCACAAAGCTTTTTCACTTTTCTTTTTTTTTTTTTTGTCATGCTTTCACTTTGAATACCTTCCCATATTTATGGTAAAACACCATAATGTTAAATAGTTGTTCTATAAATACAAAATCAAGTTGGCCCTAAGGCAGATATCAAAGCTAAACCATATTATTCATTCCTGTACACCCTCTTGCTTATAACTGCATTATTTGCATGTGATCATGTTTTGCTAAGGACCTTGTTTTCTAACCTTCAGGTCATATTGCCTGTTGTTGAGGCCTTGACCATCCCCCAACATGATTTTAAATGACATGTCACTTTCCAGGTCCAGGTATAGTGTGTTGGACTGGCTTTTGCCACAATTTAGAGGAACAAATGTGTAAGTAATCAGTGTATAGAGGATTGGATTTTTACTCCAGCAGTCTTCGTTCTGCAGCTACTCCTTCTGTGGCACAGTAAGGTTAAGGGAAACATGGTGTATAATTAGCTGTTCTCTATTGCCAGTCTCGTTTCAGAACAAATGAGTGAGTTTCATGTATGAGAGGGAATGAAAGGAAATGAGTTTGAAAAAAAAATGTGTTCTTACCTCACAGAGAGACATTTTCAGGGATTTTTATACAAGGCATCTGTATCTCGTCATGGCCTCTTAAAGTGCATCCAAGGGCTGTTTTGTTTGGTATGTTTGTAAAGATGTACATAAAAAATGTGGTTGTCATGGGAGACATTTTCTCAAAATCATGAAGGATGCTAATGTCACCCTATTTTGACCCTTATGTAAAGTATATGTAAAGCTAAATGTCCAAGACATTCTGTACAAGTTTATACAACAAATATATTGTATATTTTTACTTGAATGCCCTTTGTTTGTCTTTTTTTCATACTCTGAGTTTTTTCACTGAAAGTCGATAGCACACATTTTCATAAAAACCAAACAAAAGCGGTTGTGTGGTTGAGTCATGACCTAAGAGTTCTTTGGGAAGTCAAACAGTCGAGAGAAGTGCCCCTGTGCTGTCCGGCCCCGAGGCTTTAGGTGTGGTCAGAAGCCTGTTTTCTGTCCACTCCTGATGCCTGACTTCCTGTCTCCCACAGGCTTTCTGACACAAAGACAAGTGACATCTGTCAGTACAACAGCGGCGACACACCCACTGCCAGTCACTCAAAAAGAGCTTAAAGGAAGAGGAAGATGACACAGCATGTACACTACTTCACCGCAGATAAAGACTTCCGACAGTTCTCCTCTGCAGCTTTTGGGAAGTGATAAAATTTAATAGCACTGTTGCGCAACAGATGTTGCACTAACCTTGGTAAAACATTTTTGTTGTTTTTTTATGACGTTAACATGAATTGGCAAAAGGACAACACTCTTTAAAGTCATAAATTCTATTTTATTGCTTAAAAAAGAGGAAGTGGGGGTGCCCTCACACTAAGGCTCAGTGATATGGACAAAATCAAGTATTACAATATTTGATGGTTTAACAAATTACATTCACATTATAAGATTTTAGATGCACAATCATCAGTAAAATGGATATAATGGCAGTGTCTAGAATCTAAGATGATATCTAGACTAATCATATTAATATAACATGAATGTACTTCTGAGTATCCTCACATTTATACTGTCATTTAGGAAATAAACATGCGTGTGCTGTAGTTGTACTAGTTTCATAATATGATTGTGAAAGAGATTTACACCAAAGTTAATGGTAATCATCTCTTAGTTCAATTTCTTTTCAGAAAACACTGAGACACACACAGCAATGAGTGATTTTGATAATTCCAGGAGAAACAAGATCCAGGTGTGAAATGGGGAATAAGACTAAGTACATACAGATGTTATTGCTAGCAGCAGAAACAGGCTTTGCTTACTTTGCCTTCTAACTCAAAGACTAGACTACTTGAAGAATGTACGTTTTCAAATTTATGTGTAAGGTCGCTGGAGGTATTACATGTTATGTTAGATTTATGCTTCCTCCAGCTCCCTGAATGCTGCATTGGTTTGTTATTGTTTCTACCTTGTCCGGGAGATTTATTCATATGTTCATCACTAGATGACAGAAAGATGATGCAGTGCATTCCCTTCCCTTAAGAAATTATTTCAAAAAGTGAAGCCAAGCTTTCTAAGACAAAAAAAAAAAAAACAGGGTGGGGGGGAAATGTTCTGTAGTTGATCTGTGCAGCAGTTCATGGTCCAATAACTGTCACTCTGTGGGATTTAATGACTTAAATACTGCACCAAAACAGGTTTAGTTCCACCTTTAGGGGCTGTGATGACTGAGTATATTGCAGCAGACTAAAACTAATATCTTCAACTTTCACAGCAAAGCATGAACAGACTTGCCTAGCAACACCTCCATTTGTGATAATAAAAGCTGTTGAATGATGGGTTTTCCAGCATGACTGAACCCGGCTGGCCACATACCTGCAGGGCAAACCTATGGTTAGGTCTGAAAAGACACCCACGATAAGGTAGAGGCAATGGGTACCTGCAGTGCATAAAAAGATAGGAGTGCAGCAGCTGGAGATGATGGGCGTGAGAGCCATTAATCAGAGAGATCTTATCTGTAGTTGACACTGTATTTACAGTATTTCAGCAGTATTATACAATGGTAATGAGTAATGAATTTTTTTCTATACACACGCCTTTGATTACCAGCTTGTATTGCTTTTGCATTGTGGAGTTTTCTAACCTTGATCTACAGATATAACCCTCATTAGCCGTGTATTGTGGGATTCCCTGTTGGCTCCATCGTTGTCATGCTGCTCACTGTTTCACCTGAGAGTTAATCATAGCTTTTTGCTTTCTGTAATTATAAATCTTTTTTTTTTTTTGCAGTGCTGCCAACTTCAAAGGCAAGGTGTGGGGTCTTAACAGCTTAACAGAAAATCAGTAGGAAGCTCACGCCCGCTCACGTAAATAGAAATTATAGAGCTTATTGTGAACTGCGACTTAGGTTTTAAGTAAAACCTTTGATTAGGAAAATTGTTGTTCCAAGTACAGAAAAAAAAGAATGACTGTATGTGATTCAAACTGTGATTCAGACTGTCTTGTGTGACAGATAAGTGGATATTTTTGTCCTGTTATGATCACCCAGGAGGGGAAGCAGAGGCTAATGCGGTGCTTACTCAGCAGTAGTTGCTGGGGAAGCAGATGTGCATGAGACTGACATGGTTTTGAGTTTGGGATGGGGGCCGGAGGGGGCATGTGTCTGTTCGTTAGCATGGTGCGTCGTGTGCCGTAAAGGCTGAGCAGAAGCCAGTCAGAGCTGGTTCGCACCTGCTGTGGTTATATGAACATACTTAGCATATTGCATTACTGACAATAACGTCACAGCTTCTGCTTCTGATGCACAGTAACTGGAATTTTTTTTTTTTCAGCTCCCTAAATATAGAAACCTAGTCATTTTTACATGAGAACAAATTCACCTTGTAGTCACAAAAGTATGAATTAGTGTTTGTATTTGTTTGCAAAAAAAAAGAAAAAGAGTCCAATAGTTCTGACATTTGTGAAAGGGTCACTATTATCCTATTACAGATAAATGTTTGGCCATCCTGCTGTAAAAGCCAATCTCATCTGAATAAACTGCCATCTTTACTGCAGGGATTTTGACTCCCAGCGCTCTCACTCTGTTTTGTGTACAGCAGATGTTCAGGGCCGGGGAGAATAATCCTAATCTCAGTATTTTGCTGAATGCTGCTGTCTCTGACATCATGTCACTGGAGAGGGGATGACATCATGCTGTCCTCTGAGCCACGCTGTCTTTATTTTGGAGAGAGAGCGTTCCGGGAATACAGTCGGTGCTTGTTACCAGCGATGATGGAGGACATGAAAATTTCAGTGTCTTCTTAGTCATTAACGGTTCACGGTTGCACTGAATCCTTTAGTCATGCTATCATGAAGGTATGTGTAACTGTGTTGGAATTTCATTTCCTGTTTTTGGGGATTCACATTTGATTCTCAGAAATCCTTGAATCATATTGAAACCATTTGCAATGCTCCTTACTTTCTCATATTTGTAATGGAATAAGCATAGATCCAAAGTCACACAGGCTGCCGCAGCCATGAAGAGGAAGGACACATTTAGAAGCTTAACAAGGCCCAGTTGTGGTTTGTCACCATACAGCGTTACCACAACCTATTTTCACAAAATGCTTCAGCTCATGTGCTGATCTTATTTGATATGCGATCAGTGAAGATGTCTGCTATTACGAAATCTATCAGGTCACGCTAGACTTTCTGGCCATTTAACAGGAAATATCTTATCTTCTCAGGAACCCACTACAGATATACTATCTCTCCAAAACAGCTCTTACAACCCTCCCAACAAACTCTTGTGAAACAAATCTTTTCTGAGAGACATGTATGTCCTGCGAGGAGGAAGAAAAGTGTTAGTTTTGGCAAGAAGAATACTGGGTCATGTGTAAAGCAGAGCCACATGGAATACTAGTGGCCGAGCTAGGCAGCCATCTGTTAATACCAGAAGTCTCTCATTTCGTGGCCAATTTCACCATCCGGTGATGTACAGTAGCCTGTGCTCACCAGGCTCCAACAACATAGTGATATTTGTTTGAAGTTTAATCTGCGGAAAAGTGAATGAAAGGGAACATTCCTCGAGTCTTGCTAGCCCCAACACAAAGTAAAAGGTCATCTGTCTGTCGTGTTCTGCTTGGGTTCTTACAGAGGAGGCCGAGCTGCCAACTGTCTCGCTGTCTGGAATGCCATTCACACAAGGCCATATGTTGCTTACAGTACAGAATTACTGAGCGAGCCAAGGAGCATGTCTGTACCTTGGGAAGTGCTTTCTACAACATTAGTGACCAGAATTATGATGTCATAGCTCCAAGAACAGGGATTTCCAAGCAGCTGTCACTTCAAACAACTAAATTAGCAATTTTTGCTGTTTAAATTTCTAAACTTTAGTTAAAAATCTCTGTTTTAAAAGCTAGACTTACAGTTTTTTACTGAGTTTCAATGTGACTAAGTACATTCACTTAAGTGGTTTGCATAAAGCGACTGTTATATTTATATTTCAATAATAACAATGGATCATTATTAAAAGTGGTGGATTATAATGATAAAGCCAAAGAGAATCAGCATCAAACTCCTCAGTTCCCTTCAGCTTTATGAAGCCTCATAGCATCTTTCATCACTTTGTTTTAGTTTTCCTGCCGGTTCAGTCTCATGGCTCTCAGAGGAGATGTTCTTGGCTTCAGCAGGAGGGTTTTATTCAGCCAAAAAGCTTTGATAAACTGTACACTAGTGGCATCAAACTGCAAGTTAGCAACTGGCTATTATACACAGTGGAGCATTAAGAAGCTAAGGAGCCAAACATTTCGCTCAGAAGTTAGCAGAGACCAAAAACAGAGCTTAACAGGACTCCAAATAAATGCTAATATTGCTTTAAAAATCTGTTATTTGCGCTGTGATCAACTTGAAAGGTCAGAAGTCAATATTGTATTTGTAAATATTTTTGATAGCAGCTTATACTTTACAGACTTATAGTATAGATTAAGAAGGGTTGGAATCACAATAGAAAGAATTAAACAGTATTAAAGAATGAATACAGCAATTTGTGAAATGGTTAAAAGTCGTCCAACCAGCTTCAACATCAACTCACATGCTTCTGAGTTAACAATAATGGTTCAGTAATATGTACAATAAAGTAAGATATGATTTTCAAGCATTCTTTTTACCATTTTACATACAGCGCCTTAAACAGTACCACTGCTTTTACTTTAACATATGAAGTAAATACTTCTTCTTTCATTTAACACACATAATTTCCTTTTTCAAAGCGGTAAAAACAGATAAACCCTCCAGTGGTGCATTAAAACAAAACAATCGCTGTTATTCATTTGAATCAATGAATAGTTATTGTGGAATTTGAGAATTCTGTGTCTTGTAGACTTGCTGTTCTATGGGCCATTATGGCCGAGCAGTCCAGAAACAGTACTTCAGTGTTCTCAGCATCAGAAGTGGGTTGGAGCATCATGATACAATATTCTGTCTGTTCAAGTTTGATTTGCAGTCCTTCCACTCTCTCTTTGTCTAAAGCGTTCCACTTCCTCATTGTGTATTTATGGCAACAAAAACAACATACCATTTGCTCTCTGAAAACAGGCGATCATCCCAGTTTCTGGATTATTCAGAATAAAGATCATTTACAGTAATTCCTTTCTTCTCTTTCATTTTTGGAGAGGATGATTTTTTGCTCATAGGTGGCAGCATGAAATCATCCATTTGCCCTTAAGAGCCAGACTATTAATAGCACAAAACATCAAACATAAGAAATCATTCACACATGACCTAAAAAAGAAATATTGGCTTACTAGTAATCTGCAGATATATATATTTATATATGTGAAGCCATTGTGAATAAAAAGTTTCCAGAAATTAGGTCGTGATATTCAGCATTGGACAACTTCCAAGACCATGTGATGTAGAGAAGCAAGAAAAACAGGAATCCTCTAAACCCTGAAGCCTACTGGCTTCAGACCAAGGCTGCATGTGTGGGCGGCAGAGAGATGGTATGAGTAGTTAACGCCTTCTGAGCTCTAAACCATGTCCGGGGTATTCCTCGCTCTTCCGGGGATTTTATACATCCATAAATCACCCTGAGCCTGGAAAAGGTTGTGAAAACATCACACTGTTGCCATAGATTAGTAATACACTTTCAGGACAACTTCATGGCGGATCATGACTCTTATGTGATCTAACGGTTTAAATGGGTGATTTATAATTCAGTAAAACACTGGAGCAATGTGTCAGTGAGTGTGTGTGTTAGTAGAACTACTTTTGGGGAAATATTTTAAACTCAAGTTAATCTGAGACAGCTGGTACAACTGAGGACAAAAGCCAAGTCCTCAGTTAGAAAACAGCTGTTTTTTGGTCACTGGTTATAGTTTAAGTTAGGTTAAGGTTAGGCTGATAGTTAGAGCTACACAAGTAGCTATTGTGGTTATGCTAAATGTTAGTAACTAGGAAATAAATATATGTTTTTGTTATTTCCCCTAACTAAGTTTTTTTGTGTGTGTTGCATGTGTGTTGCATGTGTGTACTTGTGTGTGTGTGTGTGTGTGTGTGTGTGTGTGTGTGTGTACCATATACAGCTCCATATCTGCCTGACTCATTCCAAGCCAATGGAACAACCCGTTTTACCAAGCACGCACATGCACACACGCTGACAGAATAAAAGTGAATGAAGTCAGTTACATAATATAGATAGATTGCTGTTACCTATGCAAATCCCTTCCACCTCAGTCATAGTCAAAGGTCAGTGTAACAGGGGCGTGTGCATCTCACACACAATGAGCAAACAGGCCGTAGAGTGGCTTATGTGTCTCTGAAATCCACATTACCAAAGGTGGCTCATAACTGCAGTGTGTGTGTGTGTGTGTTAATAACAGCAGGCATGAGTCATCAGGCCTGTCTTGCGTAACTGCGTCACTTCTCCACCCAACTTGCTGCTTGTGCGCCACACCCCAGATTCATTCACACACTCTGCTCTGCTCTGCTGCTGCCCAGCCTCCCATTGATGGCAGGGAGAGCACTACTCATCCTGTTCCATGCTGCAGACGGCGGCTTATAGAGCTTATAAAAGACTTTGGCAGCGGTGCAATGCAATCTGTGAGATAAAAGGCATGCACGTCAGATTTAAACATAACACGTTTGCACCTTTTATCAGCACTTGGTTTTAATGCAGTGAGATGCTGCGGATAGTGCAGTAGATGTAGTGTGTTACATTTGTGATGCTGTTCGGTCCGACAGAGCAGCGCTGCTGATTGGGGTTTAAAATCCCATAAGCAGCACAGACTGTTAGAATTGAATGGAGCTAACAGGACCCTAAGGGGAACAGAGAGAGATGGAGGGAGGTGGGGAGACTTTTGGTTGTGTCATCAGTCAGGCCACTGACGTCACCTGCTCACACAAAAAACACAGTCGATCTCTTTCTACAAAAAATATGAGTTTCACAATTTAAAAATGATGGGTGCCTTCTTAACATGGTTCATAATTATTTAAATATTGATGGAAATAAACTCATCAATTATCCTGGATTCAAAATGGGATTTAATTTTTTTAATTTTTCTATACTACAATGAACTAATGTTATTTTCAGTGTAATTTCCAAAGAGTATATTCTTCTGCATAAAAACATGTGAAACATGTCCAAAAAATCACATAGCTCTTTTGATCCTGTCTGGATTTATCTGTGTCTCTTCATGGACTGGTGAGTTAAGTATTATCCGTCTTTGGATCAAGTGTAGTTGTGATATGAAACAGCCTCATCTCCTGGTTCTTATAACTGGGTGAAACAAAGAGATAAGATTGTGTTTCCCTGCTGACATCAAGTGGCCACAGTGCTAACTGCATGACTCCTCTCATACTAAAAGTGAAACCTGTGTATGATGTTTTTCACAACTAACAGAAAACATTCAGAATGATCTGAGTGTGTTTTTGTTGTATTTTGGTTGGAAATTCCTCTGAATGAAACACTCAATCATAAAATCACGATCAGAGAAATTATGCGTGTTTATTTTTGAATTGAATGCTTGTTGGTGAAATGAATGCCTCTGCTCTAATTATTCAGATATTTTAACAGCTAACACAAACAGCTATGTCAGAATTAGACCTGTTTCAACAATAGAACTGTTATCTCTTTGTAGAAGAATAGCATTCTTTATAAGGACAAAGGCATCTGATTGTCAACTGGTGTCAGTCAATCCAGATCCCCTAACATGGGCACTAACATGATTAGACATAAATAGCTCCTGTCTCAACAGACTGTGTAACAAGATACGAGCAGGGAAACCATGTAAATAGTTCACATGCCGCACAATAGAATAACAAATCACACAGAAAAATAAAAATTTAAGGTTGACTGTGGAGTTTTTTGCACACCAGCACATCTTGTTTTGATTTTGCTGCGATTGTGTTTCAGACCTCCACCTGCTTGTTTATTTGACATGAGGCAGCAGGACAGGAAAGAGGGACAGGCATGATCAGCATGTAAAATCCACAGAGCAGCAAATCAGAGGTGAGATCTAAAATAAATGTTGTTTGCTTCTTGATAACAACAGCAAATTCAGTGTGGGTTTTAAAGCACAAAGTATAAAGATGCACTGCTGCGTTTCCACGGATGATGATTAAAAGAACATTATTCCTAAAGGGAATATTCCGACAAAATTGAAATGAGATTATTCAAACAAAATTAAAAAAAACTGACAACTGCTCTGACAAATGCATCTTGTTTATTACATTGGCGCATATTCCAGTCACACTTTTCATGAAGAAATATGCAGGTGTTCCTGGGGGCTTGAGAGGGAAATAAAAAGTCCTGAGGGAAACTTTAACATAATGAAATGTGTACAGTGTGCACATGAGAACATTTCCAGTATGCAAACTGGATCCAGGACATTGCTGCAAAAATTATGATTAGACTACAAGCCTGGTGTTGAAATTATGTTGACTCATGTACATGTTCTGCTTTGTGCACACAGATTTTCTGCCCAGCTAAACAATATCAGCTTCTCAGTAAGAAGATTTGTAAACTGGCTGTTGTCGTTCAGAGATGAGATTTAGATGGAAACATGCACAAAGTTGATGTATCATGTGGCCAAAGTGGTATAATATGTGGTCTCTATAGAAAATATAAGTAATTTGGATACATTTACACAAATTCAGTATACATGGGCAGCTAAAGTAGTTACAAACTGTATTTACAACAATGCAAGACATGGTAGAAAAATACAGAAACATTCAGCTACATTATTCGACTGAATCTTGCAAAGTCGTTTCATCGTTCCTGTCGTCCGAGTTGGCTTCCAGTTTTTCACAGATGACCGTGGAGTCACATAGAGATACAAATATAACTCTGGATCTTGTTCAGGATTATTCCACCCCTTTCATGAACTCCAAGAACTCTGTAAAGTTTAGACATAAACAGTTAGCATTAGCCACTGAACCCAAAACAAACTGCTAGGAAACTCTTAGATGTCTTTATCAAGCAAAAGTCTTTGAAGTGTATTTTTGAGGAATAAGTGATATATGATGGATTACAGAATATGAGTGTCAGAGCATTTGCTCCACACAGCCGTTTCACCGTGTCTCCTCTGTCAGTTTAACACAACTGAAACTCCTCACCATCATAGTCAATTTTGCCGTCGTTGTTCTTGTCCCCGTCTTTCATCAGCTCCTCGATGTCGTCCTCGGTAATCGCCTCTCCTGTAGATTCCAGCATCATCTTCAGCTCATCCAGGTCAATGTAACCATCTGCGTTCCTGCACAATCAAAGGAGTAAAGTACATAAATGCACATCATAAACCTGAGCTGAGCCTCGCAGATGGCAGTGGAGGAGGTGGTGTGTTTGTCTGTGACATGTGAATGATCACATCCTTCATTTGAATATTTGAGAACCATCACTGTGAGAAAAAAAATTTAAAAAAAGAAGTATGGTTGGTTTGTTCTTTGATGCTCAGACTAGATGTCTGGCTTACATGGAGTGGGTGTTTGAAATATTCGGTGCTGTCAAAAAGGATTATGGAGCAAACTACATGCTGTACTCTGCAGAGCTACTTGGCACTTTGTCAGTACACATAATTGCACACGGGAGCATACTTTGCAAGAACCACACCATCTATGAACGGCAATTTGTTTACTAGTCTGTAGTGATTTCACATGAAAGCTTCCTCTTGTTGTAGATATTTTAAGTTGAGTATCTGTTTTGGATTGTGCAAGTGAAAGACATTCAGGGAATTAATTCCTGCAGCTCAATGGGACAAATTAGCAACAGGGTTGAAACGTGAAACTCACTTGTCAAACATGCGAAACAGCTCTGCCAGTTCCTCCTCTGACTTCCCTTTGCTGTCATCCTTCATGCATCTCACCATCATCACCAGGAACTCGTCAAAGTCCACTGTGCCACTCCCTGAACACACACATACACACACAATGCACATCGTAACAACCTTACACTCCATACTGGATAGATTTCTAAATGATTAAGCCACCAGAAATTTAATATCCTCGTCGATCAATGTAGCCATAAATACAGATTGTACCTTTAAATTTCTCCTTTTATAGCTTTAGTTTCAATAAACTCCCCGCTATTTTAAAACATGATGCTTACATTACTGCTTTATCAAAAGCTATTTTTGCTTTATGTTCCATCATTTCATCAAATGGAAAATACAAGATGACTTGTGCATCATCTGATATGCATTTCCCTTTAATTCAGCCTGACAGATCTTGTTGTATGTACGATCCTTGACTATCATTTGACATTAAGTTCACAGGGTTTAAACTGCGCTTGTCTTACAACATCGATTGTGCAACGATGGACCTGCCAACCGGGTCCACAGAGACGGAGAGGTCAACAATCAATCAACCGGTCATTTAGTTTCTTGTACTGTTGCGCAGCACTGTTCTGATTTACCGTCTTCATCCACCTCGTCAATCATCTCCTGCAGCTCCTCTGGTGTGGGGTTCTGGCCCAGCATCCTCATCACCTTCCCCAGCTCCTTGGTGCTGATGCAGCCGTCCTCCGCATCTTGTACAAAGATGTCAAAGGCGGCCTTGAACTCTGCAGCATCAAAGCAGCACACAGGGAAACAACTCTATATCAATGCAGTATGGACCTGAACAAGGTGAGCAACACATACTTCGCAGCATCATGCATAATGTGCAGATGATTGTATATTTAATTGGTATGTGTAAATAAACTGTTTGTTACATGCTTAAAGAGACTGATTGCATGTGTACAGTGTGGAAGATTTTAAAATTTACGCACCATTTTTCTGTTCATCCGTCAGCTGCTCAACCTGCAGGAAGTAAAGAATTTAAATATTATATTATATCATACTGTAAATATTACTTTGGATATTCCCCCTACTGTCTGTTTAAATCTGTCATTGTAACATTGCTCTGCATTTAGTACCAGTGCTCCAAAAATCATATTTGCATAAGATGTGTTTCACTTACAGAAATGGGTAAAGTGTGAAACTAGCGTCTGGAGTGGATTACTTTTATCTGTTTTGATAAATCTTAAGACAACAAAGGTAATATTTTTGTCCCACACACTGATCCATCCTTAAGAAAACACAGAACTTAAGTATCATGTGTGAAAACCAGTAAGAGAAGGAGTTAAAAATAAACAGACAGGAGGATCAGGAACCACAGATAAAGGACACAACACACAGTGCTTTAAATTAGCATAGCTGTGGATCTGACCCAACAATGGAACAGTAATCCGGGAAAAGCTACCACGAATGAGAGAAGGAGACAGCTGTTTATGTAAGAGTTATTGTCTGTCGTCCACTAAAAATTAGACACACACACACACTCCTCTGGTGATGATGTATGAAAAAAATCCATCTAAACAAACACATCTAATGTACATTCCTGTGTGTTTTTCTACTGTCTCAGCTGCACAGCACCCTTGGGATGTGAGTGGATGGGACAGCAGGCTGACCATGCGGGTGGAGGTGGACAGACAGCCACGCGGCTCTCTGGCTCACAGATAATGCTGGAATTCAGTCGTGGGGGGTTTATCTAAACCTGAAGCCCTTCTCTGGCACCAGAGAACCACGGCCACAGAAGCATCTGAGCAGCTGGCCAAAATTAGCCACGTGAAGTGGGACCGTTCCATTTGGAGTCATGGATGGAGCGTCAGTGTACAGGCCATTGACCTGTCCTGTCAGTGACCCCCCCCAGAGTGGCTTCTATCAACTCTGATAGGGTTGAAGTAGAAGAACATCTCGAGACGTATATGGTGTCAAAGTTCTTCTGACATCAGCTGGTGATGGAGGAAATGTGCTGTGCAAGCCGCATCAACAGGGATTTGTCAACCATTCAAGTTATGTCAGATGAACAAGCTGATGGGGGATTTTTTCTTTTTTATATACCACAAATGAACACACAAATGCCAGAATATTCAGTATAACTGCCACTTAAAAAGGACAGAATAAGTTTCTAGTCTTAAGTTTTACATCCCTGTTCATATGCCACAAAGTAATAAAAAATGTTAGGGATTATGTTTCGTGATCCAAAACAACATCACTCTCATGCCAGATTGAGTCCACACACAGATTTTTGGTGGGCATCCAACAAACTAAAGTCACTTCATCAGAGGATGCCAACTGCACACTTTCAGCTGTATGAGTGGCGAGAGGACGTACCGCTGCCTTGTAGATGTCGTTCATGTTGGAGGCTCGTCTGCTGCCTGTCCTGACGGCGTCCTGGCACAGAGGAAGGAGGGACTGTCCAACTCAGGGCAGGACACTGGTCTCATCCCGGGAGGGTTTTATAGCTGGAGAACTGGCGCTGTCTGGTCCCTCCCTGGGCAGACCACCCCCCTCCTCCCCTCCACCTCTGTTTGTGGCTCAGCGTGCGTCCACAAATTCATGTGTGTCATTTGGCCAATCTGTCACAATCACCCGGCTCAGATAAAAATGCAGCAGCTCTTAGGGGGCATGCTTTGGAATGGAATGAAGTGGAGGGGTGGCTGACATGCATGGTGAAGCCTAATCTCCAGGGAGGGGGGCTGTAGAGACACTCAACATTCCTCTAGACCTGGACCAGAGACGCAGAGGGCTCAGGAAATTGTGTGTGTGTGTGTGTGTGTGTGTGTGTGTGCGTGTGTCTGTAGAGCCAGGGTGGTAGACGAGGTAAGAGGGTGGAGACCAGGATGCAGACACAGACTGCAGCCAGCAGACCATGACGGGAGGAGAGCTCTGTGGAGTCAGAGCAGAGGAAGGTGTGAGGGTTGTGCGGGTAGGCACATGTGTGAATGTGCAATATTTTTTCATGGCAAACATAACTTGTAACCACGCTAAGCTAGTGAACAACACCAGGGCCCTGTTAGCTTTAAGTGCTACAGCATGTTAAAGTGTCTGCTGTAGAAATGGATTATTGGGTAAAGCAAAAAATCTTTTCTCTGACAGGGCATTTTTCATAAAGAGGCAAAAAGAAGCAAGCTTAAAAGATTAATTGAATCAAATATGAAAATTGTATTCTCTCAATTGCACCTTCCAGAGGTTTTGAGGTTTTCAATCCCCAAAAATGTGCTATTAAAAAATTTGGAAACATCTTTTCCAGACAAAAGGTCCCTGACTGGTTAATCCACAGGCATCACATCACACAATTTCCACTGAAGCTATTTTCTAAATAAGAAATAGTCTCTTTGATTCAAAATAACAGTGACACTGTTTCTATGAACAGGATATTTTTTGAAATTACTTTTCCTGTGTTGTAAGTACCAGAAACAACATTTCGCTGTATTCCTCTATTGTATCTGAGTGAAGACAGATTTTCTCTGAAACGGCTATTTCAAAAGGAGTCATACAAAAACCAAAGATGCCATCAAAATCACTTGAATTCTATATACTCAGATGAAACAACCCTTTAAAAAGGAAAACATTTTTACATCCAAATACTTGAACACACAAAGCCTGCATTTATTATCATCAAGTGTATAACAATACCAATATCATACACATAGCATTTAGCCTCTAAAAAACACAACTCCTGCAATTCCCTCTTGATAAAATTCATGAGGATTTTAATTCATTCCTTCATGTGCAACATAGATTTAGTCAGCAGAGGGTGCTGTTCACTATATATCGACTAAATTAAATTGTTGCGCAAGGCTGCCTCTGGATATCCAATTTATCAACAGTGGGGAAGGTGAGAAATCTGGGTCAAACAAACCAAACACTTGCAGACACATTTAAATTGAATTGTGCTCAGTGCAAGACTTTGCAGCATTTTTTATGTACTTTTGAAACAAGGCCATCTCAATCACTTGACTGTGTGATTCACACACACACGGTGACACACGTGCTCTCACACGGGCTTAACAACACACAGACACACACAACACATGCACGCACACATTTACACACACACGTACACACACACAGAGCATGCTGTGGCAGGCATTCTAAGTGACGAGTGATCATGCTGGTTTATAATGGGATGCTAATGGGAACTGGCACAGCTTACAAGCATCATACATCCACTCAGAGAGAGAGAAAGAGAGGGAGCTCGCTGAATAACATACATGTCCAACTCTTACACAGATAGAGACACAAATCTTCCGACAAAGACCTCCCATCAGTACACATCAGTCACATGCAAAGGTGACTGGTGGCTCCATTTCTCCATGGAAAAAGACAGCCGCTGAGGTGGGGAGGGGATGTGTGTGTCTGTGTGTGTTAGGAGGAGGGGGTGCATGAGGCAAAATGTGATTTTGTGCTGGGTTTTTTTTTTCTAGCGTGTCTCCTCTGTCATTCGTCAAAATTTCATGATCAAAACACACAGCGCTGCGTTGTTCGTTGTTGTTGCTGTTGGAATTCTTCACAGAAATGAATCGTCATCGGTGGCACCGGCTCCATCAGCTGAAACCCAAAGCATACTGATGAGTCTTCATGGTCAGCCAGACAGATTCATTTGGAGAGCCGAGCGCAGTCTGGTTGGTGCCAGGAGTGACGAGCAGCTCTGCAGGGGGCACTAGATTCTAATGTAAAGCATTTCTTGAGCGTGCACACACACATGCACACACTTCCTCTCTCTACACACACACACACACACACACACACACACACACACACATGGTGTAGTACCAAAGACTGGCACACACATCAAAGAAAGCATATGGAGTGCTGTTTCATTGGAGCTCTCCACCAATTTCCTCTTACAGAGGAAGGCTGACGAAAGAGCCAGCCATCTCCTCCACACAGCGCAATCAGACAGCGCATCTCAAATCCACAATTCACCGCACACCGCTTTTTGAGGGGTTGCCATAGAAACTCTGCTGGGTAGAAGCGGGCAGAAAACGAGAGGAGATGAGCGGGGCTATTTCCCCCCTCCACCTCCCTCCCTGCCTCCCTGCCACCACATTTTGTCCTCATAGTGACTGTATTATTTTCTATTCTTTGCCTCTTCCACGCATACATGCGTGCATCAAAACCACATGCAGATATCGGGGTCACAATTAGGGTTAACAATGATTATTTGTGCTCTAGAGCCACTCATGCAAATTAACTAAACCCACAAGTCCAAATGATTAAATTTCATGTCTCAGACTGGATGCTGCCTGCCTTCAGTTCTTTTATACTTGCATCCAACCAGGTTATGTGAAATGTTTTTGAAGTTGCACAAGCATGCACATTGTGCCTGTGAATCCAGCCTTCCAGAATAATAGCCATCTGACTGACTTGGTATTTAAAAAGGCTGAATTTCTATCAACTACCCAAATATTTTCCTGCAGAAAACATTATAGATTCAAAATGTGCAATATGTCGTAATGCCCGAGGCATAACATCTCATGCTAGCTGTGGTGAATCAGCTGGACTACTCTTGTGAAGATCTACTACTATACACATTATGTCAATTTAAATACTCGTGTGATATAATGATTGGGCTGACGTGCAGCTGAGCTTGAAACATAGGTCCTCCGCTCTCCTCCTCCTCCTCCTCCTCCCCTCCTCTGTGTCCTCACCTCCTTGATTGCCGAGGGGAGGAGGGGAGCTGAGCCTGTCAGCCTTTCTTTCTTCCTCTCTATTCTCTCTCCCCTTCCTCTCTCTATCTATTTTTTTCTCTCCCTCTCTGCCTCCTTTCATTGATGACCAACCTGTCAGCAGCTCCTGTTGTGGCAGGCTGTGAATGCACTGCATGTCACTGAATGATACACAGTATTTTTTAACCATGAAAGCATCTTTTCCTGTCCACTGAGTGCTTTATTAGGGACGCCCAATCTCCTATCAGTGACAATGTCTAACCCAAATTGAGGGATTTGTCTTTAGAGATAGAGGAGAGGGGTAGGCTTCAGTTTGCTTCACTGCGTTCAGTGGTTCCTTTCTGAAACTCTTTGCACTGAGGCACTTGGCGTTACACAGTGTTCCTCCTTACATCAGAGCTCTAATGAGGCAGTGGCCACATTAGCTCCAGCGCCAATAGAGCCTCGCACTAACTCTCTGCCAGGGGGCAGCGTTTTCCAGTCCACTGGACCACCAAGTCGCCTACCACCAATTCTAGCCGAACCCACCTCCCCCCCTCCACTCCAACCTCTGTAATAGTGTATGAAACACCAAGTGAAGATTTACTCTTACATGTATGGCAGAGGAAGTTTTCTCAGAGCAAGGGAGAAAATGTGTTTCTTCTATGTGGCAGCAAAACAAGTGGTTGAGATTCTGTCCTGAGATTTTTCAAAAAACAAGCTTGGAGCTGGAAATGTAGAAAAAAAATACTGGTCAAGTAAATTAGGAATAATATCTTCAAAGTTTTTCTGTTTTGGCTCAGTGAAGATACTGAATTCCAACTGGTCATCCAAACGTGTATTTTTTTTTGTGTGTTTTTATGATATTAGTACAAGCATCAGGAAACACATTTCCTGTGTGCATGTAAGTATTTCCACATGTGTTTACAGTTTATTTAGTTGCATAATCCCAGTGTTTGTTATTATCTTTATGAGATCCGAGGTGCATGCAGGTGTGTTCGGTGGGTGATTTTAGTGGAGATGAAGGAGGGTGCCGTCCCTGTTGTTAACCTGTAACCCCATCTCTTCATCCTCTTGTAGCAGAGCGAGTTCAGGGGCAGTGGGGTTTTTTTTTAGTTTAATATGTTCATTTGGTCTGGAAAATTCATTGATCCTTTTTCTGACTGAGGTGTGTGCAAGTTAGAATCTATAGCCACCGGCCATGGCTCTGAAAAATCTGTATTCTAGCTGTAATATTATTGATAAAATCATGGTGCAGTGCAGGGTGATGAAGTAGCAGACGGATTTGTATTTGTGGCTTTCTCTGTCAATCTCCCTTCTTTCATTTAAAGCCAGATCTATGCCATTTTCTAAACTATATACTATAAACACAAGTAGCAACGTGTATTTACAAAAGAGCGAGAGAATCATAGAGACACACTGCTGATTATAGTATTTCAATAATATGCTTTTAATAATTCTAGGCTCTTTCAGTAGCATCTATGCTATTCAGTAACAAATAAAAAGCCACCTCTCTTATAAAACATTTTATGACGATATGTGACCACAGGTATAGTTTATACCATACAGCAAGGTTCATGGACAACCTCCCTGTTAAAAATTAACAAACACGCCTACACCCGCTGTGTGTGTGTCAGAACAGTAAAGGTCAGTTCAGAGCAGCAGTGCTCTAAGGTTAGAAATTTTATCAATACAGTTACAAAATTCATGTACCCACATATACATGGTTCATCAGCAAAGAAACCTTAACTGTAGAGTGCCATTTAGAGGCATCAATAAAGACAGAAAACTGTACAATTTTTCCTGTCTTGTTAATTTTGCAGGATTCAAATAATTTTTCTGTGTGTCAGAAAGATCTATTGAGCAAATATAAATTATATAAATAGCAATGTGGGTGTTATGTATGGAAATATGGTGGGTAGTTTGTTAAGTGGTCACAAAACATTTATGCTTACATAAGTATGTGGCCATAATATATCACCTTGCTGCACCTGTACAGAACAAACACTGAAAACTGGGAAACTTTTGGGAGTTTTTATTATATTTACACACACAGCAGTGGGGGTCTGTGGGAGAAAGCGAAGCCAACATTAACAATACATGAGGTTTAAAGGTATGGAGCCAGTGCGATAACTGAACACAATAAAATGCATTTTTAAGCCCATATAAATGGAGCCTATATGAGATTTTCCTGTCGTAGTAAAAATTCTCCCTGGGTGCACACACCCATTTTGGATTTGTCAGTGTCGCCGCCTTCCCCTCCACTCAAATAGCAGCTTTCTGAAATGGAATCTGCTGCCCCTCAGGGTTTCTGACAGTGTTTCAGACATTCCATAAGTCAAATGAAAAGTGGTATAACTTCACAATTATTTTAAAGTTAGCCTCATTGAGAGTGTATTTAGAGAAAGCAGGTCACAATTTTCAGTCTTTCAGCCATTATCATCTCATTTTTAGATTGTAAGTTGTCTTTCTAAGCTGCTTTAGAGTGAAGGTACCAGATTTCTGCACTTAGGTTCTAGAGGATGGTAATAAAAAATCTTACCTTTTATCTAACAATAAGGAATATAAGGCTTGAATAGTAAATATGCCTTTGCTGTTTAACACATTAAATATAAAACTGGAATTATTGCCTTGTAGTTGTATGCTCTCAAAAACATGTCACTTTGCAGTTTATACATTCATTTTGGATGTATAAACTTTATAAACCGGACGAACTGCCATTAAATTTATCAGAGAGCTTTGAATGATTTTCAGAGGATGAATCCTGTTGACTTTAGGGAACTCTAGTCTCACAGCCAGCAGGTCAAAATTTTCACTTATCCAGTAAAATATTTCAACTTCTGCTAGATGGATGGAACGACAATTTTTGATTAACATTCAGGTGACCAAAATACTTGAACTCCGGTCTTTCCTCTTGCACCATAAGGAGGTAGAATTATAAATAAATAAATACATAAATAAATAAATAAATAAAATGATGTTACCCATTGGTTTGTGAAATTTCAGGGGCTGAGTCTGGCAGTATATTTGTTTGAGGGCCCTTTTAGTTATTTTTAAGCCAGCAGTGACATTATTTGGATGAAAGAGGTGCTGGGCTGTGCCTTGCTTTGACATGGGGGGTGCCCAGCAGACAGCTAGTGGCTAACTGTCACTCAAAATGGACGATATGCATAACTGTCATTATGTATAAAAATCTCTTTTTCATGAACAGAGAAATGAGCTTTAGAGATACCCAAACAAATTTTTGAACCAGTCTGTAAACCTGCTTTTTCTCATGTAAAGATGGTCATTTTAATACGGGGCTCTATGGCGACTGACTCGCTGTCAGAGCGAGCCTAAAGTGGCCAATAGGGAAGCTGCACTCAAATTTAAATATGTCTAATACTTTGTTTAATGACTGAAGTCCTGTGATGACAAATCCATCAGCCTCAGCTGTTTGTCTTCAGTGGTAAATATGTTAGCATACTGACATGCAAAGCTAAAATTATGAACAAATGATGAATTATTATGAACAAATCTTTAAATATAATCTCATACGCGTCAGCATATGGGAATTGTGACCTTATGCTAGCATGTTGACTTTAGCATTTAGCTCAAAGCATTATTGTGCCTAAGTAGAGCCTCAGAGAGCAGCTAACATGACTGCAGACTTCTGTTTTCATAAGCTGGTTGCTGCATTTCTGTTCTGGTATTTGCTATTGGCCGGTGCTGATCTGCACTCTGTGTGTTGAGTCCAAGAGAAAATGTTTTGAAATGGCTCTGTTACTGGGACACTGCCTGGGCCTTGAACAGACTGTCAGCATTAAAGCTGCACCAGGTGATGTTTCGATGTCACAATACACCAATATAATCAGATCTAGGCTACAGCAAAACATCCAAATCTTTTTTATGCAAACACTCTTAATTGATGAAGTAAAAGACTCATAGAAAATCTAAATATGCGTCTAATTTTTATCATTTCATGCATTTCTTGTTTAATTTCACAAGCAGCTTGAGTAAAGAGACCCTCTAATTGCAACTTTGAATGATTCCCGCTTTTCCCCTACTGTGAGTTGTGGGTCCAGAAGCACAGTTTTTTATTTGTTATACAATTCATGAAACTGTCTGGGGGTGAATGCCCTCCAGAGGCTCATTCACAAGATAAATTAGCCTGAAATTCATTGGTCCTGCAGACAGTCTGTGTCTGCCTTTGTATATCTCACTCTCCCTCCTGCTCTTACATGCAAACACAGTCACACAAACAGCCACAAACACACACACACACTAACATACACCACGTCCCTTCATGCCCTCGTGCTCTTCCGTGTTATTCGGGGTTGCAATACACTCAGGCTAAAAGTGGGAGGAAAAAAAAAAAACACCTTTGCATCTGTCTGTGTAGCTGAAGTCCAGCCTAAGGCCTACTAGGCTTCAGTGAAGTGTGCTGTGATTTGACAAGGCCAGTGACAGGAGGCACTGTAAATATCCGGCTGTCATGTGACTCACTTCATGGCCTCAAGGAGCCAGCGAAAGGTCAATGTTTCCTGATGCCATTGCCAACAACTAAATTAAGTGACTTCATCTCTTGCACATGCATCTGTCCCATTTTAGGAGATGGATACATTGGAGGTGTTGCATCGCTTCGCTCCGAAAATGCATTTACCATTCACATTTCTACCAGAACTCAAAATAAGAATCCATACATAAACACACGTATTATGGTTGTTATGCAAGCTCATCTGTCACCTCAAGATGCAGATATATGTACACCAACACACACACACACACCATCAGACATGTAGCACACACTTACAACCTCTGGGTTTGTCTTCATGCATGTCATGTCTGACAGTGACAGCAGCGTATTAACACATCTCCACAGCTTCTCTAATAAAGCAAATTGCGATCCATGTTATTTAACCCAACGTGGTGCAGAAGGTTAAACAGCATCATTTAGCTCGGCTGAATCAAAAGGGCAGCTTTTGGTGCAAATGCAGCTCTACTGTGAATATGTGCCCAGGTCTTAAAATGGCTTAAGGGTCTTGCATTTATTCTCCCCCCCATATAAGTGCTAATGCATTTGTGCTCATGTGCAAAGGCACCTAAACCTTTAGCTATAATGGAAAAAATGTTATGCACATGGAGACAGAAAGAATCTAAAAAATCCTGTTTGACTGAACAAGTTTAACATGTGAAGGAGCACAGAACCCAAAGGATGCATCAAATGCACAAAAACAGTCAAATATAAGGTAAAACTGTCGGAAGAAAAGGAAAGGAAATTATGATTTGTGAATGTTTTAAAGCAAATAAAAAATAAAAGCAAACAAATGTCCAAAAACCTTGAAATTCTGTAAAAAAGTGGAAAGGCCCAAAGAGTAACAGTCAACTCATGTGCTGAAACACTCATCAAACCAATTAAACGGTCTACTTTAAATCAATTTTCTGGCCCAGCACTGGTTTATGCCCATGAAAAATCTGATGCTCCTCAAATAAAATGTGGTTTACTTTGTGCAGTTCACTGTGCCATGGGGAGACGTGGGAGATGAAGGAGGAAATAAGTGAGATAAAACTAGCAGCCAAAGCACTTGAGAGCAGAAGCAGGAAGTTATGGTTTTGGAGGCTGAGGGGTGATGAATCGAACTAGTTTGAAAGTTTCATTCAAAGTTCAAAGCACTCGAATGTTGAACTGACAAATATGCAGCCAGGATCTCTGGTAAGAGAGGAATTACACGAGTGTGGGCCAAAGGTATGTTAATGCTCTTTATAACCAAAAGAACGCACAAATAGTGGGTCAGCCTTTTATGTGGATTATAAACAGTTCATTATACAGGCAATTATGTTTCTATCACATAAATATGCTTCTGTGAAGTGAACAAGAGGACTGTGTGAGATATTTGCTGAATTTCTAAAACTAAAATTTTTTAATCATATTACATAAATGTTAGCCTCCCTTCTTTGGCTCCCAATCCGTGTTAATCCATGTCTTTGAAGAAATCCTTGAATGTGATATTCCGCACAGTGATGTTTTATTCTCCTGTAGAGTTTTACTGTATGTAACTATCAGGTGTATCAAGTGTCAAATAAATGATGTTGCGATCTTTCACTGCCTTTACAAACAAACAGTAGACACCGAGGCCTCAGTGCAGATGACACGACAGCTGGTGATGACAGTTACATGCTCATAAATACTGCAGGATCTGGCGTCCATGATCCTCCATGTCCCAAGAGATGTCTCAAGAAGTTAACCTTAAAAAAATCCCTAAAAGAAGAGGATTACTGAACAACATGTTATGTTTTTTACACTGTGAACTTTATTAAGACTTGGTTTCATAAACATATGTGTGAAATCTCCTCCCTCCTACTATTTTTTTAGGGCTGAGAAAGCTTGTGAACTCATGTAAGTTGCCTTCTAGTTGCAAAAAAAAGATGAATTCAACCAAAATGTTTTGGTTGGCCGAACACGTCACAGCAGATGTTATTCTGTCCACAGAGACAGAATCAGCACAGCACGTCTCTACGGCAGATGAGTTGGTCCTTAAACACCCTCATAAATGTTAAAATAGTGTTTATTGTTGCTGCTGGATGTGAATTTGTACAAACAAAATGACTTATGAATCATTCATAGAGAACATCATTTATTTATTCCATAGTTTACAATTTAGTTACGTGTTAAACAAATGACAATTTATTCTGAGGGAGTAACTAAACAAACAAACTTTTACTTGACAAATATTCTTTTTTTATTTGTTTCTGATAATAAATCTATTTCTTGTGCAACCCATCCCATAATGAGTCTCAGCAAATAAAATGAATTTTTACAAAAAAGTCTTAGCAGTGTTTGGGGAAATGTCTATAAGGTCATGCTTTTAGAAGGTTAATATAGATTTTGTTTTTTTTTTATTTAGAGCTTTTTTGTGCATTGAAATTAGATTATTATTGTGGTCAAAGGGTTTAAAATTGCAATAATAAATTGATTATTTTTAAAATTACAAATACATTGGATTTTAATACATGTTCAGTGCCATTTGAATCTTAAATAAGTTGTTGATAAATTCACTTTTAGTAACTCAAAAGCCTCTATTTAAATTTTGTTTTTGTTTGGTTTGGTTTTTTGACATTGTATGGACAAGACAACTGAATGATTTATCACCAAAATAAATAAATAAATAAATAATGCAGTAGAAAGGTAGTTAAATGTAGAGCAACATGCCATTGAACACATGATGGCACTGCTCCACATGCAGCGTGCATCAGCTTTGGGATTAAAACTCATCCAGGCAGGTAATTCGGGTTTCAGGCATGCTTTTGGCATTTCCATGAAAACATGTAAGGTGACAGCAACAGGCAAAATAAATGTTGCTGTGATTAAGATGCTTTCCAGGCTTATTTCAGAAGGCTGAAACATCTCAAGATGCATGTGGCTCAGGCTTGGTTTTCACTCGCCTGTGTTGAGGTTGTGTTTACCTGTTGGCTCCGTTCTCCAGCCGATTCCCGCTGATCTCAGGTCATCATTGTTAGCGCCGACCAGGCTGATGGTGCCAGTGATTACAACAATACTTTAAATGCAATTAGCAATTACTGAAGCTCTACTCCAAGATGTTGAGGGGGTTGAAGAAGTGGTTTGGGGTGGATTAAAGCTGACGTCAAAGGCAAATGCAAATTTTCTTCTCCGAGCTTTATGTAAAAGCTCTGAATTGGGAGCTTAGCCGGGGAATTTTGTCCACATGCTCTAACCCATTCTTGTCGGTGCTGGAAGGATTGCGTGGTCTCACTGATGGGTTGGACGACCAGCTCCCTCAGCTTTGAAGCTGATAAACCTTTTAAAACCATGACAAATATTCTCCTGCTATTTTGCCTGAGGAAAGGCAAAGAAATGAAATAGGTAGCAGGCGCAGGAATATGAAAATTTCCTCCATCCACCTCAAACTCCCCACCATGCAATCAAGTTCTCTTTTTAGAGGCTGAAGTGCTTACCCTCGCAAAGCTCTGAGCTCATACCACACTGATTGTCTCTTCTTGAGCCGTGTTTCAGATCTTAAGACACATTAACCAAATGGTCCTTGCATTAGTATGGCAGCCAGTAATGTCACAGCATGGAGACGTGTAGTGGAACGGTGATCAGGCAGCCTTTAACTGCACAACCTCCATGTCAGTGGCGGACATGGTTGGATGGCACAAGTTAGCAAGGGTGAGACATCCAGTCAGTTTCCATAGTGATGTGGTTGAATGGAGGGGATTAGCAGGGGCAGTGTGGTGGGAAAGGATTGCGGGCTTCTGTCAAAGCTTGCATTTAAAGAGCTCTGTGTTGTGACTCCTTCCTATTTGGCGATGCTGATGATGGACCCTTCGTCTCCCTTCACTTCCCACACTTTTCCAGACACAGACAGGTTTCATGTGCACTGAAACTGCTGTCTCTTTTTCTATCCTGGCTTCTCAGGTGTACAGTTTTTTTTCTTTCTTTGAGACACTTGCTTGCAGCAGCACATCATCCCAATAAACCCCTCTGTGAGATTTAAATGAGATGAACTGAACTTGTTGCTTTTAAATTATAACCAAGCCACATATTGTAAAATGTTTGCTAACAAGGTGTTTGCTACATGTAACTCTTACAAACTTTAACTCTTATGACTTTGTTCAAATGTGGCTAAAAAATGCAGTCCAGTTGCTTTCAATCAAATGAAACAACAGGTCACAATATAAAGCACAGTGTTTTTGCCACCAGAACACACAGACTCAATAGTCTGCACACAGAAACCCTTCAGAATATACCACATACATTGGCTTGCCTTTAAATCTGTGCAATGGGAAGTTAAACATTAAATTTTGGTCAGTTCTTAATGGACAGTTATTTAAAAGATCTCCTCAACAACGTGTTTCTTCTCATGTTTTTTGCCCTCAAGAGACATCACTCCCTTCTACTGAAGACTGCAATGTTTATTCACTTTCCTAAATCTGAGATTCAAACTTCAATCTCAGATGCATTTTCGGCTCCAAACGTGTGTATCAAACGAGCCGCTCAAACTAGATTCGGTACAATGCAATCCCAAGGAAAGTCACAGGCAAAGAAAAATGAAATCTCCAGGCCTGTGAGCACAGACAGCGAGAGTTTGCGCTAGCACAGTCTCTAACAATGCATTAGTCATTGCCAGTTATAACAAGATGCAAACTATGGTGACCATTTGGATACATCTGCAGACTCCTAATCTAAGTTTGGGTCTGACGGAGGCTCAAACATGTAGAGCTGAATCCGCTCATCGTTTCCTCCATGCTAATGTTAGCACTCTCTCACCAGTCAAACTTCCACAAGCAGCAGTGGTGGAAAATGTGCTTCAGGCCCCTTTTCAGAGATTTTTTCAAACTTTTTTCTGGGCAAAAACCATGTTAAACAAAATGTTAATCACAGCAGAGTATTTTTACATAATTTAAAACCTGCCTGGGGCCGAGTTTAAGAATGTAGTCCTTATCACAATGACTAATCATAGTTTTGTGCGCCATCTCAGTCAGAGTACATTTTTTTCTTCAAATAATACTCAGTAATACAATAATAATTAAGTTTCCCCAAAATGATCAGCTATAATATTATTTAGGTTTTGTCATTTAACTGTAATAAAAGTGATTTGATCTGTTATTTCTATATTCTGTTACTTTGTGTCATAATGAGGACTAGACAGTCTTATCAAGAATGGGAGCTGAAATTCAGCTTTTAAGATGAGCACTATAACAAGAAGAATACAGAGAAAATTAAATTAAGTAATTCCTATTATTGTTCCATACTATAGCTTCAATATGCTGAGATTTACTTGCTTTACTTTGCTAAAGCTTTTTATTTGTATATATTGAGGTGAACATTCCAATTTTTTTTCTGTTTATATTCATGTTAAGTCACCCGTGTTTATTCAGGCAGGCAGATGTACAGAACAATTCAAAGTGATCATCTTTTCATGCATTTTTCATATTATAAGCTACAACACCAGTAGCCGAACACACAAGGAGAAAAGCTATAAATTCACACTTGTCTGGCGTCCTCACTGACAGCACTTCAGCAGGTTTTCTTTAACACAATTTCTGAAAAAAATCACTTGTTCCAGATAAGAAAATATAAAGAAAAATACCATCTGACAAAAAAAGATGCAGTACCAGTTCTCAGAAATAAAACAAAACCATAGACTGATATGTAAACTTTAAGTATTTGGGTAATAAAGGTAAAAACAGGAGAATCTAAACAAATTTTACAAGAAAAACTTTGCATTAAATTAAGTCATTAGTGAGAGTAATGTTTAAGGTGATCAAACAAGATACAGCATTCCCTTCCTCTCGTCTATTAAATTAAGTGAATCTCTAAGAAATAATTTTGCATTGCAATTTCTATGCATTGATGTTGTGTTGTTTCAATAATTGTTATGATTAAATAACAATGAACATATCGGGAGGCACATTACAAAGATGCACTTTAATATAATGAAGAAAATGTTGTTACACTTTTACTTAATTCTGTAATTCCACAAATTTACCTGCGACACCTTTTTTATTCCAACATCTCTGTGAGTTGGCCTTCTGTAGTTTCTATTCCCCTTCGTGTTTGGTTCACATGTCGTCAGTTATTTAAAAAAAACACACATCTTCTGATTAAATTATTAGATAATAAATAGGAATAGACATTAAAGTGCCTCTGTATTCTTTCGAACAGCATAATTAAAATAATTAGGTTCAAATTAAATATGCAGCTACAGTAGTGTTGTCATGGTTAAAGAGTTTTTTCTCCTTTCCCAGGTTTTTCTCAGGTGGCCAACTAATATAAATGTTTTATATGTGAAGAACCAACCAAGTCTTTGTGCATAATCCATATTAACATGAAGATTTTTATTTTTTATATTACTAAAAAAAAAAATATTGTGTAGTCCAGTAAAATGAACTATATAAAATTATGAGAAACTCATTCATTTGTTTTAATTATAGTCAAATAAATTTCTACTTTTTTTAATTCGAAAGATTATTAATTGTTATATTATTGTATACTGGAAACATTAAGTTAAAGGTCTGCATCAGTCACATTTTGACTCAATACCTGTAATCAGGGGTGATGAGTGGTGCTGTGTGTGTGTGTTGGGTTTGCACACATACAAGCATTATAAATCTAGATTATCAGTGTGTGACTGTGCTGTAAATCAACACACATTTATTTTTTCTAACAGTGTATTGTAGCTGCTTGTAATTGCATTAAATTGTTTGCTCATTTTGAGAATCAATCATGAAGGATTATCTCCATAAATGAGTTTGTGAGTAATGAAACCAGTATGTCCAATTTGCCATTTAACCTTTATTGCATTGATATTATTGTTTAAGCAGTCATTTGAGCTGTCCTTGCTAGAGTACAGCAGGATGCACGGTTCTGGGATAATTCATTTCAAAGGTCCTTTTAATCTTTGACATGCGTTTGTATGTTTGCGTATATTTCTGCGCAGCCTCAATGTGCCTTTTAACCCTCAGAAGCCTAATCTGCACCATTAATGGACTTTTTGAAGAAGTTAATTAACCATTTTCAATGATAGCAGCAGAGCAATCCCAGTAGAGAGCCATATAAGGAGGGAGAGACGGAGACCGATTATGCTGTTGCCTAGCAACACATGTACAAAATTTGAAGCGATTTAGTGCCCCCATACTGGTTATCATGGAGGTCATATGTTTACTAAATCCACGCCGTGTGCTGGCTGTCACACAGGGCTGTCAACACATCAGCACCAGTGCCTGTCCTCGTCCTGCTTGTTGCATGTTGACGTGTTGATGCCGAACATGTTAAACCTGCACCTACAGCTCGCTGACTGTCTCTGAAATCATGGCTGTCTAATTCCATGGATTTGTAGAAACTGCTTTTCTTTTGTGTGACTGGCAAATGCTACATCAGAATCCCAACAGAAGGAAAAAGCTAGTCTTTTTGCAGCTGTGGGATTTAACTTCTTTGCATAGTTGATCCCTTCAGGAAGGTAAAATCAGGGGAAAAAAAGGAGAAAAAAAAAGAAAGAAAACACAGAGGAGAGAAACGGAGCATGCTCCACGAATTTGGTAGATGACTCACTCACTATTCCTGAAATATCATTGGCCGGCCCACCTCACTGATTCCTGCATCCCACAATACTTCACTACGCATGTAAATAATATCTGGTAAAAGCTGTTTGTTATTAAAAAAACTGTCCTCTCAGCTTGTTTCGCCCGTTTGTAAATGTGTGTGTGTGAGAGAGAGAGAGTGAAAGAGAAAAGGAAGCATACAAAGAGACAGAGAGAGAGAGAGAGAGAGAGAGAGAGAGAGAAAGACGTAGGGAGGGAGAAAGAGAGAGGCGAGACAGAGCTGCTGAGGCACTCACTTCACAGCAATTTAGGTCATGCTAAACAAATGCTATACTAAAGAAGCACAGACATTAAATAAGAGCATCTAGCCTTCAACTGATTTCAGCGTCTTTGGCAGCTATACACCGTGGAAATAACAATGCAGTGTAGCTGTACACATGCAGGGAAAAGTCTCAGGTGTCTCTGTGCAGCACCTGCAGGTGTGAGGTACATTTCATCAATCATCCCTGGGAGGGCACGCCAAATTATATTTATGCTTTATATAGAAATATTGAATAGGCTGTTATTCAGTTATGCAGTTATGCCGCCCTTCCCCGCTGAAATGCATGTATGCCAATTTCTCTATCATCAAGACACAAGTGGTACACACACATACACACTCTCTCACACACACACACACACGGCGGTATTGTGCTCTCCACACTCTCTCACAAGTCAAGCAAAATGTACAGCAGCAATCATTATTCGAGGCTGATGAAAACAGAGAGGAGACAGGAAGAGAAAAGAGGCTGCACATCGGAGGTTCTGACAGTGCAACTCTAACTGGAATCACCAAATAAGACATATTTATATTTTAAATACCCTGCTGCAGAATGCCTTGCTGTCAAAATGAGGGTTGTGTAAATACACGCAGAATTGATGGTTTTGTTTTTGAATTGTATTTTGCAGATTTTTTTTTTTTTTGTGGCACCTTTTCAGCAACCAGATTTATCCAGAAAAGGGGACTGAAGCAATATTTTTCTATCACTTGTGTATACACATCATCATTCTACAAAATTACGTTCTTTATGATTAGAATTATCGTGTCTACAAATGGTGCCATTATATTAAGATGTGCTATACATAAAAATTGTCATTTTGGCTGTAGATTGTCAGCAGTCACCAGAATGGCTCTCATGTTTACAATAAAAAATAAAATGGGATGTGTACACAATTCCAGCAGAAAGGAGAAAAACAAGTCTGCGACAATATGAATAAAATATGTGAATTGCTTATGATTAGCATACTAATGACTAATCATCATGCTAATCAGCAGTGGCGGTTGGTCAATAGGGGGCGCTGGGGCGCCGCCCCCACCAAAATTCAACAGAAGAATTCTACTTAAA
>JAPZDV010000002.1:18723359-18760287 GCA_029814665.1 Acanthurus lineatus | reverse complement strand
TTGCTTATGATTAGCATACTAATGACTAATCATCATGCTAATCAGTTCATTTTGTGGCCTCAAATTGCAGACTGGTGTGGAGAAATGTGAGTCCATGAAAATGCACTCTGAAAACTGAGAAAGGCTCAGAGAATTTCACAGAGATTAGCAAGCAGTTAAAAGCAGTCATTTTTAAGGCATGGGTATTAAAAAGTATAGACGTGAAGGGAGAAAACAAAGGCAGTTTTGCACCTGTTTATTATTGTCAGGAAGATATTTTAGGGCAGCGTTAGCCACATGCAGAGAAGATTCTTTAATTTAATGTTACAATTTATTATTTTCTCATCTATTTTTGAAAAAAAAATCAAATTCAGACACATATAAGCCTTCGATTTATTAAATATTATATCTTTCATTTAAAATCTGTATTTTTTTTTAGATTTTCTCTAACAGCATCAATGAATTTGGCATTAAAATTTTGTCTCAAATGAAATTTCTCAACACATTTTGGTAGGAATATAATATTTTAAGAATTATATGCTTTGATGTCAGTGAAGAAGTGTTAATGGAAACACATTAAATGCACTAATCAAGACTGTGTCTATAAAGAAATGTCAAGGCACCAAAAGGAAATCTTCAATGTTAATGCCCCCCCCACCCTCCCAGCATCAGGATGATTTTACAGCCAATGGGCCAGTAAAGAGGGGCAACTCAAGCCTCAATCTCAGTCACATAAAAGCCATTACAAGAAAGGACAAGTAATCTCAGCCTAATGGAGCACGTACAGCATTCACGAGGAGCCAAATACAAGCTTCCAGCTGAAATTAAGAGACCAGGAGGCTGCTGGTGAAAAGGGCAGTGAGCTGTATCAAAGCGAGGCTGCGGGGTTAGGAGGTCAGCTGGCTGAGCGTACATGTCACCAGCCTATTGGACATGCCTGTGTGCTCCATCAGCAGGTGTATAAATATGTGTCATGTTTCACACTCCATGTCCGCAGGGACAGCAACCCAGATGGGATTTTAAATGCTGCATTTCATGTGGTATCATTTAGTAGGTTAGTTCACCCCTCATTGGTTTGCCATCTGGTGCCCTCTCAGCCTGTGATAGGAACACTCACACTGGAGTCTAAACGCTCCTGATCTTCATGCCAGAGCATCTCCAGAAGTTTACACTACAGGCAGTGTGCACTCCCTCGACCTCCGTGACATTTTCACAATAAAAAAAAAGAAAGAGAGGAAAAGGATGCATCTACAAATACAACCAGCACACGTGGAGTTTTTTTAAACTACAAAAATGAAGGCAAACTGTAAAGCTTCCAGCTGAAGTGAAGTTAATAAAAAAGTGAGACAGGGAGAAGCCAACGTGACATCACAGAAAAACAGCTGAGCAGCAGGAAAAAAAAACTTGTGCTTAATATTCAAGTAAATCAAACAAGTGGGCCTGATTATACAGGCTGGGAATAACTTACCGTTGCACTTTAAACTGACGAACTTTTCTTTGATGAAAGTCTTTTGTTGAGATATTTCACTTTCCGGAGGATTTTTATTTTAGAAAAAGAGGAAAAAATTAAAAATCCGCGACTAGATCCATTCTTCGCTTATTTGCTGCCCATGTGGCGTGTTTTTTTCCCAGAGATTCACGGTGTGGCTTTTTTTTCCCATCAATGGTAAAATATTTTCTTTTTTGTCATTTTTCTTTTTTTAAAATTTTGAGATTATCGTCCACGCGCTTATTCTTCGCTTATCATCCCCTCATTTGTGGAAGACGTCGGGCTTTGGACGATTACAGGCAGAGTTGGACAACCAGCCAATGTTCCCTCCCTTTATTGACGGGCTCCCTTTATCACAATTTGCCAGATTTGCAGCCAGACGCTGACTGGCCTCACCTTCCAAATACACGCGTTTGGAGCCGAAAATGCAGCTTATATTACCCTCCATATGTTTCCATTTTGCACCTCGACCATACATTTTATTACTGGAGGGGTGGAAGGGGGGGTGTTTGGGGGTGTTTTTTTTTAGGGGGTGGAGGGGTGGGAGGGGGTCACATTTTCTGTTGCTGGGCGCAGATGCATTGACATTTCTGAAACAGTTGAATCCTAAAAGTGTTCTTAGCAAACAAACTGAGTTAAAAACTTGAGAAATACCCATCAAAACTGACCAATTTCGTCCACTTTTAAATGGTGATTGTATTCATTTTCAGTCAGTTTGTATGAATTAAAAAACTTGCCTGCCTTCCCATGTGAGGTCACAGCAAAAAAATGTGAATACCTGTTATTGGTATTGTTGAAATGTGGGGGGAAAAAAGGGTAAAAACAAATGAAATATTAAAAAACAAACATGCTGCAAGTGCGATGTCAGTACAGCCTATAGAAGAGGATGAAGAGGAGGAGGGGGGGCGACTTTGAGATGACATTGAGGCTGTGTAGATGGGAGTTGAGTCTCTGGTTGTTGATGTTAGACAGTCGCACAAGGCGAAGCGGCTGCTGCCCGTGTTGATTCAGCCTCCTCCTCCTCCTCCTCTTCTTCCTCCTCTTCCTCCTCCTGGTCTTCAGCACTGCTCCCCGCTGGACAGCTCCTGCTTGGACACCTCTAACGGTGCATGGTCCCTTTAAGTCTTTTAATGGAAGTAAAATCTATTTATGTTCCAAGAAATATTGGGAGTTTACAACTTCGTCCACAGGAGGAATCTACGGATACCTCGTTTCGAGATTTGTGGCAGGCATCGTATCCTCGGCGGCACAGATCACAGATTCATTGTGAGTAAAACTGGGTGCTAAATTCTCGCGTCTGCCTGTGCGTGTGTGCATGTTTGAACCCTCGCACAAACGAGTCTGTTAATGCATGCTTCGTTTTTTTTCTTGTTGTTGTTGTTGCTTGCAGCAATAGCGAGTACGATTAAATTGTGAATGAGACTGCCAATATGTTGCTGGGGTCAATATTCTGACCGCATGATGCGCTCTGCACCTACATGCTACAGCCAATTAAATGCAGAATTGATTGTTGTTTGCTAGTCTATTGGATGGTGCAAGCGTGGAGACGCATTCGCGTGCGTTTAATAAAGCGTTTGGTTCTCAATTAACCGGATAGAATGGGGTTGTTATTCGTGCAGCCTGATGCGTAAAGCTTTTACGCATTGGACATCCCTTTGTCTCCACTATGCGTTGTGTGTTCCAGTTTGTTTGAGACCTCTCTTTATTCCTGCTACTTGCATTTATGAATGTGGATAACTACTAGGAGAATCTGCAGGTGGTAATTGGTGGACTTCATTATGCTTAATTCTCATAGGCTATTTGCTATTTGCTACGATGCGTCTTGCGCTTGAACTGCATGTGTTGGATCCCGAAATTTGTCTTCAAGTTTTCTTTATTTCGTCAATGATAGTGATGTTAATTTCTTTTCTGGCTTATTAATTGCAGACTTTGTTCATGCTCTCGTGTGTGCTGGTCTGGTTTCGGCGCAGTCTGTCGTATGTGTTTTAGTTATAAGAGCAAGTCCAACATGACTTTGCCATCGATGGGTTTTTTTGGTGTTTGTTGAGTCTGATATGAATGAAAATTTTGTTAGGAAGCCAAATGTTCATCAAATGCTTTGATCTGCGTTTTTGAATGCATATTTCAGTAAAAAACAGTGTGTATCTGAATTTCATTGATCTTGTTTTATCGGACCTGCTGAGGATTAAATGAATGTAGTGCAAAAAAATGTGTCCACATTTGCTTCACAAGTAACCACTTTTTTTCAGCGCCTCCTGTGAAAAAAAACCCCGACCAAATGCTCTATTCACGATTCCAGGTTAACGGCGACTGACGAGCCGTGTGTGCACAGGCTTCATCTCCACACATTTGGTCCAAAGGTTAGGTCTAAAAACCGCGAAGCTGCTTTCTACGTGGACTGGTGCTGAAGCCTCCCGTCCGACTGCCAGGACCTCTGCCAAATCCAGAGACATGGCGACGAACGGCACCAAAACGGATGGACAAGTCACAGAACTGAACGAGGTGGCCACGAATAATGACAAGCCCAAGTCACTGGACGTGAAACCCGAAAAGCAGAAAAAGGAATTGCCTGATAGAGAAACATGGGCGGGAAAATTTGATTTTCTCCTGTCGTGCGTGGGTTATGCAATTGGACTGGGAAACGTATGGAGATTTCCCTATCTGTGTGGAAAAAACGGTGGAGGTAAACATTATTTTTTCACAGCTAAAATCTGCAAAATGCACGGCTCATTCAGCTCCATGATGCATATAGTCGAGCTTATCTAATCTAATTAACCGTGTCGATGACATGAATAGAATGAATATCTCTCACATTTGCAACCCAAATTAATTGACGTTGTTGTGTTGTGTGTGTGTGTGTTTTAAGTAATGCGTCAGTGCTGTTAAGCCTAAGACTGGTCATTTTTTATGTTTAACTTAATTTACTTATATCCATCCAGGAGCCTTCTTGATTCCATATTTTTTGACTCTCATATTTGCTGGAGTCCCCTTGTTTCTACTGGAATGCTCTCTTGGTCAATACACCTCAATTGGAGGGCTTGGTGTGTGGAAACTGGCTCCTATGTTTAAAGGTATATCTCTCTGCAACTTCATATTTATGGATAAATGTATCTGAATACCAGACTTCTCTAAAAAATATTGATTGTGTTTGGTGCCTTCAAGGAAATGATTGTGACTATCAGGATTTATGGAGGCCACATAACACACATATCCAATGATAGTTTTACTACCCTGCCTAATTCATATCTGTACGATAGGTGTGGGCCTTGCTGCAGCCGTCCTGTCCTTCTGGCTTAACATTTACTACATTGTAATCATTTCTTGGGCCATTTACTACCTGTACAACTCCTTCACCACTGTAAGTATTACACGGTGGGCTCACGTGATTCATAAAAAGCTGAAATCGTAGCGTAGGGTAGGGTCAAGGTTGATTTATCAGTTCATGAGGAATTGTAGCCTGTGTTGCCTGTAAGAAATTTCAAATCCCTAAAAGTGTCAAGGAGGGGGAAAAAAAAAATTGTCACTGTAATTTTTGTTTTTACAGGAACTTCCATGGAGCTCATGTAACAATCCATGGAACACAGAGAAATGTTATACAAACCACTCCATTGCAGATACCACCAATCTCACCAGTGCAGTGGTGGAGTTTTGGGAGTAAGATATTGACTGCTTTCTTTTGCTTTCACAACAGCAGAGCTTTAAAGTATCCTGCATGCATCCCCGAGATACATAAAAGACAGCCTCCTCTGCTGCATGCTTGTTTCTCTTTGTGGATAATAGTCTTCTTGTTGCTCGCTCTGACTTACAGGCGCAACATGCATGAAATGACCGATGGCTTGGAAAAACCAGGCCAGATTCGAGTGCCATTGGCAATAACACTGGCCATCGCCTGGGTCCTTGTGTACTTCTGTATCTGGAAAGGGGTTGGCTGGACAGGGAAGGTAAGACGTTTGCCAGATTTGGGAATCTAAGACCTCTTATGCTATGTTGGTTCCCAATAAGCAATATGCAATATTAATCAGTCTAATATCACATCATCAATCATTCAGATTGCGCTCAGAATTGTCCGAATTTAAAAGAAGAGAAGAGACATCAAACAGTCATGTTCAGTAATCCTGCTTTGCCTCATGGTGGTTCCTCTAATTCCAATTCTCCTGACACAATGTCTACACTGAGTGTGGATTCATGATAGGAGGAGCAACAAACAGCCATACGCTTCAATCTGGTTTGGTCCTCTCCCTCCACTTGGAGCAGTTTCCCTCCCTTGTGATGCCACATTTCGAAAGTCAAGTGCATCATGTGACCATAGCAAATAAAATTTGTTTTGCTCACAAAATACCCCATCCCCCTGCACATTTTTCTCACAATTGCTTGCACAGTGTCAGGAATGCACGTAGACATTCAAAGGGAAGCTGCAACTATTCCTTTGGTGAATTTTTTTTTTTAAATAAATATCTTCTGGGAGAGATTGAAGAAAATAAATCTAGAAAAACCTTTAAAACCCTAATGAAAATGTCCAAATAGTGGGTGAATTCCAAATGTATTAATTCTGTACGCATCATAAATTTTTACTTAAGATGCAACGGTGTCATCCTGCTCATAACTGTCTCACATTTTATAGGTCGTTTACTTCTCTGCTACGTATCCCTACTTCATGCTGTTCATTCTCTTCATCCGTGGGGTGACTCTACCTGGAGCTAAAGAAGGAATAATGTTCTATATCACCCCTGACTTTGACAAACTCAAAGAATCAGAGGTAATGGCATATTATTGTATGATTCATACCAATGTGCTGCCCGCCTGAGTGAGCAGGGCTCGGCCTCACGCAGCTAAATGCTTGTGTTCCCTTTGTCAGGTATGGCTGGATGCAGCTACCCAGATCTTTTTCTCCTATGGATTGGGATTGGGGTCACTTATAGCTCTGGGAAGCTATAATCCTTTCAATAACAATGTTTACAGGTAGGCCCTGCTGATAACTCGACAAACAGAGATAATCTGTGAGATACAGACAGAGAATGCTGCTGAATCTAATATATTAGAGCAAATTACAATAGCAGTAATGGCAGTAATTAAATTGCAGCTCTTTTGCTGTATTATACTCCCACATTAAAGGCCGTATTCAAGGATGCTTTGTAAGAACCCTTAAAGAGTCTTATTAATGTGAGTTACTGGCATGAATATAATAACAATCTAAGGAGAAGGCTGTTTCTTGCTGTGTGTGCTGGAGGAAAAAAATAACTATGACTGCAAAGCCTGAGTGTTTTTTTTTTCCAGCAGCCCCATAGTTCTGGGTCACATAAACAATCAGTTACATAAAAATAATTGCGTTCATTTTGTGTCCTTGTTTCGAATGGATCTGTCTTTCTACATCTATATCTTTAAAAATAAGAGCTTTTTTAAAATTATTTTCCATGAGTTTTTTTTTTTATTAAATCCAATCTTTTCATGTCTGTCATAAACGATAAAAAATGTGTTTTTTAATCATACATCCGTATGATTAAAAGGATAGCAGTGATGCAGTTTCTTGGTTACTTTTTTAGATCTCAGCATTGTATGTGTGTGTGTGTTGTATTGTTTGGAGGGAAGCTTGATACAGAGAAGAAAAACAAAATAACGAGTCAACTTAAATGTTTGACAACAGGCCCATTTTATATTTTCTCTCCCCAGAGACTCTGTCATTGTGTGCTGCATCAACTCATGTACCAGCATGTTTGCGGGCTTTGTAATCTTCTCTATTGTTGGCTTCATGGCACATGTGACAAAGAGAGACATTGCCGACGTAGCAGCTTCAGGTAACTACAGATTGCACGTGTGCTTTCTTCTGTTATAGTTCTGCCTCTGCACAAAAAAGATGCCCTGTCACTGAGACTGACTGCTAAACACAGCAGCTGTCATCACTTCTATGTGAATATGTGTGTTTGCAGTCATATCAGAGGAATGTGAGAACAACCCTGATGAAATATGATTTTCCCTGTTAACTATCCCAGGTCCTGGCTTAGCTTTTCTGGCCTACCCAGAGGCTGTAACCCAGTTGCCTGTGTCTCCTCTCTGGGCCATTCTGTTCTTCTCCATGCTGCTCATGCTGGGGATAGACAGCCAGGTAAGGGGCTTGGAGATGATCTGCTCATGTGCTGACCTAAATATTTAAAAATGCAGGTACATATCATGCAGCTCACCCCTGCTCTCTGCATGATAAGCATGCAATTTGCCTCTTGTGGACAGATACAGCTAAGCTTTGACATCGGCTGTCAAGACCTTTTAATGCAACTTTATCACCTCCATGTGCCTGCAGGTTTTGCTGTCTGGGTTTCTTTATTTTCTATATGTTTGGGTTCGAATGAGGCCGCAGAGACATAGAGTTAAAGTTATATGTTGGTTTAAAGTTAAGTAAAAGACATAAATTATAACTCTACTCTAAATGTCACAGCAGCTGAGCTTTTGCATAACAGGGCCATCACCAAAATGGCCTCCAAGAAGTAGATGCTTGGTCATTCAGAAGATTACGTTAGTGTTTTTTCCCATGGTTTGGTGCACACTGCAATTCTTTGTCATTTCTCATCATCGGTTAGCCCTAACTTCTAAAATAAAACTTCTTTGTTCAGTACTGCTACAAGCTACATAAATATTAATGTATAGTACATATTAAAAACATTCTTGTGTCCAATTCACACTCATGTTTCTTGTTGTTTTTCTGATTCTGTCCTTCAGTTCTGCACTGTTGAGGGCTTCATCACTGCTCTGGTGGATGAGTTTCCCAGAGTTCTCAGAGGTAGAAGAGAGATCTTCATTGCAGTTGTCTGCCTTATATCCTATGTGATTGGACTCTCAAACATCACGCAGGTACAGCAGGGCAGCTCTCTCATGTTACTGGTGACAATTAATGGCATGCAGTTAAAATAAATGAGTTATAGCACCGAAAGATGTAATTAAAAGATAACAGGTAAAATCCATGCATCTCTGCAGAGGGCAAGAGGCAATTTAAATTTTGATTTGCTCTCTTAATGGCATCAATTGCAATAACCAAAGTAAGTTGTGCTGCATCTGCAGGAGTCTTTTTTTATAATGCTCATTTTTCTGTAACCAGGGAGGAATCTATGTGTTCAAACTCTTTGACTACTACTCTGCCAGTGGAATGTGTCTGCTGTTCTTGGTCTTCTTTGAATGCATCTCCATATCCTGGTGCTACGGTGTGTATCATCATGTGTTTCATGCAATATGGAACAAAATTTTTGTTCAAAATGTGCCTTTTTCTTCACAATTTAACAAAATAAAGGTAGTGAAATAACACATATATCACATTGATGAAAAATCGGGGTAAATATGAGGGTTAGAAAACACCTATCCAGAGATATTTGCGCAGCTTCAAACGCTGTTCAGCCTCAAGGTCATGAGCACTCATGTGTTCCGCCTCACCATCCTCATCACCATGCATGGCGGACCAGCGGCAAATTGAAATAAATTGGATATGAATATTTTGATCATAGATTCATTTGTCTCGCAGGTGTGAACAAGTTCTACGACAACATCCAGGAGATGATTGGCTACAAGCCTTGTATATGGTGGAAGCTGTGCTGGGTCGTGTTCACCCCTCTCATTGTCGCTGTGAGTGCTCTCAACTAATGCAATAGTACATCTAAAGTCATGACATGAAAAATGAAACAATAAATAAAGTCAATATTACCAGCCTGCAGCCATGTCAGGCCGAGACAGAGCAGCCTGTAGTCAGAGGTGTCAGGATGCATAAAGCGTCTCATGTCTCCCACAGGGGGTGTTCTTGTTCAGCGCCGTACAAATGGTTCCTCTCACAATGGGAGACTATGTGTTCCCGGGCTGGGGTCAGGGAGTGGGCTGGCTCATGGCACTGTCCTCCATGGTTCTCATACCAGGATATATGATCTATATGTACCTCGGACTCAAGGGCACTTACAAAGAGGTGAGAGGTGCAGTGTTGGGTTTGGTTTGTAATGGGACAGGTTTTGCTAGCTTGCGTTTAGCTTAAGAATTTACCGTGACTCATGTAACCTAACGTGCCCCTTCTCTTATGTAACTGTGTTGTGTTTCTCCCACAGCGACTTCGGATAATGCTTCAGCCTCCCGCGGTTGTCAGGCGACCTCAGGAGAACGGACCGGAGCAGCAGGCAGAAACCAACACTGCTAACCTATCTAGCCCTGCTAATCCAGCTAATCCCGCTAGCCCTGCTAACCCTGCTCCTGCAAACCCTACCAGCCCCACCAATCCGGCTCCCGTCAACTCAACCAGCCCTGTGACCCCCGCTAACCCGGCTCCCCCTCCAGCAAATCCAGCCACCGCCGCTAGCCCGGTGAACCCAGCTACTAGTCCCACAACCACCGTCACCACTACCACCACCACCACGGCCAGTCCGGCAAACCCCACCACCACCACAACTGTTAGCCCAACCAGCCCGCCACCCAACCCAGCTAGCCCAACGGAGCCTGTTAACCCCCCAAACCCAACAAGCCCGACCTCTAACCTGACCAATGCCGAGGCCAACGTGTAGACAACAAAGAAACCCTCATGGAGCATGTAGACAAAAGAGAACATTACAAAGGACTTCCAAGATTTTAATTGATTCACCTACCTCCAGGGGCAATATGTGATCAAAACACGTTTTCAAACCACATTTCATTTTTCTGCATTTGTAAAACCAAGCCAATGATGTCTTATTGTTGGTTTGCATCCGAAAAACAATATCAAAGACTGTTAGTGTTCACAAATACAACCATAAATCTGAATAAAAAAATGTAAACATACTGTGTAATACTGTGAAAAAAGAAAAAAAAACATAGAGATATAGATTAGAGATTTGTTGAATATCTTCATGAATCAAGTAAATACCGTGTGAATATAGTAGATGAAGTAGTGAACAAAATTGACATCATTGAAGAGTGCAAGGGATGGCGTCAATTTTATTGTGGATGTTTACTAAACCTCACACAGTTGTCTCTTTTCCAAACGTTGCACTCTGTGAGGTGAACTACAGGCCACAAGGCAAACGAGGAGCTCTGAGTAAGCACAATGCCAATAAGAAGTTCATGTTAAGGAGCTCTGGAGCAAACCAGTATTTGTTGCAAAAGATTTTGTGTGTGAGAGAGACTGTTATTTTTCCTTCCTTTTTTTTCAGTAAAAAAAAAGGGAAAACTTTTATGTGATCGAAAACATTTTTAGAATTATTTTTAGGATGTTTTATACTATATGTGTTGTGATGGAGGACCAAAATCAATAGGCAGACAAAAGCAAAAACTATGCCATTTTAGTGTTTGGTTGGCAAAGCACAGGGTACAAAGAAGTACGACACAAAAAAGAAAAAAAAAAAGCACAGGGTTAGAAAAGTGATTTACAAACATCGACTATCCCTTAATGCTGACAGTCAATCCTGTTTACGTTTTGCATGCTTTCCTCAGGAACATCAGTGAAAAATTTTTCCAAAATGTCTCCTGACAAAAAAAAAAGAAGAAGAAGAAGAAGAAGAAGAAGAAGAAGAAGAAGAAGAAGAAGAAGAGCAGAGAAGGCCTTAAGCCAGAACACCAATTTCTACTAAGCCATAGTCTGTTTACATGACTGGGCAGAAGTACAAAATACAACTCTGTATGCTAGCACAAACCTGGACCAACTCTGTGTTTAACTACCGTCATCTTTTTTATTTTTACTTTATGTGTAACGATCAATTATAGTTTGATCAATGTGTATTCAGCAATACATATGTAGATGTAAAAGTGCAGGCCAGTAAGCAAGTGGCCTGTTTCACTTTTTGTTTATGTTGTCTTTGCTTTACTAGTGAAAAGCACAAAGCTTTAATTTCCCCCAGACTTTTTGCCATGGCGTGTTAGGACAATGTTAGTTTGCTTCTATGGCAGCTACTGCGAAAGGCATCTGGTTGGATGGAACATGTTTACTTTGAAAAGCAAAACAACTGAGCGAAAACGTGAAATGGCTACAGTTCATGTCCTGTGCATTTTGTATAAAGTTACTCTACCACAGTTTTCTCTGGAACTTTGTTGTAAAACCGTACTGTGTAAAACATGTAACTGTGAATGTCTGTATTACATTGGAAGTTATTGTCTAAATGTTGAAAAAATGGAGTTGCTGTTTTCTGCAATAATATTTTGATCACAGAAGCTAAAGCACATATGTTACAGAAATATACGAGATGATGATGACAATAAAGATACCGACGATTATATTAAAAATAGATACTATGTCTAGTAAAACAATATTGTTTTGTATATTTTTAACTGTCTCTCACTGCCTAATGTAAAACATAATATAAACATGATATGTATCTAAATGGTGTCAAATGATAAAGCACGATTGTTATGTTATACAAACAGAAAAAGACTGAAAAAATAAAGAATTATAGAAAATATAAATACAATACATGCCTGGCATATGTCCCTTATAGCATGTGTGTTTAAAGTAGCAGCCCCGTGCTTTTTAACACTGTTATCGAGAAATTAGGTCAACCCCACTATTCTATCAAAAGCTGTATGCTGCCGCTGAATCCTCCCGGTGTAATTGGCTATTGTTCCCTCTCTGGCGGATAAACCCGTTTTTGTCTATAGAGCATTTCTAGTCAAGCGATATAAAAAAAAAAAAAGTGAGACCAATGAAAGTACAAGCAGGGATTAGATGGAAAATATACAAAGTGTTGTGTAGTTGCATTCATATTTTTTGTTTGGATAAAACGTGGCCAGGTGGGACGTGTAAAAATTAAACAAAACCTCTCTCTTCAGCACATTTGTGTAAAGAAAAAAAAATGACATTCGGTTTAACTCTACCATGGGGGTAAAAAGAAAAAAAAAAAAAGAACCAAACATTAGTGTTGCAAAAGAGAATAAGAGAGAAGCATCTGAAGTCCTTTCCTTGTGGTTTTATTGAGTGTCAGAAACACAAGCTGATATAGAGGGGCCTCGGCAAGAAAAACATCGCCACAGAACAGCTCTTGCCCCGGGGCCTGGCGTGCCCACCCGCCCCATCTCCCCAACCTCTTATGGCTCTGTGTGTATTTATGTGTGTTTTTGTGTTGTTGTTCTGTGTATGTGTGTGTGTGTGTGTGTGTGTGTCTCTGTGTGTGTGTGTGCATGCTTGCATCTTCTCCCCCCACCTCCTGCAGTTGCTGCTTCCATTAGGTTCCAGTGTGATAAAAGAGACGGGACCAGCTGACACCACCACAATGACTCACCATGGATAAAAGAATGAGATGTCCCCTCTAGTAGCTTGTGGCAAACTCTGTGTGTGTGTGTGTGTGTATGTGTGTGTGTATGAGAGAAAGAGAAAGAGAAAGAGAGAGAAAGGTTGGGGACAGAAAGCTACAGCATGTGTTTGAGCAGACAGGGGTTTGAATAATGCCCCTAATGGTAGCTCGTATAAACCAGCCCCTGATGGATGACTTACTAGCCTCCTTTATTCCCAGTTGTGTAATTTAGCATCATTACCTATGAAAACCAGTCACCACCGAGACGACCCAAACTGATGTCTTACGTCCACAAGAACCATAGATCATCATTTTCGGCAGAGGAGGACAGGAGGAGGAAGCTCTTGATTAGTTGGGGGCATTCAAGCAGAACACAATTAGTCTTTAGTTAGGGCCAGCGATTTTCAGCAGATTCTGCTGTGATGGATTGAACTTTTTTTTATGTCTCCAATTTATATCTCTAGAAAAAAAAAATCTACAGTTTTCTTGGATTAAGTAGGGTGCAAAATAAAGCTTTTTTTTGTTTACCAAAGAAGGTATACAAATATTTGCCCCAATTTACGTGCTGACATCCCTGCATTTTATGACCCATCAATTATGCAACCTTAGTAGGAAAGGCAGCCACATTATTCATTCCTGTTGTTGTTATCATAGTGAAATACAGTGATTTGTCATTGAAAATGGTGTCTCCATTACAATCAGATGCTGTGATAAAATTTTATTGCTGTTCAAAAAAAGCTATAAACCTATAAAATCTGAAATGGTTCATAGACTTTGATAGCAGTCATGGCTGAAACTGGTGGCCGGTTGTGTGTGGAACATTAACACCTCACCCTGGCAATATTTTGTAAGTTTATCAGCCTTCTTTCTAAAGCTGACCCTTTAGCTTCACTGGATCTGACGAATAACAGATTTCAGTGTAACACCCGTCCCTGTCATAACCTTTCTGACAGCAGTGACGATGGTGGGGCAGAGTTGATGCTGACGTCCGAGCAGCTCGAATCAGTCTCACTGCTTTTTATTATTCTTTTTGATTTTGTCAGCCAGTTTCATTAAACAGTTTCCTCTTTTTTTTCTGCCTTAATGAGCAAATGTAGGAAACATTCCCTAAAGTCTGAGGAGTGTCAGTTTCATTTCCTGTCTCATAATGTGGATGATATGAAGCTGATTGGCTCAGTAACTGTGATAAAGGGGCCTTAAAAATGAACCTGATCATAAACTGACACTGTGCATTAGGTGTGTGTATTTATACCAGCGCTGAACACATTAATTGATACTGATAGCCTTAATTAAAGTGGCACTATTTTATTTCCATGCACAGTCTCTGGGCTTTATCAGCTCCATTTTGTGGCCAGGATCTAAGCAAGGGGAAATTGTTTGGTGTTTAGCATTTCTTGGCACTCTCTGTCGCGAGCCTATTTTTAAAGTTAAAAAGTGCTCGCAGTGTGGCCGCGAGAGAGGACACTGAAGAAGCAAACTGGTGATCCATGATGCTTTTATGAAAGGATGACAGAACGCTACAGCTTATAAACTCACACAGGCTGCAATGATTAATCCTTGCAGCCCACTTAGAGCAAGAAAAAACTAATTCTGCTGTGAAGATGAAAAGACTGATAATTATGTTTATACTTTCTCTGTTTTTAACCCCAACGCCAAAGGATTTTCTTAATCGTAACGCCCTATTGGGTTTATGTCGTTGTGGGTCACCAAACCTGCATATTTTTGATGTGGATTTTGTGTGATCGTTGGTGACATTTTCCCTCTGATGCGTTTGGTTTGCCCCAGACTTCTGTCTAAGGTACGCTCACCCGAGAATTCAAACCAAATACATTAATGAATAACTAATCTTTGCAGATGCATGAATCTACATATCAATGTAATCAGAGGATGTTGTGTGCATGGCTATTTCCAGCAGAGGGGCTGAGAGGATGTCAAGCATGCAAAGCCTTTCTGCATATATGCTAATTGGGCTCCATTTTCCAATCTGAATATGAACCTTGCTGAAATGAACTTGTTTACGAGCTCACTTTTAAGGGACCAAAGTGCCTTTTTTGCACATGCACACAAACTGCACTGCTGCTTACATGCCGAGCGCACATCTATGCTCTTGCAGCTGGATGAGATCTGAGATTATCGGGTGCAAGCTGGGACATGAGAATTTGTGAATTCCCAGTGATTTTGCTGTTTGATAATATGCTCCCGTGACACAGCAAATATTGCGGTTATTTGAGGCAGCGAAAAAAAAAGCTCAGAGACAAGCGGAGCATAGGATGTCTGCACAAATGCAAATATCCGATTCTGAAGCATATGCCAAAGAGGTTAACCTGTCACAAGTCATAACTCGCTGTAAGAACATCTATGGGTTTAAAATCAACAAATCCTCCTCCTCTGGAAATTATACAGATGCTTAAATTTACATTACATTACATTGCCCTCCCCCATTTTGCTTCTTCTGGCAGCTCATAAACCCACGGCATTATATGGAGAAACCTGTTTGTCTGCTCCATCTGGTGTCTAATGTCAATATTATAATTTTTGATTTTTATTATGCTTTTTTTATTCAAACAGCAGCACCGTTTTTGCACACAATCTTAAAAGGCAATACATTTTTCAATCAAGGAATTTTACAAAAAAGCAAAAATGAATCTCAGTAAGTGAGAGTGAATTTAAAGTCATTATAAAGGGGACAATTTTAGCTAATCAGGAGATTGTCCCCTGCTACTTCAGTTTGCTGTAGCGCTTCTTGTCTTTTGTCAGAGCTTATAACATCTCCCCAATGTGCCAGAGGCTTATGGGGGAGTCATTGTAGATTACTGCCTGGGTCAAACACTGAATGCAAATCAGGCCGAGGAACAGGCGAAGTGAAACATGGAAAAAAAAAAGAAACAGGGTGCAGGAAATATCAAGAAAAGAAAAAGGCATTTCTTTTGGTTTTCTATAAATTTGTCGTGTGCTCTAAATGTCAAGCGCGTGTGTGCATGAGTGAGTGTATACAGTGACCTAAAAAAAAAAAAGAATACCTGAACCCAATGCATTCTTATATTAATTGACTATTTTTCAGGCAGCTAATTTACAGAACTGAATGGCTCATGCCAAACATAAGCCAAAGGGAGAAATTCCACATTGTGAACAAGACATGTTACTCTGCCTGGATGTCACGCACAGTGGGCGCTCTGGATGATCTTGTGCCCTGCTGAGAAGCTAGTGGGAGGAAGGGCTAGCTCTCCAGTGAAGCTCCTCTAATGGCTTTCTCCTGGATTCTCCTGCCCAAAGGGTTTAATGCCTTGCTCTTCCCTGGGCCTCTTTAGGCTGTGGGACTTTGATAATAGCTGACAAATGAAAAACTCTGCAGACATCAAATGGAGTTATTTGTTTTCCTGCGCATACACAAAAATGACAACAGAAGAACTCGAACTCCCTGTTTCACTGAATTTCATTATTCTGCAGATAATCTCCTGGAACTTAACCTACACCGACTAGCAGAGCTGCACCTTCAAGCACCTGTGTGTGTGTGTGTGTGAGTGTGTGTGTGTAGGTGTGTGTGTGCGCGTGTGTGTCTGTGTGCAGTATGTGCAAATTGTTTGCTTGTAAATGCATGCAGTATGTTTCTGCGTGCGGTTATGTTTGCATAAATGGTTGCATGCACATGCAAATGCTCGTTGGTATGTGCGCGTGGATTTACTGTATGGGAGTGTGTGCAAAGACTCCTGTTAAGTGTAAAGACAGGACCAGGCAGCTGCTCCAGGCACAGCTTTAGCAAAGACCTGCATTCTAAATAAGTTCTGTCAGATTACGCCAGCACACACTTAACACTTCACTCTTCAGGATGTTGGCTGAGTCTCCTCAGTTTATTACCACTGGGAACTGAGAGCAAGGTGGAAGGTAAGGAGAGGGTGATAGAGAGAGTTCATGACCTTAAACCATTGTTATATAAGTCAACATAAACAATTATATAGGAGGATGGAATATATTATTGATTTTTTGTCAAATTATTTGTATAGACCGTAGGCGTGAATTGCAGTTTAATTGTGTGTGTGCAAACAATCATTGATCTGATTCCTTTTGTCACATCATTATATGCAAATGTGACCAAGTTACCTCCACACATGCTTTGCATGTTTTATCGCTACTGTTGCATGGCATTTTCAGTCATGTATATGCCCTTGACTGCACATTATGACTGGGCTGAATAAGTGCACAGATATTTAAGCCAACCCGCATGCATAAATACCCTCCTCCCTCAGTGCAAACTGAAAATTGAGACAAATACATGAGACACGTGCATTGCTATGCTCTAGGAGACATTTTGAAGGCATGCTAAGATGCATTTTACTCCTTCTGACACACAGAAAACACACAGGGAACTTTTATAGAAGCACTGTCATATGCAAACAAGCTCATTCATTTCCTGTCTGTCGCACTCATTTCCTTAAACAACACACACACACACACTCAGGCACCCATGATGATTAAGAGGTCTGAGGGCCTTCAGGGCACGCTTGGACTTGGGACTGCAGTGAATCATAGCTATGATGTGTTGCATGCTTTCTATTGTGATTTGTCAGAGAGGTTTGGGAACTGTGCTCACTGATGAGTGTGCCAGACCGGGCAGGGCCACAGCGGCCTGCCCGGTCTGTCCTTCCTCCTCCTCAGGCACCTCGGCTCTGCTCCCTCCATCCCCTGAGCTTGACAGTGACAGGTAAGATGTGGCGAGAGCGGCTGAAACACTGCGGGACTGAGAGACACAGCAGGGGTCAATGAGGTCAAAATGGAGCCAAACAATCAGTGGTTTTACAACAGAATCGACCTCTATTCAAAAGCACATAAGACATGCTGACATTTGTGGACAGAACATTTTAAAAATGTCAAATAATGTCAAGTGTGTTCTGATATTTTATAATAAATGTTTCTCAATTGAACTCACATTATATTTCCGAAATCATTGCTTATTTTAAGTACACATTTCTTTTTGAAAAAAAAATGATATCCCCTCAATTTTTGAGGCATTTACAAAAGGGGAAAAATCTGCATCATGTTTTTTTAATTTAAATTTCTTCAGAAAACACAAACTGATTTGATTTACGCTTACACCATGGTTGTAGATCAGGCAATCTTAATTTATAGTAAACTTTTATATTTCAAAGAGCACACTTTTGTATATAACATCTAGACTTCTAATTCAGTATCGTTTTATTATTTAAGTAAGCTTTATACAAATGTGTCAAGTTTGATTTCCCTTAATTTATTTAGATACAATTTTTTATGTTTTTATGGGAATTTTTTTTTTAATGGCATTTTTATGGGAAAAGAAAGAAACACTGAGTTGTGTTTGTCAAGGTTAAACATTTTGTTTTTTATTACAAGTTGATCAGCAGATGCGCAAGTCTCTGATGAACCTGCGTTTGCAGCTCAATCTGTCAGACCAACAATTTCTACCAATTATTTGGCCAGTGAAAAAAAAAAGGTAAATGCTATGCTTTTGTAGGTGCTGCAGTCAGTGTGTTGACACATGAGATGTCTTGGTAAAAACAGAAACTTTACTGAAAACTGAACAGCTGCATATCTGGGCTTAAGCTCCAGCATGTTTTGAAGCTTTAATTAAAGTCTTTAATTCACACATGTTCTTAGCTGGAGTCTCCAGATGCTCACATGTCATTTGTTGTGTGATATGTCAATAATATTAAAAAGACATTACTGCAATTTTTTCAAGAATTCACAACCCGATGAGTAATGATAACAAGCAGTTGAATAAACATATCACTCTGCATGTGTGTGATCCTGTCCATTATATTTCTGTAGTCCAGTCAGTAATTTATTTATTTTATGTGATTTACTGCATGTTTCTTTTGGTTGTGTCAAAGACAGCCTTGAAGACAAAGAAGGAAAGATAAGTATTTTAATGTATTTTTCTCAAATCACTACTATTTCCTATTGTGCGTATGTGCCGTTTGCTACCTGTGTGGTTTACTTCTGCTTGAATTCCTACTTAGGCTAAATTTAAAATTAAAGACTCTTCTTAACTAAAATCTTAATCACACTGAAATAAAAAAAAGCTATAGAAATTGTTCTTATTAATAACACTTTAAGAACAGCAACTTAAATGTACCACAACCACCAAAAGTGCCAATTAATAAATAAAGGTTTCTAAAAGTTCCTATTTTCCAAAAAAATCCTTTCATTCATATTTTTCTTCATATTCCTATGAACACTGGTTGAATCAGGGAGTAAATTTAAGTCTATATTCTAAAAAAAAACCCTAAACATGAACTTGAAGCCATCACGTCAGTCTGTCAGTGTGAGTGGGGGCAAAGCATTGTGCAGGACTCAAGTTCCTGTGGTCTGTCAAACACATCCTCTGGCGGGGCCTAATGTGGCGTGTGACACGTCACACCCTATCACTTTGCCTTACAGATGACCAGCCGCTTACGTATGCCGCGTGCACCACTGGATCCCAAACCAGACACTGTCAGGTGTGATAACAGTTTGAGCGCCAAACCCACTCTGAAGCCTTGCCCTCTCCCATTCCCCCCCCCACGTTACGTTTGATGCTGCAGCCGCACAGCTCACGATCTGCCATGCACTACTGCATGCAAGCATGTGCTGTGCCCTAAAGATGCTTTTATTCCTGGTTCACCTGCACATTCCCCCCCAGGCTGAGGGCCAGAGATAACCCCGCCACTCTGCTCCCTCAGACCACTCTCCATCACTGGGGGGGCTTACAGAGATAAGAACTGCTGCTGATCCCTGCTCTTCGGAGGGAATCAGATACTTGTGCATCAGCTGAGGTTCACCGTGGGGATACTCTGACAGTCAGAGACAACGATGCACGCTTTACATAAAACCTACATGTACCAGATGTAATGTTGTCCTGGATTATTGCTAGTTACTGATCCAGCTAGTTTTTTTCTTCCTTTAGTGGATCTATCCTCTCAAAATTGGAAAACTAAAGGGCTCAGCATTTTTTTTTGTTTTTTATTTTGTCATCCGTGCCCCTCGGTTCCAAAATGTGCTTCCTACATTTGGCATTGGAGGTAAATGTTCCCCCAGCACACACTCATTATTTCAATCCTCACCAGGCTGTGGACGGGCCCGGCCACTCTGACAGCGTTTGATGCTTTCTATTTCTCTGTGCCACCACTTCTCCTACTTTAAAGAAAGAGGGAATTGTTTCTTTTTCTGTTTTTGTTTTCCTTTTTTTAATTTTCTTTTTGTTATAAATTTAATTTTATCAAGGCTACCTGGCTTAGCTTGAGCATGTGTGGTGGAACATTTTGTCACATTAGGTTACTTTGTAATACTGGCAATAATCCTGCTTTGTAACACGTTGAAGTAAAAAGAGAAATCTGTGAAGTGTTGAGAGGAAACCCATCCACGATAATGATTTCATCATAATTGCATCAGTTTTTTAAAGGGGGAGTTTTTCCTAATGTAAAAAAAGGAAGTCCCCCATGGATAAAATTTTAAAGCTACACTGAATTAAATATTTTTGTAGCTTTTCCGGGAGGCACCACAATTTGCTTTCATTAAAATCAATCTCTGCTCATCACTTCCTTGATGTTTTTTTTTCTCAGACTGGGTTAAAGTTGACTTGCCTGCATATGCGTGCAACGAAGCAAGTAAATGAATAAGAGCACATCAAAAAACATGAGGTGTAAGATCTCTATGCCTGAAGCATCCTATGTGGTCTAACCTGGTTGGCTTCTTCTTCTTCGTCTCCTTCTTCTTCTTCTTTCTTTTTTTTTCTTTTTTTTTTTTTACAGTGAACCTCTGATCATTTCCCATTTGCTCTGTTTGGATTTCAACATGAAGAGGAATGCTGAAGCAGATAATAATACAGTCTACTGTAAAGTCTCTGGGCACTGAAGTCTGATAAAACAATGTGATGGTGGAAGAGAAGGAAAATCAGCAAGGAGCAATTTTTTCCTGTGCTGGATTGTTCTCTTTGATCTGGAGTGCAGTGAAAGGAGGGCATTATGTAACGTCTTCAGCACACACATGGCCGACTGTGTGACTGCCAAACACACGGGGGGGGGGAGTGGTAGTGGTGGTAGTGGTGGTGGTGGTGGCGGTGTTGGTGTTGGTGGGGTGCTGTGGCAAAGGGGGGTGGGGGAGGCAAGCAGGCAGACAAGAGGAAAGAGATAGGGCCATGGAAGACAGAAGTAGATGGACGTGAGAGGAGAAACATCGCTGCTCATATTGGTGTTGGGTCATTTTCCTTATTAAGGCTGTTCAGTCAAGCAGCTGTAATGTGGGCCCTAACAAGCCTCATAATGAGACATTAGCATGCCCTTTAGTGATGGTTCAAACATTTATCTGCTGCTCAGTGCCCAAAACCCACTGTCTCAATACACGTCCTCTTCCGCCTGTCGTTAAGAGAGCAAATTTAGATCATTATACCAGGTCCTGATCTTGTAGGAAGAGCACGGCTAGCAAGAAATGTTAGCCCATCGTTTGTACGTCCTAATTGGAAGCAATTCATTATCTCGAAGGGAACAACAACACAGAAAAAAAACACAGTCATGGTATTGTGCAGCAGATGGTCCTCTGAATCAATCATTTAGAAATCAATCAATAATATATATACTTCGTATGAATTCAAGCCAACTGTATCAGTAGGAAATCATTGGCTGTGTCAAGCGCCATACGGCCATACGGCGGGCCAAATGTGCGCCACAAAACAGGTCAAAGATGGAGCTGAGACAGCATGCAACGCAGAGGGTAAGTAGAGGAGAAATGTATTAATAGGAACCTGCCAAATCAATGTAACATGCACGCCACACAAGAGGGGCCTTATCAAGAAGGCACAGTCTTAACTGATGGAAGGAGGAAGTGAGGAAAAGGCAAAGAGCAATTGGTAGGGTGTGTTGGTGGTGGTGTGCAGCTGAAAAACTGATGTTGAGATGGCCTGACAGGGTCTGTTTCTGTTCATTGCGAGACTGTTATCTAGAGTGACCGTGTTGTCTTCCCTTCCCTCCACAAAGGTTATGCCATTGCCAGCAGTCCACATGACACAATGAATGAGCCACAAATGCAGAAGCCAGAGACACTCATCAGGTCAGTCTTAAAGTGCGTACAACCTTGCGCTTCAATCCGTACGGCATTTCAAGAGGAATATGTGGCTAAATCAGAGTTGGATCTTAATGTTTCCCCCCTTGTTTGCGACCCATAGTGAGGCTGTGGCTGCATTTTAGAAATGACGTGCTTGGTAATCGGGTGTGTTGGGCTGTCAGCTCAGGGTGCATGATCTTGCCAGCATGACTCAAGTCTGCCCGTGAGCTGCTTGCTGTGCCTGTGCATCTACTCCAGTTGCTTGTATGATCTATTTTAGATTCTTTTGCCCAAGGATGTGTGTGCATCCTCACAGCAGAGAGCCACAGAAATAAGAAAAAAAAAAGAGGAGGGGGAATAGATAATGTTCAAATAATCTACAGACAATCATGCAAATTCCCCAGACGTTGTTCACTCAGGGATGCTGCAGATATGGGTGCAGTCTTGCATTTTATTCTGGTAATACAACGTAAAAATTTTGCAAACATCTCATTCAGACTTTTGGACAAGCTAACATGTATGTAATATGTAATTCAACATGTGGCACAACAAGGGCCACTTTTCCAATTTAGTCTGTAGTAAAAATAAGCATTTACCAAACTAGAATAATCATAACTGCACCACCTTCAACCATTTTCATTGGTTCATTCCTTTGAACGTAACCCAGAGAGAGCAAAATGGAGAGGACAAGTGATCAACATGTGTGTCTTGACTGTGTCTGAAAGCAGCAGAGTCCATCCTGTTACAGCAATAGCAGGAGGCAGCGACTGAGAGACCAGTCCTCCATCGCGAGCACAGATGTCATGCTCCTTGTGGCCTTCACACACTGAAGGGGCCAAGCCGAATTTGGCGTGACCCTGATGTGTCATCTTGATTTAGACACTGTTTCTATGTTGGCCGCCAATGTGGCCCGATATCTGCGTGCGTGCATCATGAGTCGTTGGATCTGCGATTGGTTTTTGCGCAAGCAGGGAAAAATGTGAAGCTCCTCTCCATAATCCCACAAGAGCAGGCTTCCTTGGAAGTCATGGTGCAGCAGAAGCTGAGGCATTGTGGTTGGTGAATGCCTGGGTCTAATCTCGTCGAAGCAGTGGTCTGTTTGAGGGGGCTTTTGAGCAGATTTGAGCCCAAAGGGTGAGAGCAACAAACAACCAAAAAGAGAAAAAAAAGAAAAAGATATTATTTTTCTGGTTTAAAGATTTGCTTTATGAATTGTGCTCTGAAAATTCAAATTAGCCAAACTGAAGTGGAGGTATACTCATTTACATTTTCATTCAGTCTTTAAGGATTCTATTTATAGCAGATCCATAAGCTAACTGGGAATATGCTAATCCCACACAATGTTTCCTGTACATAAATACATCTACAATTAGATTTCCAAAAAGATCCTTTAAAGCTGGAGTCTGGGATCTGGAGCCATGTAGGGTAACAACGACTTCACAATGCATTCTGCTTTCAGTGTAGAAGTCTTGTCACCTATAGACATTTTTACATGCAAAGTACATTTTGAAATTACTAACACACACACTGAACAAATGCTGCATCCATATCTATCATCCCAGAATGAACACGCTCAGGTCTTTGAATATGAAGTGTGGCCCCTCTTGTGGTTTCACACTGCCCTCTGCTGGTTGGAAAAGAGAAGTCAGCTAATCTCTGATCCAAATACAGCCTGGTCTCACAAGAATTATCTGTCTTATTATCCCATTTCCATTATAACATAATAATGTGAAGACTACGTGCTTTCTAGGTCAGCGCTTTAGTGTGACTCAAACAATCCTCACCACTGAGTCAAGAGTCAAATTCTGTCCTTTTTTTAACTTTAAAAGTGATAATGTTTTTTTCCATCGGCAATTATTCAGTTTGTTGTTACCATGACGCCACATAAACCAAACAACATCCAGGGCCAAAAATGTCAGCTGTTTGTCGAGAACATGACTCGGACATAGAAATAATAACACACACACACACACACAAAGCTACAAAGCACAGACACAAAGACATTTAACATAATGCTGTTTTTATTTTTCACTGGGAAAATGAATGTGTGAATCACAAGAACCTTTAAATAGCTGCGTGTATGCCAGGAAGAACAGACACTGGGACAACAGGAAGTTACTCTCTTTGCCAATTCTACAAATATCCCTATTAACATTTAAAAATAAACATTCCTGCAATGTGAAGTTTTAAACATCTTTTGTTTTCGAACTTCCACCCTGGTATGTTTTTTAACCTAAAGGTAAGCTAGTGACACAACACTGAAAATTCTGCATCACAAAGCTGCTCCAGGAACAAACAAACAAACGCAGTCGTCAGGCGTCGCCTTATATGAACCCTAGATGAAGTATGATGTAAGAGAGGATTCGCAGATACAGCGTTAATCACACTTAGCATTTTACAGTTAAACAGTTAAAGAATATCTGTCTTTTTAATGGTGGTCTGTCTGAGCCCAAGACATCTGGCTAATTGGTTGATAAAATCACTTAACTATGTAGGCATGGCAGCTCTTGCTCAGTAAAAATAGAGAATGAGCTTTGACTCTTGATTGCTTGGTTCAAAAAGGAGAGCTCTCATCAGCGAAACCACCTCATTACTGAGTCACTTTTACAATTTACGAACAGCCCGTCCAACACAATTTAGAAATAAGCTGTTTCACTCAAGACTGTTGAAAAGCCCTAAAAGGACCCTTCTTCAGTTTTTACTGCTAAACACGAGAGAAATTCAGTCAGCATTACAAAATGTTTTTGCTTAAATCTAAACGAACCCCATTACTGCTTTTTTTAATAGAGTAAACTGAGTTTTCCATTTATTCTACTCACCAGCCTTTACACCCATTTATATCCATTTTTAACCTACACTAACCAGGACTTTTTGGCTAAGCTTTAACTAGAAAAGCAGGGCAAAAAAGGAAAAAAAGAGACTTGTTGCTTCATTCGGGCAACCTAAACAAAAAATTTTAAAAGTTCAATAAACATTGTTAGAATAAATATAAGACTTGCACAATATACAGTTAGCTTATCTTTGCTGTTTAGGATTTAGTATAGAAGAGCACAAAATATTCCAGAGACAAACAGTAAGCTATCATTACTTTGATATAAATAGATATAAAAGCCAACACAAAACAGAAATAAACATGATTACTGCCAATCAGGCTGTAGTTTTATCTCAAAGGATAAGCCAAAACTTATTAAGCACTGATTACAACAATCAGCACAATATTTCATGGGTATGTGCAAACCAAGACAGGAAACAAGAAAATCTCTCAATCAGCTGAAAAGGTAAAATTCCAGCAGCAGCACTTTTAGCAGTTATAAAACATTACAAGTTACCTTAGGTCAGACAAAGCTGGTTATGAAGTTAAATGTTTAAATGTAGATGTTATTCAATGTATACTTTTATTCCAAGCAATGTTTGCAGGTAAATGTTTATAATGTGTTCAATTTTTATTGACCTCTGGTTTCTTCAGGCTTCAAATATTATCATTATACTCTTGAAACTGGCAAAATATATCATATTACTGTACATATCATAAGAAATAACATTCTGTGATATTATAACCTCCTTAAGTATGTCATATTTGTTAAACAAAAAGGACGACAAGATATATGCAAAAGGTAGGCATTTCTTTCTTTATTTGGAAGAAATTAATTACAAAACAGTGGCATTTTCTTCCAGAGAAATAAGGAAAAAAGTGAACAAGTTTCTTTTTTCTACGTGGATGACACCTGGAGTGGGTCCTTTTTTGCAAACAGTCTTTGAGATACAGGTAGTCTAAATGTATCAATTAAATAACAATGGACTAATACACCAAACAAATGTGTGAAAAATCTACTTGTGTCAAACAAGCAGATTGATGATCATCTCTAAATTCCACTAAGGTACACACAGAAAGCTATACAAACTCATTAAACTACAGATGTCTTTCTGACACTGCACCAAAAAAAGTCTTTGAACAAAGACTGTTTGTGTTCCTGCACTTATTCATCAGCTGAAAATTGTGGGAAAATAATCAACTTTTTAAAAAGATTCTTTTAAAAAACATGGTTAGAGGATAATGAGCATCCATGCTACATATGAGTACACTACTCTTAATAGAGCCACAGTATCTATGATCATTCCGCGCGGCGCAATGATAGTCTTTATGAGTAAAATAAAATATAAAGACAGGATAGTGTATGTAACCATTTAAAAACTGTAGATTAATACAAATTTATATGTTTTCACAAACAGTTAATTGACATACAAAAAAAAATCTGAATTTTCAATACGTCTTAATCAGTGTTGACAAATTATGGTTAAGCTACTACAATTAGAGAATTTTAGAAGGGTGAGAAAGTATTTTAAAACTAAACTCAACTACACAAATCACTTACATCTTTTCTCCAAACCAAAGGAAGATTTTTGCAGCTCACTCACTGACGTCACCCTTGATTATAAATGTCAAATATTTATGTCACTTGAGAGTTGTATTTGTTTAACACAACTGAAGTGACTGTTAAGGTTCATGGTGACATGTTGATGCCTGCTCATATTGCATGTGCATTAAAATAATCATTTTAAGTGATATCAGCTGCTATGTCATTTGCTTTGTCTGTTAATAGACAGAAACCAATTAAGTGAGAATTTTGTTGTCACTATGTTTTTTGCCCAACGTTAACATGAAAAATGTAAATGTTCAAAATAAATAAAGCCACTGCTAATAGACTGTGCTACAGAGGGTCCAATTTAGCTGTTTTCAGTCATGTATAAAGCTATTGCATCCAGCTGCACAGAATAACAAAGCAACATAGCCTTTTAAACTGCATTCAGACAACCTTGCCAGAGGCTGTGATTTGTAGATGGATGCTAACCTACATATAGTAATGAAAACCAGATACAAAAAATATATTGAGTACAACTGTACCAGCAGTAAGTATTTCTAAAATGTTACAGATAAAAAATAAATTCTGAGTAAATATATAGTATAGAATAAGGTTTGTAATAGAAACCAGCTATTTAAAACATGCTTTCTACCTAGACATGTCTACAATGATTGATATTAGTTTACTAAGTAATCAGCCACAGTGAGCATATAGACAGAAAACTAAAATTATTTAGTTAACAGTGGATAAGTCCAGTTCAGGGTCATTAAGAAGACAGACTGGTCTAGTGTTATCAGAAAGCAGGGAGGGCAGAGCCTTAATTGCATTATCACAATTTCAAAACACATGGCGCATTTCTTGAACACACAGGTTCCAACTAAAAACAGGTAACATGCTACTTAAACCGTCATAAATGTGATAGCACAAATAAGACCTAGCTGTTCTTTTCAAGTAATAAAGATTTAAAAGCAGTGTGGGTTTAGAATAAGAAAAAAAAAGGAAGTCCAGATCTATGGCTTAATGGTTGATGGTAAAGGCGGAGAATTTCTTTGGCTATCAAGGCAGGTGAAAAGCAGGTAAAACAGAACATTAGCTCCTAACGACTGATCACTTTGTGAATCTCATTATCAATGCAAAATTAAAATTTAGGATTGTACAGCTAACAGTGTCAACTCAACTATTTATACTTTCTTCTTGGATAGAGACTTTGCCAAATTTAGAGTTCAAATCTCACCTCAAGGTCCACAAAGGAGCAGCGTATGTGAGAACCACATGTCTTACATTGTTCTTTGCTAAGGGAAGTTGATGCTTGGCAAGAAATGAGAGTGGGTAATTTCCACTCTCATATGCAAACACTAAGGAAGTGATTTTAAGTCTACTCCCCTCTGCTTCATGGATCTGCCTCTGGGGTTTGATGACCCCCACCTTTGGCCTTAATCTGGAGCCAGGCATCTCCCAACGCCTTGGCAAAGTGGTCATCCACTGAACCTGTGATGGACACTGAGTTGGACACAGGCTCTGCTTCTTTGTAGTTTTTTCCAAGGCTGCGGCGGAAGTGCTCCTCAATCACAGGATCGCTTACTGTGTTAGCTAAAACATGTGAAAGGGACCAAAATTCTAGTTATTACCAGGCATGTCATATATAAAATATCCTCATGATCACTCTATTTAGTCAATAAAAATGATATTGTTTTATGAATATTCTGTTAGACTCACAGAAGTACATGGAAAGTATTTAAAAATGCTTGGAAAAATAATAAAACATAATACACAGAAATGTAGTGGGTATGCAAGAGTGCAGCTGATACTATCCTTATCAATACTCAGTATCAATAACCTCATTAATGTGTCCTATCTGTGACTGTTTTTATAAGTCTTGTTTTGGTCTCAAAAACAGAAGCCGTTTATAAAACTGACAATGTAAGGTTTTTTTAAATTGATTACGAATCCTCAAATGTTTGGAAAACCTAAATATCACGTAAAATATATACTCACATTACATAAAAAGTTTATCACTCAAATGTAACAGCTAAAAAAAAACCAATTACATTTAATCAAAGTCAAAAACTACAACCAGAAGCTGATGCCCTTTTTTTCTTGACTTAGGAATGCATTGATCACTCTGAGAACAGTACAGTGTTTTTCTGATATAACACTACAAAAAAAAAAATCCATTTCCTTTCTTCAAAGGCTTACCATTGGCCTTCCTCTGATCAGCAGGCGGGCTGGGTGAGCAGCCATTCATGTGGCAGTGCGAGAGGTTACAATTGCGGTTGCTTGTAGGGGCACAGGTAATAACAGAGGGGCGGTTCTATGGGTGGAAAAAAATATAATATAAAATCAGCTAACATGGATAGTGCCTTGTAGGCATTGGTATGTCTCTTGTGAATCTCATTGATTAACATGGTGTAATATTTGTCCAGAAATGTTTCATAAACTACTAAAATTACCCAACAAAATATAACATCTCTCGTTTCCTCCTCAGTGTGTAAATGGATGACTGTCTTTCTCATGTTTTAGGAACAGTTGACACACTTGTAGCACATGCAGCCTGCTCAGTCAAGAATTCTGGGCAGCTGGCAAACATCTACACAGGGGTCTTAGTGGAACATCCCAGACATGGGCAGGTGACGAATTTACATCACACAGATCCCTCTATGCCATGCAAATACAGCAAGTATGAAATTTGGTTTTGATTGAATATGAAAAAAAAAATCAATTATTCAATATAAAATGAATTTGAAATGGTTCAATACAAAAAACATATTAAATTGTCTTTTCAATGTATTTTAACACCAATATTCTAATAAAAATTTAGTGCTTTACTTGCTGTAACTGTAAACTTTACCTTGACTAAGTGAGACAAGTTTACGTACCTGCTGTCGCTCTACAGCCCCACTCATGACAGACCTCTCTCTGCCCCCGAGTCCAATGTCATGGCCACTTTTGGTCAGAGCCAGAGGCTGGTCTACAGCATAGCCAGAAATGGAAGCATACACATGGTTCCCATGGAGACTGTGAGAGGAGGAAGTAATGTGCTCCACAGGAGTGTGACTGTGGCTCCAGTGCTCATTACGGTTGTCTCCAGCAGAGGGACGGGCCCTTGATGAAGAGAGCACAAATTTAACAAACGACTGAATGTTTCGCTGTTTCATATACAATTCATAAATCAGCCGTTGCATCTGTTGACGCACACTGTGTAAACAGGGGTTGTGGTATTGTTTGTCTTTTTTAGTCTGCAGCCTTTTGCATTCCATTTGTTTACATTCCGTCAGAGATACTGCTGTATGTATCATTTGATAATAATACGTTGTGCTGTTTCACCTAAATAGTGTGACTCCTCTTGAACTTCTATTCAAAAAAATCTGATGATATTTCTCTGTGTTTTATACTAACTGAACCATATCAAATACTACCCATTAGGATACAAGGATACAAGGAAGTTTATTTATTTAGTCAATATCTGGTAGGCAATAAATTTGCCCTCACTGTTTACAACAAAGTTGGGACATTCACTGTCTGAGGTTAGTGATAAAAGCATCCAATTAACTGTATGTCATCACATATACTTTCCTCATTGACCAAAGATAAATGCAGTTAGAACATAGAAAGACATTTCACGCAATGTATTTGACCACCAATTTTAAGAGCCACTGGGCTGATCATAACTACAATGACAGGAAAAAATGATGGCTTAATTTCTAAAAGGCACTTACAGCTGAGTGGCAAACAATCTGCTCATTTTGGTCATGTGGTCATCATCACAGTTAATTTGGTCGTCCATTTGTTCATCCCCATACTTCCTTTTGCTTGGGCAGTGTGGAGGAGGCCCAGTTATATTAGCCATAGCAGTGGGCAGGGAGGATGTCCTGGACTCATCTGTGGGAAACGGATTGTTAGTACAAATAATCTGACTAATTGAAACTAAATATTATCAACAAGCACATAACTCCACTTTGAAAATAAACTGTTATGGCAACTGCTTAACACATCTATGTTTACTGCATCATGACAAGGTCCTCTAAGCTGCTTGATAGATGTGATTTGGCCAAGGCATACACTCAGCTGACCAAGTGTTAGCTAGCAGTAGGTAAAAAAAAATGCAGATTATCAGTTGCATCGCAATTTAGAGAACATGAACATGAAAACATGAAGACTTCAGATAGTTTTTAGTGATGATACTGATTTCTTTTCGAATTTTGACCAAAAAAGATCCATTACACAATAAAGGAAAAAAAAACTTCTCAAAAACTGAGTAAATGTTGCACACAAAAGCATCAAATACACTGATATTGCCCTGGCAAAATCTGTATATACTATATATTAAGTTTTTTCTTGCAGGTTTTGGCCACCATAGGAACAAGAAGCCTAAACTTACTTAAGTTTGATCCAGATTCATTAAATAAGACAACTGCATTGTTTAAAAGGACAGCTAAAATATCATTTATGGTCGTATTTCCGGTATCATAGATGCTTGATAACAGACCTCAAGAATGTAAGTGTATTTAAAGTGAAACATACACCCCTCAGTGTCCAATCCATCCGCAGTTGAAAATACAAGTTTAACCATGCCACCTCTTATCTTACACCAAAGCTGATGTTAAAAAGTTTGCTCTACTAGAGCCATGGGTAAGTAAAAGTCAACGTCAGTCTCAAAAACAAAAACAAATGTATGTGCATATTTACAGAAACGACATCGTGTTATTTTCACAAAGACGTAAAACGCGCAGCTTGAAGACATATCACAACAAGAAAACAATGGTAAAGTACCTTCATAGTGCAGTCTCCCGATGTTATTGTTCATCTTGTCCAGGAACTGAGAGTTCAACAGGTCCATTCTAGTGAACAGCATTTACACGAACAGGCTGATTGCTAACATTGATGTTAGCAACATATACCAGCGAAGTCAACAGAAAAAACTTCTATCCTGAGGAAAAGAAAACAATGAGCAAATCAGATAGTAAACATGAACGTAAAAAATGACTAAATTTCAAAGCAACTACTTCGAAACGGCTAGTGCTACTTGACGTTAGCGGTTAGCTGGCTAACGATAGGTTAACTGAGGCTGACGTTAACGATTTGAGGGCTAGCAGTACCGCTAGCTAAACGCGTAGCCTCAGCTAGCTAAGTGCTACAATGTTAAGCTAGCCGTACCCCGCTAACTTTAATAACACTAGTATAAGTTAGATAAGAGAGTTACATTTGCTGAGATTGTGATAACAGACAGTACTACAATAGGTAACACACAATTGTACAGTAGTTAGCTGTGAAATGAGTGGACGTTAACATAGTAACAGGTGCTGTTACACTCGCTAGCAAACTTTAGCTACTTTGTCTATGACACAAACCAAAGTTAGCTATTAAATGCTAATCCCTAACTTTGTGTTCAGCTAGTTTAAAGGTTTCCGATTCAACTAGCGAGACCAAATATACGTTTAACTACACCGAGTAGGTGACAACTTACAGTTGGGTTTCGTTCAAGGGGTTTATGTCCAACAACAAAACTCCAAAGTAACGTTAACAGCTAATGTTACTCACTTCATCGACAAAATTAGCTTTGCAGCCACTGCATCACTAAGGCTAGTCCAGCTTGCCTTTACGCTGCATTCACGCACTTTCCCACCGCACTGGTCCTCACACAAAAGAGGGGTGAGCAGCCCTAGTGGAGACGAGGGGAACTTGGGTGAAGTAATAGTGCTCAGGGATCTGCTCGACATAAAAATGTACGAGGACATTCAGCTTAATGGTTCTTTAATGCAATAATTTTGTACGTAACGATGTCTGTTTTTCAACAACACTACAGAAGTTGAAAAGTGCTCTAGCAAACACAGAACTGTAAAATATGATATGAGGGCCAGACAAAAACTTTTTTTAACAATCAAAATGAGTGGTTATAAATACAAACATTTCTCCGCACAGTCATAACACAGATGTTTAATTTGTCTATTGTCTATCTATAATGATGTTCCTTATGCCTTTTTAATTTTTTCAACAGTATGACATTCATAGATGGGTTAGACTCTGTTGTTGAAAGTATATCATTTGCACACCACTACACCACTACCACCAGCTGATGTCACCCTAACATCAGTGTAAAAGCTTCATTGCATTGCATCTCAGGCCAACATAAATAAAAAGTGTGGACTGTCCTGGTCACCATCTCTCAATACCAAAATGAAAAAATAAAATGAAATTTTCAGGTTCGTATTTAATGGACATTTAGTCGAGATTTGAACCTTATCTTAATGCTGTAGGCTATCGCCTTGGTTTATACATAGTACATCAATACTGCAACACACAGTGTAATGCCTTTATGTATGTTTCCAAAATAAATCATAGATTACCAATTTACCTCAGATAGCTTTACAATCTGTACAACATACAAAATCCTCTGCCTAGAAAACTAAACTCAACACCCTTTAACTAGAAGAAAAATACAGTAATTACAGAACAGATGTTAGGGTATAAAACAAAACCAGACAGGGTGACAGTAAAATTGCAATTTGGAGAAAGAGGATGACAACATTTAGCAAGATGCAGAGATAAAAGCTATACTTAAAGCGCTGACTCAGACTCTGTTACTCATGTGAAAATCAGTATTGACATACTGTATTATTACTGTTTTTTCAGGATTATTTAATCTTTTATTACCAATCCCTCTTTTGTTGCATTTGCAGGAAACAGAGGAGTTTGCCCAATCTCAACCTATGCGTTAGAGATGGAAATTTACTGGAAAGTTTGATATCATATGAATCTGTGCGACACCTGGTTTATGAATACTAGCATCAGGGAAATGCAGAGCTGGCTTGAACATTTCCACAAAATGTGAACTTAGACCTTATGCTCCGCATCTAAAAAGAGTAATGAAATTAAATTTTATATTTTGACAGTTCATCATAGTTTAACTCTATGTGCACTAGCCAAAAACTGTTTAGTTAGTTATTTAAAGTACTGCCCCTTGCAAAAAAAACGAAGCCTTTGAATAACATTGATTAGTTTTTGTATTTAAGGTTTAAGTCTTTTTCAGCAAGTAGCCCATGTTATATTTATAATATCTTATCTAATTACCAACTGTGTACCACTGGAGGGTGGCCAGTTCATGTGCTCAGAGATCAACAGTTAACCAGTCGAGCAGATTTCAAAAGCTTAATGATGCAAGTCATCGCTGTAATTTCAGTTTTATGGTTGCTTTAGAAAAATTATTCATTGGGAGAAATGCAGTTTTCATTGCCTCTGTTATTAGATATATAAATCCTTAGATTAGTATGCTACCTTGAAGTAGTCCAGCCACATCACCAGATGTGTGGTGATCTTCCAGCATCACAAGTTATTGATTTATTGATCTGTTTCCTCCATCTTTTTCAAAATATCCATTAAGTTGCTTGTGTTGTAAACATGGTGGTCTGCCATGGTTCCATCAAACAGCTTCAGTCTCTTCTAGATTCTTGAAAAAAAACACTCAAGCATGATTAGCCTATTAATGTATGATATGAAAGAGTACCAGTCACTGTTGTTTCCTTTGCCCTGGACATTTTTGTTTGTTTTTTATAAATGAATGATGAAATTATTAGTATGTGCACTTTGTAAGCACATCAGCTTTTTAGCATAGTTTCTGATGATTAGAAGATATTTTAGAAGGGAAAAAATATTGTCAGCTACATTTTCTGCTTTAATGACAATTTATATTTTATTTGTGAAAAAGTAAATGTGCATGAAAATGTAACTGCACATGATAATTATATAGTAATATAATTAATGTATAATAATAAACTGTGCAACCCATAGTGGAAATGTGCTGTCTAGTTGTCTGATAAAGCACTGGGATAAAGCATGTCTCAAAGGATATTGTCGTAAGTAACATAAGCACTATATTTGATAACTCAATTAAGAGAGAGGGTTTATTGCATACATCAGTGTCTCGAGGGACTGCTGATGACGCCTGTCCTCTCATTCAACATTGCCCACCAGTCCTAACAGCCATTTTAGATCTCATGGCTGCATTTACACACAGAAACCATGTATGAACACAGAAAAAACATGAGAAACAGAAGGAGCAGCAGCAAGGGGATTCTGCTCAGTTTACCCCCCTTGCACTTACACTGGAAACCCCTCTTTTTTAAATGGTGTGGATCAAGAAAGCATGACGCTTGTGAGGCAGAAGAAAATGGGGGAGGGGTAGGGAAGGCAGGCACGCCAGTGAGTGAGAGAGGAGAGGACAAGAGGAGGAAGGAGAGGCACATTCAGTGCATCACTGGCAATGGTTGAGGAAAGCATAGGGTAAAATGATTGGTTGAGGCAGAGTGTAGCGTCACTGCCAGTGAGGGGGAGCTCTGAGGATGCTCCGCTGTACTGGGAGGGAATACAGTCGCTAGGAGTTTGCATTTAGAGCTCAGCCATTATCAGCTGCACACTGAGGAACAGGGACTCCTCCGCAGAATCCTTTTCTACATCCAGTGCTGGTTGACTCTTCTGCTCTCTCAGCTGTAGCCATGAATTATTTGCGTCGGCGTCTCTCGGACAGCACGTTCATCTCCAACCTGCCCAATGGCTACATGACAGACCTCCAGAGGCCTGACCAAGCTCAGCCTCCTCCACCTGCCTCCACCACCACTGCCAAGTCTCCTACAGCCGGGCCTACACCTCCAGCCACTTCCCCTGCTCCAGAGAGGAAACCTCAGCCGGCTCAATCCACTGGAGCAGGTTTCTTCAGCTCCATCACCAACGTTGTTAAGCAGACAGCTGCCTCAGCAGGGCTAGTGGAGCAGACCCAAGTCACGACACCTAAGAAGTTCAAGATTCTCCTGGTAATTGATGAGCCACAGCAGGAGTGGTAAGAATATATACTCTGCTCAGTCATACAGTTAGTCCTGAATCATTTTTAGGCTGTTTTTTGTTTGTCCATTCTTAATGCTGATTTTCTCCTCATGATTCATTTAAATGTAGTAGACAGGTAAGGGTTAAAAACCACTTAAACAATATCAAGCACCCTGCAGACGCGAATGGGGGCTACTGCTGTGCTTTACTGATAAAGCATGCCTGTGTTACGATTATACATAGAGGCAACCAGTACTCAAGGAATTATGGTCCATTGTTTCTCAGCAGTACTGGCATTACACCTGGATAGGGACTTTATATTGCCTTGTGCTTATATGTGTGATAAAAAAATGTTTTTTCATGCATTTTATTTCTTTGTTATTCATTATTTGGACAACAGAAGGTAGGATCTATGAAAGCTACCTGTAGAAAGTCATTAACTAAAATCCCTGATTGTGTTGCAGCGTGTTGAGTCTTAAAAATGGTTGTTCCACAGGTTGTGCAGAATTGATTAAATGTACACTATTTCTATGGAGATAATCTGAATACTGCAGTGCTTTCCCTCCATCTATGGGGTTTCCCCGTGCTCTCTGATTTCAGATCATGTGACATGCCCTGCACCAACATAAGGAGCAATTAACTGCAGCACATGCAGCTCAGGGTTCCTATGATCATACATATGATGTACAGCATAAGTGGATAAATTTAGCTCCATCGTCTGCATGGCTGTACCCCTTAACCTGCTAGGAGAAAACGATGTGAAGAACTGGTTTGCTTTAAGACATTTAAGCTGTTACAGTGTGATAGTAAGCGTTCTGGGGGGGTCTTAATTAGAGGTAACTCAGAACAAGAGTCATTGTCAGTGTACTATGGTAGGGAATTAAATCAGTGCCTTAAATAAGTATGCACATTGATTTAGAGCAAATCTTTTGAATAGAGAGAGATGTCTAGTCAAAAAGTAAAAAAAATATGGTAATTCTATCACCATATGATCAGCACTTGTTTACACAGCTGACATATTTTCCAAAGCAAAGTGTGTTAGAGCTGTGCAGCTGGATAGTGCAGTGCATCCCCCACACATTTGCACAGCTCATCTGTGTGACTTATATTAACATTGTAAAATATTTATGAGTATTATCAGGTGCTGCCGAGAGATATAAAACCAAAAACTGAAACTCAACTCGATGATGCCTGTTGATTAGACTGCTTTCTGGATGATGTACTGACTTTGCAGAATGTTTGGGCTTTCCTGAAGCAAGGGGATCAAATCTAAGCTAAGGACAATTTTGCGAGGTGATTACACCAGCTGCAACGCTCTTCAACATGTTGACATTCTGACCCACGAATACTTAGTAGTCAGTACTACATTATTACTTGAGTACTGAAGAGGTTACATAGCTACATTTTGCAGGGTTGAGGGGCTATTGCATTGACAAATCTGCACACACACAAACACATATTTATAGTTGTTTCTTGCCACCATCAAATGACACATTGTACCGTCATAAAAAAAAAAATTACCCCCAAACTCAGACTATGATTTTTTTTTTTTAATTTATTTGATTTTATTTGATTAAATTTTATTTTATTTTTTGGGGGGACTGCATTTTCCAAAGATGTAAAGCTAAAATTCTGTCCTCAAGCATATAAACATCTGGCCAGGTACTAGATGCTGTATCTTTAGTAGTTCCTGCCAAAACAGGTGTCTTTGGAGGTTGATATTGCCATCATGACACACGCGCACACACACACACACACAGATGCACAGGGTGAAAACAATACCGTACAGCCCCCCATCTTTAGATAATGGGTTTGGGGTTATTTACAGAGCAAGTAAACAAACTATACTCAGACCTGTTCGTGCACCTTGCAGATGCATAAAGCCTTATCTGAAGAAAACCCATGAATGCAAAATCTCATTTTGTATAATATGTGTGCACCATCAAGGTTATCTCATGTATTATGTATCTGTAACGGGTGTAGAGTGGACCCAATTGCAGCACAAATGAACCAGGTTTATTGTA
>JAPZDV010000002.1:18712138-18723259 GCA_029814665.1 Acanthurus lineatus | reverse complement strand
GTGAAAGCAGTATAGCTGATGAGAGGTGTGGCTGAGCAGCAGAGCAGGAGAGGGGAAGAGCAGGCTGTGACAGTATCATTTAGAGACAGTAACAAGATGACCACTGGGGCAGGATTTCATTTTATATTGATTAAGATAGGTATAGCCCTCAAAATATCCTAAATCCCACAAATATTAGGATATGGGCTTGCATGATTCAGATGGCCTTGCAGTGCCCTCTTATCCTGTTTATGTGTGCAGGCTGGCCATTTATAAAAAAAGAAACTATCAGTCCAACTTTGATCCAACCTTGATCAATGTTAATAAGATTAGACCCTCGTCAGCTGGATGAATGCCAACCGTATGCATTCACTTGTTCCACTTTTTTTATGGGGAGGAAAGGAAGTGGCTCATTGAGGAATAAGGATTACGGTGTAATGTGCCAATACGCTGGCAGCGAAGCAAAATATAATACATTTATCTAAACCATGTCATTCACTGAAGGTCACTCTTATTAAGAATATTGAGTAGATTGGGCTGGGAGTAAGATAATATATCACACTTTATTGTTTTCAGTAAGATCTGATATAAAGCTTTTCCTCTGATTTAAAACTTTAAGTGATTTTCTGCTTTAACATTATTTCTGTTTCGTTATTTTGGTTATTCAGTATAATGTTATATTACTGTCTTCATCAACCCAGCAGAGTTGCATCACTCTTGTGCTCTTGCATCATATATGTAGTACATATCCACCTGGGAGATCAGCTAAAATACTTCTTTCAGACGGCTTCCTCAGTCTGAGTGCTGCATCTATTTTTCATGGCAGCTCAATATCACTTGAGTAGGGAGTTGAACATGTTTCCTCACCAGCTTTGGCATCTTCTGGTTTCTTTTAGCAGACCTTTCACCCAGTAATTGGAAGTCAACATGGAAGTACAATGTGTCTTGGTTTGTTCGTAGTGGTTTGTTTGCTTGTTTATCAAGATCCCCAATAGCTGCCATATTTAATCATTTGTGCTGGTGTAGGTTTGTTTCTTTCACATTTAGTATTCTGTAGCACAAAGTGTCAAACATAGTGTTACTGCATGAAATGGTTCTGTCTGGGCTATCAACTGTAACAAAGTTATAAAATATCACATTTAGAATGATTTGCAGGAAAAAAGCACTGACGTGTTTGCAATATAAAGTGCTTTTCATTCAACTCTCACAGTATCAGGACAAAAAGCTATAAAAATATAGCTGTTGGCAAGCTTTAAGAAGATAAAATGTCTCTACTTCTATGCAGGTTTTGCTGAGCACCTAATAGTCTCGATAATGTTGGCACACCTTGAGTCAGAGGACTTGTTTATGTGCTGGATCTCATTGTGTGATGGGCTTTTTCACATTTCAAGCAAGAGTGATGAGACCTGGTGGGCCTAAGACAGACAGACAGAATGAAATAAGGGAAGAGTCCGACAGACTAATGGCATCTGGCAGAAGGTTCAGCCATCAACATGCATTTTTTTAGACTCAGATCCCCCATATGCTCGAGGCAGTATGCATTTAAAGGAAAATACAGTGAATTATGGGTGTTGCAGAGCAAAAAATGCTGAGTCTTGGATTATATAAAATGTAATGCTGAAGTAAGTTTAAAAAAAAGTTTTTTTCTAGCTCAGTGTTTACAAAGAGTCAAGCAACAAATAAGGACTATCTAAAAAAAATGTACACTATCTAAAATGTACATAACTATAGATCTTGCTTAGAAAATACAAGCAGTTACTGAAAACTTGCAAATAGTCAAAATGCAAAACTCAAGACCTCCAAATGTTAAATGATCTGCAGTTTTAACCGTATAAAGAAAACATTAGCATCGGTAATTAATTGAATAAGAACTTCGCTGTCCAACAGGTTTTGTTATGCATAATAATTAACTGTGTAGAGAAAATCATGTACTGGTGAAATCCATGATTTCCAGGGTCACAGCACACATAGAGACAGAATTCTTGTCAGTGAGCCAGTGTTTTTACTTGTTAGATGAAGCTCTCCCACTGAGGCTTGTTTTGTGCCAGAAATTCAGCACCATAAAGTGCTTTTATGAAAGGAGGTGCAGATCTATTACTTAACGGTCTAATGGCCGACACACACTGCCTCCTTATTCTCTCAGTATTCAAGCTGAATTTAAAGCAGAGAGGCATAAATTCCTTTTTATTTAGCCACTTAATGTTCAATATGACAAAAATACATAAGAGACTGTTTTAACATGAACTGGTACAGGGATGTTTTGCACTGTTAGCTTAACCTTATTCAAATGTTACCCCTGTGTGAGAGTGAATGTTAAGCAGATGAAGAGATGAGATATTAAAATTCAACAAGGGCTCGACTTCAAGCTCCCGAGTGAATCATCTGAATGAAAAAAACCCTTTTATGGGAATACGTAATTCGACAATGAAGTAACTGAATTTTTTATCGTCCATATTATCTATTATCAAATGTTCATATTGCCTTACTTATTCTTGAAACCACAAAAAAGGAGTGTTGATTTTGTCATATTTGGTTTCTCATCTCATTTTAAATTCAAGTCAAGAGTTCCAATATTGATTCTTACAAATGAATGATCCGGGTTAACATCTATCATCATGCTCATCACTCTCTCTCAGTAAGTACAGCTCCTCACCAAGAAACTCCAGTTTTAAAGGCCAGCGCATCAGTCAGTCAAAGGCAGTGACTGATGCATTCCTAATATATAGTATAACAAGAGTGTCCTGTGCTTTTAAAGTTAACACAAGGACAATATATAGTAATAATAATAATGTGTGTGCTAAAACATCATTTTGTTTGTTAGAATGGTGTCCTTTCAGGTTTCTATGGTGAGCTGGACTCGGCATAGTGATAAAGCTCAGACCGAACACATAATGTCATTCCTCTCCACACAGCCATTTGTCATACTTAGATTTGAAAGGCAAAATTAGATCAGAGGTTTGTCTTCTCATGCAACGTCTCAGTGTTTGTTTCAAGCGGTCGTGTTTTTTTTTTAAAAAAAAAGAAAACACCTTCTCAATCTACAGTATGTATTGGAAATGAGCATTCATCACAGGGCAGAGTAGGCTTTTCATTCTCAGAGATAGGAGCAGTGATTCATTTTTTAATGCTTGTTTTCTTCCACAGCCAAATGGATCCCTATGCTCTAATTAGATTGGGGATGAATTATTCAGCCTTGCCTCCTTACTAAATATGCAGACAGTGTGACAGCAGGGTGATACAAACTGGGAGGAAGAGGAACTCCATAACACGTCGTCAAAATACAACAACACAGGGAGGTTTTGCAATGTTTTGCAACCGCAAGAGTTCAAGCTATTAGTTTGGGTTTGAACTTGAAGCTGTGGAAATAAAAAATCCAAATGAAACCTCCTAAACTGTCACTGAGGGAAAAAAGGGAAAGGTTTTTCAAGATGTTGCCCCGTTAAGATTGATTTACTGTACATCACCCCACTAGTTTCTACTGTCAGAACTTATGTTGTCAGACCTCCTCCAACTCCTCCACAACAGATCAGGAAAAAAAACCCACTGCTCACACTGACAATCCCAGCTTGGCATCATTTCTTCTCTGTGGTGCAAGTATATATACGTATAGATCAATTTTATTCTTATTCTTATGACAAGAGTGTAAGGACCCAAATGTGTTGTTTTATTCAAGCTAGAGAAGCCTGTTTTAAAAAAGTTGCTGAATCACTCAATCACTTAAAAAACAAAAGCAGCCATTTTCTGAAACTGGAATGACATTTGAATCTGAAATAACAGTGTTACCTCGCTGTGTCATACCTCATTGGGAGGTGCTGCTATTGGACCAGACAGAAGGAAATGCTTCTCTGTGTGTATGCAGTGTAAGACATATTCTCAACAATGACACAGCCTTTAAAAATCTTGTCAAGTTTAATGACTCTCCTCGTTGCCAGACAAAAAGGGAAGAAGTGTTAAGAAGGCTGTGTATCAGTAGGTGGAAAGGATCACTGATCTAGTCTATGCTAGCCATGCACTAAAAAAAGTGTCATATATTCAACAAAAATTCATATTCCAGGTTGTTGTCAAGTGGTAATTATTGAATCCTATATTTACACCACTCTTTGATACTCTACTACATTTCAAAAGCTTAATAAAATCTTTGTATTTCTGCTTTAAACAGGGCGAAATTATTCCGGGGAAAGAAAGTACATGGGGATTACGACATCAAAGTGGAGCAGGTACTTTTCCCCAAACCAGATATTTCCATATTAAGTACTTATGTAAAACAGAATAAAGAAGTTTAAGTAGTCTGTCCTCATATGCTTCTCCCATCATCAACCCCTCAGGCTGAATTCAATGAGATCAACGTTGTGGCTCATGCAAACGGGACCTGCAACGTTAACATGCAAGTCCTCAGAAATGGCACCAAGGTTATGAGGTAAGACACACACACACATACACTAAAACACACACATAAGAAGACAGACAAAAGGGAGGATCTATTCTCCAAAGGTTTGTGTATCCACCCACAGTGTTGACTGTCTGAATCATCTACGTTTCTATCAACACTTACCGAAAGTTTGTTGCCATAATTTTATCTTCTAGGTCATTCAAGCCAGACTTTGTCCTCATTCGTCAGCATGCCTTCAGTATGACTCAAAATGAAGATTTTCGCAACCTGATCATTGGGTTGCAGTATGGAGGTGTCCCAAGCATCAACTCCCTTTCATCCATCTACAACTTGTGTGACAAGCCGTGGGCGGTAAGCACCCAGCAGCCAGAGAGCTTTACTGTAGAGCACTGCAGCAGGGAAAAGGACCAAAACAATCGATTCTTTGTCTACAGTGCATTTTATTTATTAAGAACTGCTCTGTGAAATGATTTACGAATTTCATCTAATCTATTTTCCTTTTGCATGTCAAGTTTGCCCAACTTATCAACACTCACAGGAAACTTGGTGCTGAGAAGTTTCCTCTGATTGAGCAGACCTTCTACCCAAACTACAAGGAGATGGTGAGAACCCGTCACCGCCCACCTTCTGCTGCATCCAAACATAACTTCAAAATATGTGTTTGATATGCAAAGTGCATATATAAGATGAAAGTAAGAGGCAAAGTATGCGGCAATAACTCTTTCTTATTTCAGGTAAGCATGCCATCATTTCCTGTTGTTGTGAAGATTGGACATGCCCACTCTGGTATTGGAAAGGTACAGAGATTTTTCTTTGTTTTGCAGTATTTCTGGCTTTTGCTTATGGAATTTTATACACATAAAACATATATGTTGTCAATATAAGCAAGTGGACTATCAGCATCATGTTGCCTTATAAAACGCTGGTTATTTTGCTCTGTTCTGTCTCACATGTGTGTGTGTGTTTGTGTGTACAGGTGAAGGTGGACAATCACAGTAAGTTCCAGGACATAGCCAGCGTTGTGGCCCTCACCCAGACGTACACCACCACAGAGCCTCTCATCGACTCCAAGTACGACATCAGGATCCAGAAGATCGGCTCTGACTACAAAGCCTACATGTGTGTATAACCTTTTTTGTATTTCCACTCTGTAAATGAATGAGAAACAAAGCCGGGAATTGTTTTAATCTGTGTGCTTCACACACTGCAGGAGAACATCTATATCTGGAAACTGGAAGACCAACACTGGCTCAGCTATGCTTGAACAGGTGGCCATGACTGATAAGTGAGTGTGAAAAAAACCTCAACACTCAAAATTAATACAAAGACAAACAAAAGTCAATTAATTATTTTACAAGTGAATAATTAGCCGGAAACACACAGCACATTGTTCTATTTATGTTTTCTCATTGGTTTGAAGTTGTGTTTTTGTTGCTTTGTTTAGGTACAAGCTTTGGGTTGACACCTGCTCAGAGATTTTCGGGGGTCTGCAAATCTGTGCAGTCAAAGCCATCCATGGGAAAGATGGCAAAGATTACATCACAGAGGTAGGAGTGTAGCATTGTCAGGTTTGAAAGCTTAAAATAAGATTTTTTTTAGATGCTTTAGTGCATTAGTCAAAACTAATGTGTCATATTTTAAAAGAAGAAAAGGTTTACATAAGGCACAGCTCAGTGGTGTTGAAATGTTGAAAAACATCCTCCTCGTGGTGCAGGTGGTGGGCTCGGCCATGCCCCTGGTAGGTGAGCACCAGGCCGAGGACAGGCAGCTCATTGCTGACATGGTGCTGGCAGAAATGAACCAGGCAGCAGAGAACGAGGCTAATGCTCCCCAGAGACCCACAACCATACAGCCATCCCAGGTAAAGTGATCAGAAATAGCTGACTCTTGTCCTGTTAGTATCATTGTATATATATATAATGACAATGTCCTGTCTTGTTATTGGACATTATCAGTCATATTATGGATTGAAATAATCCAGTTATTTGTCTCACTGCCATAAAACCATCACAGTTCTTGGTGAGTAAGTTATTTCTTTGCCTTTTTTTTTTTTTTTTTTAGGGAGTTGGCCAGAAGGGAGAGATAACTGGCGAGCCGACGAAGAACGGTGCTGGACGCCCTCCTCAAGGTTGTCTGCAGTACATTCTCGACTGTAATGGCGTTGCAGTGGGTCCAAAACCAGTCCAGGCCAATTGAGTCACTCAGGATAAAAGGAGCAAAAAGTCTCAGAGTCTAGATAACAAGGACGTACCTTAGCTGAACACAAGCGCAGACGTGTGTGGATGCTGAATGAAGGGATGCTGGGATCAGATCTTTGGTGACGTGAGCTTGGTACCGCTGAGTGCTGGCCTGGACTGTGTTTTTTAACTCTATGCAGTGTCAAAAATGTACTGTCTACTTGTTGACCTGTTCATTTGTGTGCTTGTATAGGTCACTAATGTTTCGGTAGCTGTGGTTATTTTCTTTGGGGCCGTTGTTGATGATGTATAAAGCAGATCGTGCCTACACTGAGTCCAGTGCTGCTCTGTGCTACCTGTTCAACCCAGCTATGAACCTTTCCTTTGCCCCCCCCCAATCCCTTTCTGTTTTTCTATTTTGGTGTGTATCTTTAGATATTGTTCAAACTGTGGACTATCGTGCAGTTTGAAATTTGTGTATATCTTAATATGTATACAGTACGTGAGTGTGTATGGCTGTAGTGGTGATTATTTTCATACGTAGAGTAATAGATATTTTGTTTTGCATGATTGATAAAAAAAAAAAAAAAATGCAGGTGCAAGTCAAGTTATTAATGTCTGATCAAGTGGGATGTTCACGTAACATCGCTCTTTTACCCCAGCTGTGTTCCCTGTGATCCATGCATTGTGAATGTGTCATGAGAAATGCATTATATGAGTTCTACAGAATACACGTATTCATTACCAAACATGCATTAACACAGCGAGTGCGGCCGTGTGCACTCCTGCACACACATACAGCAGAGACATACAGTATGTGGCCTTTTTTTAAAGTTATTTTCCTCATGTATAATGTCAACAGAAAAGAGATTATTTAGAGTAATTTACGCGATAGATCTACACAGTATATAAATATTAAGATTGTCTAAGATTTATCAAAGATTTTATTACATAGGATGTAGTACAGGTGTATACACACACACAGCTTAAATATATTTGTATGATTTTGAACCAAAGAGTAAATCATTTACTTTCAATCAGCATTTGCACTCCAGTAACCCACTATGTAAATATGAGTGAGGGTACTGATGATCCTGCAGTCACGTGGCGAGAGCAGCGTCCTGAGACAGTACTTATGCTTTCCAATATCCTGCTGTATTGATAACAGCTATCATGGTGGTGTTGCCATGACAACGATACAAGTGCTTCGAGGTTTAGTGTGAACCGTGTTACTGCCATTCAAAGATTCAACACGTTTACCCCTCCCACGCTCGTCCTGTGAGTTGATGGAAAGTGCAATAGAGATCTTTTTTTTTTTTTTTAAATTATTCAATTTATTGTGAAATCGGATCTTCCAGTCGATTCAAAAAGCTATATTCATCCACACATTGAATTGTTTTCAAGCGTTTTTACACAATCGTCAAAATCACCTGGTTGTCGTCCAGAGGCTTTTGTGGAGGCCATATCATATATCTAATTCCCGACATGGTGAAACAGCTAAAAAGCAACCAAATCAACTGTAAAAAGAAATCTGTACCGTTTCCAGACAATTCGTTTGTTACACTATATTATAAAATATGTTCAGCAAGCTCTGTGTGTGGTTCTTTTCCGAGTTGTATAAAGTGCCATTGTATCTGTGAGCGTATCCTTGTAAAAGCCATGCCTGAGGCTTAATGGATGTGTTGTTCTGTTTAATAGGAAATATGCCATGGCATTGATTTCCAAGGGAGGAACATGCAGAGGTACAACAAGTGCATGGAGAAGCCTTAGTTCAGTGACTGTGATTAAATGTTCGGGAAAGTACAAATGGGCATGTGTATTTGGCCGTGTTGTGTTGAGGTGAAACTTCTATCTTCAGACCTGCAGGACTGTAACTAGTGAGGGCCAAGGGAAACTGCTTAATATATGTACTTTAAAAACCGGTGTTGGACTGTTTAAAGCAAGATCAGAATACAATACTGTATGATGTGGAAAAAATTCCTTTCTGGATATTTCCCCTCTGTCACTGGCAATAAAGCTTCCTTTGCAATATGTTTGGTCTATGTGTTGTGTTATATGTAATACTATTTAGAAGGAAACACTTATGCTCAACACTGTTACAGGTTTAACCCAACACACAATAAAGCAATGAGAGCATACAGCAGAGCAGGTGCTGCTACAATGCACACACTGACTTGCCTCCAATGCATGAGACCATACCTGTATTGTGGTAGAGATAATTGTATTGTGATAACATTCCCTCTGCTTTGTTTGTGCCTTTGTTTTGTGATGTCTGTCTTACATGTTAACAATGTGGGATTACTGTACTTTGTGTCGAAACAGTTAATAAACCGGTGATCTGTGACAACATGCAAGACTACATATGGACAAACTGATAGCAAGTTTGAAACTTTTTTTATTCACTAATCTGTCTTCGTAAGACGAGTATGATAAATGATGCAATGATGTGCTGAAATTAGGGGGCCGAGAGGAAGCCCGAGGATTTCTTTCACAAAGGCCTTCTCTCAAGTTGACCCTCAAATCTCCTGCAAATGAAAATTACTGAGACATCCACAGCTGAAGTAAGACAGCATGTTCAACTCACTTGTGAATTCACACATACTCAGTGCCACTACTTTTTATTACACCTCTGCAATCTAATACAATACAATGAAAGAAAAAAAGTTCTACCTTTTTGACACTAATTATTTTCAGCTTTTTGGGGACATTGTTGGAAATGAGTGAATTTAATTGTATGTTTAATATTAAGGTGATTGCTAAAGGATGTTTTGTACTTGACAACATTATATTGAGAGAGTTTTTTTACAATAATTGCCCTTTAATGTACATGCATTAATATTATGATAGTGTCAGACTACTAAAACTATAAGCATCATAAAAGTTAAATCTCTGCTATTTATTTTCAGCCTTTGTGTTTGAATTGCATTAGATTGTAGAGGCGCACTTCATGAAGTGGCCACTAAGTGTTTGTATCCTGACTCACTCTGCATATGTAAACTCACGACTCTCTTGCCTTCCAGCAGATTCCTGTCCCTGATTGGCCGGATCATCCACGCTGCTGCTGAAGACACAGTAAACACTGAGACTATCTGCAATGTGAGAAAGTCCTTTGGAGGCTTAAATGTCAACCTAAATGATTCAACAACTGCTCACCTGTATGTTTGTTCAGCCTTAGAGAAAATAGTGAATATCATAGTGTATATTTGTTCAGTCAGTGATGCAATATGAACCTGGAGAGTAAGTGTCTCTTCAAATTAGATAAATACACATGCATTGATGAGTATATTTGACTTGTGATTGTACTGCCACACCAAATAGGTAGTTTTTAGTTGTAAAACTATACTAGAGACTATAATTATCAGAAATATAGCCATAAACGTATGTATGTCTGTTATTCTGAACAGTTAATAGTGCATTGTTGTATTCACTTCATTGCAGTCATAGTGATTAAAGTAAATACTGTGTACTAAATAGTGGTTATAGTGGTTATTTTTTCCATCTATATCTAGTAACACATCACTTGAAGCCATTTAAATCCCTCGAGCAGGATATTAAGTATCTTTGGTCCTCAATTTAAACCTCAAAGCTGCTTTTACACGGTTGAGTTGTGAATGTGTGCTCTTCCTCTCATGATTTAAAGTCCAAGTTATGAGGTGAGATGAAGCAGAAAATCATGTCCTGGCTCATAAAGTGCAGGAAATAAAATTTGCTTAACTTTTTATTCAACAACTCGCTGCATGACAGTCAGATTTTATGTTACATTTGTGATTCCTGAGTCTTCTATTGTGCAGATTCATTACTAACCAAAGTTTATCAGTCCTTGAGATGTGATGTCTATTATTCCCTTTACAGAGGTTCCACCAAATTAAACATCATCTCAAAGACTGCTTAGAGACTCCAGTATGACGTTGTTTGTTCGGTTTTATTTCTTAATATTTTTTGACTTTGTAGTTTCAGTCAGCTGGTGACGACATGAAGGTTTCCCAGCAGATCTTCATTCCTGCACCTTTGAGACTTTGTGTAGCAACAAAACACCAAACACTCCCCTCGACACCAAAGCTAACATCTCTGAGAGAGCTTAACGAGGAAAGAATGATGCTCCACACATATAACACTGCAGGCATCTGCTCAGTTCCTGTTTTTTCCGGATAAAATAAAACAGAAAGTCTGGAAGACAATCGTCAATAGGGAGGAGCAGATAAGGATATAAAGCTGCACATGATGGTTTCAACTAATGTTAACTTATCTTTTTTAATGAACTTGAAATGACATTCATAACATTGGAGGCTAATTGTAAAATCTTAAATGTAAAAATATACAAATATTTTCCTTTCAGAAGTTTAGCTGTTGTACACATGATGTTAGTTTCCTCACTGAAAAGTTTGTTCTCACTAAATGTGGACTTGAGGCTTCACATTTTCATACACACGTTTTATATACAGATATAAGGAGATAATAAACTTAAGTATTTTATATCTTCACATATTTTAAAACTTAAGCATTGTGCACACAGAAATTTCCAGATACAATCTTACAGCCTCAGTATTTCTAGTTTGCTGTATCACTGGTATGATG
>JAPZDV010000002.1:18696747-18712038 GCA_029814665.1 Acanthurus lineatus | reverse complement strand
TCAGCCAGCTGGTGACGACATTAAGGTTTCCCAGCAGATCTTCATTCCTGCACCTCTGAGACTTTGTGTACCAACAAAACACCAAACACTCCCCTCGACACCAAAGCTAACATCTCTGAGAGAGCTCAATGAGGAAAGAATGATGCTCTGCACATGTAATACTGCGGGCATCTGCTCACTTCCTGTTTTTTTCCAGATAAAATAAAACAGGTTTCTTATGAGGTAACAAATCTGGAAGACAATCGTCAATAGGGAGGAGCAGATAAGGATATAAAGCTGCACATGATGCTTTCAACAAAAGTTAACCTATCTTTTTTTAATGTACTTAAAATGACATCCATAAAATTGGAGGTTCATTGTAAAATCCTAAATGTAAAAATATACCAATATTTTCCTTTTAGAAGTTTAGCTGTTGTACACATGATGTTAGCTTCCTCACTGAAAAGTTCGTTCTCACTAAATGTGGACTTGAGCCTTTACATTTTCATACCACACTTGTTTGAATTACTAAGTGGACAACAACTGGCCAAGGAATTAGTTATAATACCACAAAATACTGCTTGAATGTACATGTTTTATACACAGATATAAGGAGATAATAAACTTAAGTATTTTATATCTTCACATATTTTAAAACTTAAGCATCATGCACACAGAAATTTCCAGATACAATCTTACAGCCTCAGTATTTCTAGTTTGCTGTATCACTGGTATGATGCTTTATGCTCGTCCTTTTGTTAGTCACGACAGAAGAGACTAGTCAGACCTTTGCGCATTGCCAGCAGCAATCAGCGCTGGTACACTGTCTGCCTTTAGATATTCCAAGAATAACATGACATGACATGGCTGCAGAGGCCTTTCTGTGAGCTGGGGGGAGCATGCTGATGTACTGGAGCTTGATTAGACTATCACATCTGTTATTTGTCTTAGAACAGCAGATTTATTTATTTTGCTCTTAACAAATATCAGCAAAAATTTCCAGATAAAATATGCCCACTATTGTGCATTTGTGCAGCTTCCAGATGGTGCTGATGTTTTTTTTTTCTCTCGGAACAAGCAGGCTGACCTGGGATAGTAAAAGTCAGTGGAGAACTGAGAGGAAAGACACTACGGGCCCTGAAGCTCCAGCTGAGGAGCTTTCGTCTAGACTCCTCCCAGCTGTCTGCCAAGCTGCTGCACAACATGAACAAGTTGTGCCCTGTGGTTGCATACTGCACTGACCATCTGCTGAGGAACACAGTGCAAGAGAAGTGCCTTGTTCCAATAGTAAAGGAAAACTTGGGGATCATTGATTATCAAGTGTACAATAGATTATTACCTATAACATGTTTTTTTAACATTTCCTGAACAAAACAACACCATCAACATTGCTCCTTTAATAGCTAACTGTGTAATTTGGGAACCTTTTTAGATACACAGAGCTTCTTGTTGCCATCTGGTGGATGAACTGAGGCACAAGAGGCCTAAATACAGTGTGATTATGGTTACGTAATTAGCGTCCTGAGCCGCATGAGTGTGCTTTTACTTTGTCACAGGATTGTAAGAACCATTTTAATGACAGTACAAATGTACATTCTTGCATATGTTGGTTTCTGCTCTAATATCAATTATTGCACTGTAGGCCCACTGCAATGCAATTCTGTTATATAAAAATATATATATATATATCAAATGGATGGGTTTCTATTGCCAGATAAAGAAAGTGGCTGTCCTTGAAGGGACCATTAAATCAATTGCAGGGTTCCTATAATAGAATGATCCACCACGTCTGGAGGTTGTCTGCCAAATAGCTTTGGTTTAATGTTAAAGAAAAATGACTTTTCTCTCTTCTTTTTTTTTTCTTTGAGTCTGAATCACTTGGAAGGATTTCAGTGGTCCAGTTCAGTGTAGTGAGAGAAACACCAGCGAGCAGCACCAGCACCTCTCTGCTTCTGTGCATTTACACAAACACAGTATTAAATAGACACATATGGTCATTAAATACTTTTGGGTTTAAATTTTACATAAAAAACAGTAAGCCTTTAAAATATATACATTAGCAAAGATTTGATTTGTTTTAAATCTTCTTGGCCTGTAACTGTCATACCAAAAAAAAATTGGATCCCTTGTGACACACACTGATGTGTCAATAATCTGATGTCATTTATGATAACCTATCAGTCAGAGTTAATAAAAGCACTGAATGAACTATTTTTATACTTCAGCTACATATATTTTTGAAATACTTGTGTACTTTTTCTTTACATGTGATTTGAATGCAGAGTTTTAACTGTAATGGAGGACTTTTTTATTGTTATATTTAACTGAAATTCTTCTTTCACCATTGATTGTTAAGCAGGTTGAATGTTAAGAAAGCTGACAGGCGTCATGGAGGAACCCCCACTAGATGGAGCTGTTGCAAGCCGGGGATGTAGGACGTTCTGGCTCTGTTGGTTTGGTTTTGGCCAGACTGCGTGGCTTGTCAGAATGCAGAAATAGAACAGATAAACACATATAGCAAAACTGCTGTAAAAATAGACGACTAGCGGTCAGCCGATGGCTTTGCTCTGATTGTGTTGCCTCACTGCTGTTGACATCAGGCTTATTTTACCCCCTGTGACGGGGCTTTTTGAGACATGTGACTCAAATAAGATAAAGAACTCAAAAAGCTTCCATCATGTTTCTTGCCCTGAGGTCAAATCAACTGATCGAAAAACAGAAAGAAATGCACTTATTCCCATTTTTAGATCACAGCAAATATTCTCATGTTTACTATAAACTGGCACTCGGGACTGAACCAAGTCAAGCAGCCCTTCCCAACAGGAACTACAACGTTGCTTGTTTACACTAAAACAAAATATAACTGTCCTCTCTTACCACCACGTCCCTCCCTCCCCCGCTGACTGATTGTTGTTCCACTGAGCTTGCCAGTGGCTAGGCAGTGTACAGCGGTATCAGCCAATGGAGGAATCCCCTGTGGCGTGTCTGGACTGGATCCCCTGTGAGGTTACACCACGTTGCCACTGCTACAGCAAACATTGCACCCTGCCACAAAGTCTTGCACATGTGTGGGATTTTACTGTGAAAGGGAACAAAAAGAGAGGCAGGGCGATCTCAATGTCAGCTGCCTCCCTCACCTGCTTATACTGCTGCGCTTTAAAAAGCAGTTCAGTCAAGTTCAGTCGATACAACATCAGTACGTTGACAAAAAAAATTTAAATGTTCTGTGAAAAGAAATAAAAGGATGAATGCATTTTCTTTGGCAAAGTAATTTAACTTAATTTTATTAAAATATTGAATAGACAACTTTCTCACCAAGTTCACAATAAAACGTTTAACCTCCTGAAAGAGACATGATAAACAAATACAAATTAGTTTCCAAACCGTTTTTAAATATTTAAGACAACCGCCAAATGTCCAGCTCATGATAACCTTCCCATGGTGAGGACTGATAAAAAATGTGTGTGTGTGTGTGTATCTACAGATCACTTTACTAAGTCTGAGCTGTGAAGTCAATCTGGAGACTGTTAAAAACATAACCACTGCTTTTGCTAAAATGTGCAAATTCAATTCTTCCATCATCACTCATGTTCGCTGTCTGACAGGCTATAATTCTTCCAAAAATAACCCAAAAAATAAAGACAATTAAAAGAAGTCAAGACGACAACAACAACAACAACATCAACAAAAGACAATTTCCCATATCTACTCCATCATCACTTAAGACAATGCAAAATCAACTACTATTGTGCAACTAAATGGACTACATCCAACGGCTTTGTTTGTGATAACAAGAGGTGAATTGTGCAGGATCATAGTCCAGGCTTTGTTTCCTCTTAAGGCATGTAAGCTTTAAAGGTCCTCTTCATCAGGGCGACCTGACAGAAGGGTGTGCTTCACATCACAGAACCCAAATCAAGAGAGACGCATCCGTCTTTCTCTCAAGCTTCCTTCAGTGTCCATTTCTAGTTGTCTTAGGCAGGCGTGCCTGCATGTATGTACAAATTTTACCAAATGCATTGCCACCATGGAGCCTCTGCATACTTCTTAATAACGTGCAGTGATAAGCAAGGCACCACCACTTCATGTTTCCAAATGCAATCCATTATCTCTCTCTCTTCCGTAGTAAATCTTAAATGTGCCTCTCTCCTCTTTTCCTTACATATTTTATTGATTAGCATGGTTTTATGTATGATTGCATGTGCATTTCTAGGTCTATATCGGCATCTGTATGTAGAGAATTTGGGCGTACTGAGCATTTGGACTATTTTGGATATTTCAACAAGTAGGAGGGAGGAGCAGTGCTGTGTGAGCCCCTAGAAAACAGGCAGTCTGGTGGAGGTCAGAGTGACGGTGTTGATGTCCTCAGTGTGAGAGGCTCTGTGCAGGGACGGTTCTGAGGCACTGCGGTTTATCTTAGGGAGGGCATGCTGGAGAAGCTCAATGGAGGACAAGATCTAAAAAAAAAATGGCACAAGATGCAAAAAAACAAAGATTAGTTAAACAAAAAACACTCATTCAGCTTGAAGTCTACAAGCACAAAGAGAGAGAGGCTCACCTGCGGGAAGAGCGGCCTCTCGTCCTTTGACTTCTTGATGCAGTCGGCCACCAACCTTTTCATGGCTTTGGGGCAGTTTTTATACAGTTTACTGAGGTCTGGGGACAAATAGCCTCTTCCCACCATGTAGATTATCTGTGAGGAGAAAGTCACAGACAGCAGAGATGACTGAGCGTTTGTGCTGAACACAAAATAATTTGGAGCTGAACTATTAATACAAGTCAGAGGGACTCTTGGAAACATCTCATCAATTCTCAATTAGCAGTCAAGTTCATGGATACTGCCAGTAAGTCCAAAGCATCTGAAACACTGGAGCTACTGTAGAGGCAGAAGTGGATGATGCTTCAGATATTAAGGATGACAGATGACAGAACTCTCTGTACCTGCAGGTCAGCTGAGCACAAAGTCATTTTGAGGAGGATAATTGGGTTACAACAGTAGATCATAACAATATTAATGGGCACACTTTGTACAGCAACTTAAGCTAAATTTAAAGACAAACTACTGGGCGGTATCTATTCTTCCATACCTTCATACCTTCCTACCTTCCTAACATTTCATTGGGGTATACAGTTTATGACGGTATTTGTGTAAAAATAAATGTAAAAGCTGAGCTGCTGCTGCTGCAGTCATTGTAGCGTTTATGACATCGTCTACCTACAATTTTACATACCTATAATGCAAATTAGCCCACTCTGATAACACAATATTGATATAGTATCTATATATTTCCCAGCTAAAAAATATGCTTACTGCAGCACTTGACTGAATGAGATGGGCGGAGCTTCTGTATACAGATCAAGAGGAGCATCTAAAGCTTTAAAGGTACCGAATATCATACTTTTTAGATTTTTAAATAGCCTGGTTTATCATTATGCCTTAATACTGCCCGGGTCAAACAGAGACACAGTAAACTGAACTGAACTAGGGCCCAGACATGATCCACACCAGGTCTTGTGGCCTGCGGGAGGCCGAAAAACCACAGACGCACATATGCACACCCATGCACCCCTTTTCTCACACACGAAACGGGGTTGTGTTACGGGGTCTAAAATTAGGCCAGTGGCTCCAGGGTGCCCGCCTCTGTTCCACGACGGGCCCCAGGCCAGCTCCACGCCCTCCTTCAGACAGCGACCCAGTGTCTTTCCACCCCCTTCTGGCCTGGGTTCGCAGCATATCACTGGGACCAAAGCGAGGACAGGAGCGACATGCGTCTGATTGCACAGTTAGAGTAAAGTTTTACCTGTTCAACGAGGCAGTAGAGATGTGCAACCCTGAAGTTTTTGCAAATTCATTTTGCTGAACAAAAACTTAACGTGAGCATCATAATGTCACCCATATGCACCTAAATACCACTGAACTTTTTACACCTGACATTATGAGACTTTACCTGATCTCTGTTTGCTATCTGGGAGTATGGGAGCTCTCCCGTCATGAGCTCAAAGAGAACAATTCCATAGGAATAGACATCAGACTGGAAGCTGTAGGGATTGTTATCCTGCATCCGGATAACCTCAGGAGCCTGTGGACATCCAGACAAAAAAAAAAAAATAAACACAGGGGGATGACATTTTTCTTTGTATTACCATAGCTGTGTCATTGCTTTGGTGGAGAAAAGCTGTGTCACTGACCATCCACAGAATGGATCCAGATGGCTGCTCCACCTGATGTGAGCCGCTCCATCTGGCCTTCACTGTAGCGAGACCAAAGTCCCCAATTTTCACCGTAAGCCCTTCATGCAAGAAGATATCTAAGCTGCTGTCAAGGAATCAAATCAAAGCTAAAACACAAAGCAGACATACAAATCCTGACCAGTGTGAGGAGATCACAACGCTGTGATCTCACAGAAAGTGCACTGTTTAAAAGAGCCAAGAGAAAGGATACTGTTGGACTTCATGTCCCGATGAATGATGTTCTTTGCATGCAGATAGCTAAAAATGAAACAGCGTACAAATTAGTATCTTGGATACAGATGTTGTTTATTTTATTTTGATTTATCAGGAGAACAAAAGAACTGTTCTTTAGGACTTACTCCATGCCCTGAGCTGTCTGCCTGGCTATGTCTATGAGCTGGATTATCTTAAAGTTTGTCTCCAGGACGTGAATATGTTTGTAAAGGCTGCTGCCCTCACACCACTGGGTCACAATGGCCAGGTTGTCCTTCGTCATGTAGCCCATGAACAACAGGATGTTGACATGTCGTGTTTTCCTGCGACCAGAGGCAAAGTGGGGAAGGGGAAACCACAACGACAAAGATAAGATAGAAGTTTGCAGTGAGGATGATTCGCCAAGAATTCAACAATTTGCAATTGTCAAAACAGCTGAAAAATCCAGCTGTTAGACAACTAAAGTAACAAAATGCCAGTCCTCACCTCAGGACTGCAACTTCATTTCTGAAAGCCTGGAACTGCTCCGGTGTGGGGTCAGTCACCTTTAAAATCTTCACTGCTACATCACCTACAACAAATACACTCTGCTCAGTTACCCTTTGACCTGTGAAACCAACTGTGAACTGATGTGAAAGGCAATGCTACATGCACACTGATCTGATTTCCCAACCATTTCCTCTGTCAGGTCGCTCATTTCAAAGTGCAGCGTGAAAACGTGAAAGTGCTACTAGTTACACCTGAAAGCGCCCTGCCCCATGTCAGACGCATTCCTACCATGCCATTTCCCTTTGTACACAGTTCCAAAGGAGCCTGAGCCGATGCGGGAGTGCAGATACACCTCACTCGCCTCGATCTCCCAGTAGTAGCTAGAGTCCCGCTTGTCCCGAGGCCTCTGGGTGAACAGAAAGCAAGAAGTGCAACTGATGTGAGACACACAAACTGAGCATGACCAGTTATCATAAACCCATGTTAATCATAAACCAGAACACCGGTTTGAAAGTATTCACTTCATTTGAATACAAATGAACATACAAAATACAAGTGACAGAGAAATTACCAGACTTCCTCAAGTAAAACTAACATTACATGCATAAAAATGTAGTCCTATTATTATAAGAAGGAAGTGAGTTAAAAAGTACTCTAAGTGAACTCACTGCATCAAATATAAACATATAAATGGGAATCACTCTAGATGCTTTACATCAAACCAACGATCGATTCCACCTCTGCAGATGGACATTTGCAGCCTGTGCACACAGCTGATTCTCTGTAATATATATACACAACTGCCTTCCTCTGTTTAAACATGTAAGAATCAGCCAGAAAACTGGACAAAAGTCAGAGAAAAAAAATAACAAGTGCAGAGTTACAGACATCATGGTGGGCGCAACAAGCAATTTAGAGCCACATTGTACCAGTGTTAAGTCCTTAAGATCTGTTCACACTTAGCAAAATATAACCAGCCCATTCAAACGCTTGTCTCACTCACTTGTCTCTTGTCTCACTGTGTTAACAGAGTGACTGTCAAATACAGCAAAAAAAAAAAGCCTCACACACTTCACTGAAGGCAGAGGCCACTTCTCAAGAATCCATGACGAGAATCTTTGAAAGACCTGAAATGCACCTGTGTCCAATCTTAGTCACTCAGCGTGCCCTCCAGTTGGTGCACTGAATCAGTGATGACTAAGGTAAAAGCATCGTTGTGCATTTTTTTTGCACAATTCAAAAACTGCAAGGCCTGGTCGTGGTATGACAACAACACTCACATTTCCTGACGCGAACGTACTTCTGAACATGGAGGAATGTTGCCAAACCAGCAGCTTCAGACTTGGCTTCTTTTCTTTTAATCAATTTTCACACAGTTTATTGTGACTTTTTTAAGTGACTTTCTATCTTCTCTATCGCAGATGTGACTTGACATCTACTGAAGTACGAATCAAATAACTGGAATTGGCACACACAAAAGACAACCTACAGTAATGTTTCAGTTACAGTGATGAGAGTAAACGTACTTCTTTACTCTCACCCATGAAAACAGGACAAGTCAAAGAACTTACAATTTTATTTTTCTCCTGAGTGTTGAAGGATGTGGCCCTCTCTCGCTGGGCAGGTGCAGGGGCTTTGGACTGGGACCAGCCTGTGGGACTCTGGCTGGGAGAACTCCCGGCTTCAGGAACACAGAGAGAGGGAGAGAAGGAAGCCGTTCAAGATGCAAGACTTTGGCATTTACCACACAATATACCAGGGATTCAAAATAGAGGACTATATTGTTTGTCAGATAAGAAAACAACGTTTTAAAAATAGGATAGAAGAATTCTCTCTAGACATCAGACCAACATTTGTGGGCTTTATGGTGAATATTTAACAATCTGGGACACAAACTTGATTCAGTTCCAATTCTCCCCCATCATGCATCCCCTTTAACGAGCTCATCCCCCAAAATAGAGAGATATGTTGGACGATATTAAACAAATACACGTGGTACACTAAAAAAGGAAAAATGACTGATTCAAAGGTCTGTAGACCATTTTATCTCATTCAGCAGCCTATCACATGCAAATTAGTCACGCATTAACAGAATTATTTTTTTTCATTTTTAGGGGGGAGATCTCAATGTCTACTGTTGTAATAAGTAATTTCCTTTTTAGAATGAGAGTCAGAGATGGCTAGTCAGTTAATTTGCAAAGAAAGCTCCAATTTTTACTTTACTGAGATGCACAAACAAACTGGAGGGCTTTGCAGAAAGGGGAAAAGAACAGAGCTGTGACTCAGCACAAAAAAAACATGACATGATGCTGACAAAAAAAAAAAAAGCAGAGCGAGCACTTACCCGAGTCATGATCCCGCATCGCATCCTAGAGAGACAAAAAAAACCACACACACACACACAAAGTTTTTTGTCAGCGTGTTCAGACAGAAACCACATGCTGTGCTGTCACTCATGGTTTGACATCAGCACTGAGATGTGAACGCACACAGCCTGTTTGCAATGTATGCCATTCACACCGCACATAAGACACTTTGCTTTCTAACCTTTTCTGGACTCTCAGATGAGGCCTCAACAAAAGACTGGGAGAAGTGCACAATACCTACTTTCCTCTTCAGCCAGAATCTATGGCACCAGGAGCTGGGGGAGGTATTCAGGCAGTCTAGCTACTCCCCAACAGGGTACAATACAACAGGCCAGTGAGGGAAAAAAAGGAGGGGGAAAAAGGGACAAGGTGAAAGGAAAGTAAGGAAAGTGAGAAAGGAATGATGACAAGAGTGATGCCCAGGTTTCTACCTGGACACAGGAAAACATTCTGCCAGGCATGCAAAACTAACGAGCTGATTGTGCAAGAACTTCGACAGAGAAAAAGCAGAAACTAGAGCCGAAACAGGAGGAAGTCGAGTGTTTTAAAATCACTAAAATGAGATGCTCTCAGGGGAATTACACAAAAAACACGCTCAACCCCGTCCAGGTGGATCACTTAGAAGTAGATGAGAGGTGGAAAGAAGCAGGGCAAAGATAGCTGGAATGTCGGAGATGTACGTAGGAGGGTGAGATCACTCTCAGGCAGGAGATATTTTAGGAGAGCCTGAGCCTACAGGAGAACCATAGGGGCCCATATGGTGTGTAGTTACCTCAATCATGCTGCTGTCTACAGGCAGCGTGGTGCTAACCATGTGGACATTGGGCGTGGAAGTGGAGCGCTGCCTCTGGGAGAGACCGCCGCCTGTGGGTGTGTAGGACGTGGTGTAGTTGAAGGCATGAGGGGTGGAATATCGATGGGCTGAGCTGTGGAGGTGCAAAAGATCAAACACTGAGATGGAGCAGCAGTTATTTGTTGATTTCTAGGGTCCTATGATGTCACCAACACAATCAGAAATGCAGAGTTTGAAGATAAAATATGAAATCAACCGTAAAGTGGAGAATGATGCCGAAAAATGCGAAAAAATTTGGACAAAATTGATATAATAAAAGAATATAAGGGTTTTGTCAACCACTATAAGCTTTTCTTTTGCTACGTTTCGGTGTCTCACACATGTACACGCATAAGGGTCATATCAGAGATGTCTTCTGAGATAAAAGAGAGAGGCTGTCTGATAGCAAGAGCTCATCGGTTCATACTCTCAGAAGTGCAACCACATCAGCAGATGCAAGATATGAGCTGTCAGACAGTTTGGACCAGAAACCAACAGAGTTTTTGCAAAATATCTGACTCTGCTCAAAGAAGCTTTGCTCAAATGCTAAGCTATATAAAGTTAATTCATATTCATTAAGAAGTGATATTTGTTTAGTGAATTGTTGAAATTTAGAACGCGTCCACGACATTAAACTCTCTCTCTCTGATGACCAAACATGCTTCAATGGTATTAGAAAGAATTCAGAGCAATGAAAACAGAAAACATGGAAAATGTTAAAAGAATAAAACAGAATATGGAATAAATTAAAATGGATTTCCTGGGATCCTAAGTATCTGCATCACTGCTTGAAGATGACACACACAGCTGACATCTGACAGAAAGAAAAAACCCTATATTGTGTGAATAGTAATGGGCAGGCACCCTGGGTGTGGTGCTGGTCGGTGTAGGAGCTTACTGGTTTCATTTCTGTCATTTCTGTTCTCTCACTTTCGCCTTTTAAGCATCATCTCTTATGTTGTGCTGTTAACAAACTGCTATCACACATGCAAATAAATAGAAGCAAGCAAGTACAGCTGAAAATGGCAGCAGTCTGAGAAAGTAGCTTTTGGTTAATCTACTCTGGCCTTCCTCTTATCCCTTTTTCTGGCTAACTTGACACTGTAGAGGTATTTAGCCCTTGGTGTTTGTCAAGATCGGTATTGGCTCAGGTGAAGAGTACAAAGCTCACCAGTCAAATAGGTTACCCTGTAAACAATCCAAATGTTGGTCTGACTTGAGATGTTCGCTCTTATGAAAAACAAAACCCAGGCCTCATGTCTAGAAGTGAAACTATCAGCTCTGAATTTGGTCAAAATTCTTGGAAAACCTAATGTGACCTTACTGAACTGTGGCTGCTCAAACAGATCAAGTAAAATTACACGTATTACCACGGAGTGCACTCCTTGAGAACAATCCCCCTTATAGTAATACAAAAACGTTGTTTCAAAAGAGTATTCGCGATTGCTCCGCATGGAACAACTTAATACTTTTTTTTGAGCGCTAATTTGGTCGCCTGGAGTTCTTTTTAACCATTTTAAGTTCTCCTGAAACAACAGCCTCTTTTCACGCTTCATGTTACATCAGAACTTGGCCTGGTCAGTCCCCATAAACCCAAGGACGTCATAAAAAAAAAATAGGATTTAATTCAATTCTGATTAAGGTTGTTTGCTAATGAGAACACAACTACAACTGTGTTGCAGTCAAGCATTACAAATTATAGAAAATGACAGAGGTCGGGGCTACTTAACCCTGCCAAGGCATCTCAACCTTTACTTACACTATACACTAATCAACTGCCTCAATGTTCCCCAGTAAACCACAAAGACAAAAAAAACTGCCTTAGCCAAGAAACAGCCCAATCATTAGCTCCCCAGAATAATTAGACTTCGCTCTCGTCTGCTTGGATCTGTTCCGCACAACAAGTTCGTCTGCATAACAAAGTCGGCTTCACAAAACCCACAACAGGTGCTGCATCAGCATACAAGTTTCTGTGACTTGTCTGAAGTCTTCAAAGCTAAAGATAAATACATAAAGATCAATGTCAGCAAGCTAGCAGACTTTAGGAGAGTAAGTCAGACGCTAAGCTGATTTTGAAAGCATTTCTACGTAAACTTAACTAAAGTCGTTCAAAATAGGATACTAAATTAAGCCTACTGCTTAAATGCATGCACAAATCGCACAACTAGGCTATAGTAAGATTGTTATTAGTACGTGTGTTTTTATAAGGACTGGTAGATCCAGTTCCTACTGTGAAATAGCCTGTAAGCCCCCTATATCATTACATTTTATTGCACAGCTCTAATTGCCCACCATTTAAGTTTCTTCTCTGGAAGACAGTTTGTGTGTCTTAGTCATGTCTTGAAGAAGAAGCTAATTTTTTATGCTGCTCACTGCTCAGGGTCATCAAACCATGGAGGCGATTATTGATTTAAAAAAAAAAGGAGGCAAAGACACACACCCCTGTCTGCATGAGTGCATGAGTGGAAGTGAGGTGGAGCAGCTTTAAGGTTCCTGAGAATCAGCATAAGAGAAAACCTGCCATGAAGTCGATGCCAGTGGCCCGTACAAGCATTTTAAGAGAAGTTAGTAAATGTGTGTTGCACTGTAACTTCAGTAAAAAAAAAAAAAAAATTGCCGTTGGTGACACTGTCATTTTTGCAACACATTCAGACGAAAAATAAAAAAAGGTCGAAGTTGGTAAACACCCTTAAATTGTGTCATATAATCTAGTAACCAGTAAATAAAACAATAACATAAGCAGCAGTTAAATTCTGCCATTTCATACACAATCGCATACACAATCTAACACACACACACACACACACACACACACACGGTGAAAACAATACCACATGCTGTTGCAGCTGGTGAAAATTGGCTTTGCAAATGATTTATGAGGAAGGAAATGCATTCAACATAGAGTTTAAGGACACGCACAATGCATTTTGGTGATTAACACATAACATGACTTTCGTTTCTTCACATGAAAACTGCACAGGCCACTTTGCTAAAAGTCATTTCACTCTTCTTTCCTCCGGCTGCAAAGGAGGAGAACTTAATACAGCAAAAGCCTTTTTCTAATATGTTGTATTTTGTGTGTGAATCGATATGATCTGGTTTTAAAATGTGGTCTAATTGTAAATGTATGATTTGCACCTGCAGATGGGAAGAAAATTATCAGAGGGACATTAACTTTCTACTATTGATTTATGTAATATTGACCTTGTAATAAAAAAATTATGGGTTATGAGTAGATGTGACATAAAATCTTTGCCTCACCTTGGAAACCGTGATAAGGATTCCCTCATTCGCCGGGATGTCAGCGGCGGCAGGGACGGGGCACCGCTGTCACCGGGCGTCGGACACAACCTGAAGACAGAGAGGGGATTTCTCAGAGTTTACAGTGAACATCTCAGCGCTCAATCAAGTAGCAGCTTTCTCCTAAGAACTACGCTGGTAAAAAGTCTTATCTCTTCACTCTCAGTGATAAGGGATCTCTTAATGATTGATATCAGTCCTGCAGCTTACATGTAAATGAACACTAACTGGGGAGTCTCCTCTCCCCACTGAGAGTATGCAAAGCCACATGTACAAGCTCAGACTTAATCACCAGACCGGCAGTATCAGCAGAAATTGCTTTCCCTGTTTTATCTTAATGACACAATTTCTGATACAAGATGTCTCCATCGTAAACTAAATTAGATAAATATTTAATGGCACTTTGGGCTTCTGGTTATGTTTTTTTGATTCATTTTTATTTATGCAATGTTTAAGAAGTACTGTGACAGAATGTATTGATACTGACATCATGTCATTTCACAATAAAAAACTTACAGAAGCTGTCGAATATTGCTCCAGTCCACGCACATCGTGGGCACTTTGGTGCTACAATGCTCGTGGAATTTGTAGCCGCATGTTTGGCAACGGAAACCATTCAAAAGAAACTTCTGGCAAATGTCGCAGAAAGCTAGTTTCAGGTATGTTTTCCGAACCTGAAATAAAAAAAAAAACAAAACAAAATGAAGTAAAATAAAATTAGCAGGGGAGCCTTTTCTTTTTGAGAGGGAGAACTTACAAAGGCTTCAAATACTCACAAAATTATGTGTCGTCAAGGGAACATGATCTAAAACCTCCACCCACAACTCTTCCCCAATGAGGGAGATGGAGTCAGTATTCCAGTCCATCCGGACTTTTTTACTGTTAACAAAAAAACAAATGGAAAAAAGGCTCTTTGTTAAGGTCAAAGCAAAAAGAACTGTAACAGATAAGGAGGTCATTGTGTAATCTCTGATCTTATTTCCCTGCTTTTAAAACCCGAAACATTCCCAAAAACTCACCTCCCCAGTTCTGGATGCAGCCTGAAGACAGCACAGCACTGAGGCTGCAGACCTCGCACCTTTAGTGCTTTAATCAGGCAGCTGTGCAGAGTCATACCTGGTCGCACATTTACCTGAAAGGAAAAAAAAAACAGCATTACTTCCTCTCGTGCCTGTCAGGACATAAGCAGCTCTGTGTGCTAATGCAGTATTTCTGCAACCTTATTAAATGTCTGAAAATTAATATGCCATCTTCTAGCTGCAGGAAAAAAAAAGAGAAAAGACTCACCACAGTGCGCTGCTGATTTGGGAGGTAGACACGAATAGTGCTGCTAGCCTTGGAGTCGGGCATCTTGCCGTCGTCCGAGGAGCGACGCTGGCAGGGAAAGCCCTGAACCATGGTTGGGGAAAGACACGGGCCCTCGAACGCGGAGTCCTTCATTCCAAAGCCGTTGCTCAGGGTCTTCCACGCTCCCTGCAGATGCGCCATTTAGTAAAGCTAAGTGCTTGCAATGGTCTGAAAAAAATTAAAAAACAAACGTTATTCTTCTGAATGTCTGAATGCTTGAAAGCTTACATCAACACCTGACTGCTTGATCAATGTTCCCTTTGTGAGGAACTTAAGGAAACTAGTGGACTGCAGACTCATCTGCAAAATGGCCAAAAATTTAAATGTTTTTTATCAGGAAAAAAATGATTGAAGTGTGTTACTTCATCAAATTTTTGACAGTTTCAATTGAAATTCTTTACCTTCAACCAGTCTTTAAAAATTCTAGGAGTTTTCTTGTTATTTTAACTGAAAAAGCTGCTGCGAATTGCCTGACTATGTCAACCACAACAGTAGTGAGATGTTTTTTTTTTATAGCCAGGAGAAAAAAAAAAA
>JAPZDV010000002.1:18673882-18696655 GCA_029814665.1 Acanthurus lineatus | reverse complement strand
CACCCTTTATTTAAAATTTCTTGTTTTTTTATTTTTATTTTAAAATAAAAAGCTGCTGCTAATTGCCTTACTATGAAAACCACAACATTAGTGTTATTTTTTTTTTTTATCCCCAGGAGAGAAAAAAAAAAAAACGGCAGAAAAGCAACAATAGGTTACACTATCGAGAACTCGTTTGGTGTAATCTCTAAACATAATCTGACCAAGTGAAACAAACCCTCATGAATGATGGCGTGATTTGAGCAATTTCAATCTTACATCCGTTTATAAGCGTACCAACCCCCTTTCAGACGTGTGACAGGAAAATCAAACAGAACATGACCTGTTTAAGGGGTCCTATGCGCTTATCAAACTCGAGGTTAACCCCTGCACTGCAGCGAAATACAGCAGCAGCTTTAAGTTTACCGCCGATGATTTATTTTGACAGCGATTGTTCTTTCTTAGTCGTTTGAGAGGGAGCTGCAGATGCAGTGTAGACAAACTAATCCACTCAGACCAGGAGAATCTCAGGCCAACGCAGAGGTCAGTCGTGTTATTTAAAGTGTGTGCTTTCACCAGACTCTTTCTTCTTCTTCTTCTGCATTTTGAGGCAGCAGACAACTAAACACTGAACAGTCTGAAACACACACAATGGATGACAACAACATTCACAGAAGGGTTCTAATTATATGACTATAAAAAAACTGTTGAAATAAATAAAAACAACTGAGTATCTTGACCAAAAAAAAACAAAAAAAACATGTCATTTGTCATTGTCAGTTTGTACACTTTCACCCTGCAAAGCTGCCAATTACCTCTGGTGTGTCGAGAACCTGTTAACGCTGAAGGGATGATTTAGGGCAGTTAGTGGTTAAGCTGTCACGGCACAGCACGGCACAGCACAGCACAATGTCAATAGCACAGGAAAGCAGGAACTTCGGGTCTTCCCCCTCCTCGATCCCTGATCCCTGATCCCCTACACCTCCACCCCTCCCCACCCCACCATGCTGCAGGAATTGTGTTCAAAACAAGTGCTGTGATCCATCCAGACAAGGGTATCAACACAAAGAATGTGAAGTCCAGAATAATTAGACTTCACTCCCGCCTGCTCGGATCTGTACTGCATAACAGGTCAGTCTACATAACACGATCAGCCCCGCAAAACCCAACAAGCAAGCAAGCAGGCGTCGCATCCACATTCAAGTTTCTGTGACTTGACTTGAGGTCTCCAAAGACATAAATGTAGGTGAGATCAATGTCAGCAGGTTAGCACACTTTGGGAAAGGAAGGTGGACATTAAACTGACTTTAGACGCATCCAGGAGACTTCCAATTCAATCAAACTTTGTCCTAAAACACACTAGTTAAATAAGGTTACTACTTTGACGCGTGCTTGATTTGCACAATTATAGTAAGGTAGCTAATAGTACGTGTGTTTTCACAAGGCCTCGTAGATCCAGTTTTTTTTTTGTTTTTTGTTTTTTTTACGGTGAAATTGCCCGAAGGCCCTCAAAGGCGAACTATTTAGTGAAACTTCACTGCACAGCTCCACTCGCCCTTCATTCAAATTTCACTTTTCCAAACAATGCATGTCTCGGTCATGTGCCCTTAATGAGAAAGCAGTTTGATAGTTTGTGGTTAGCATTTCAAACATGAGTAAGTTAGCGTCGCCAGGAGCCACAAGCCCCGTGTCTGCTTACCAAGAGAAGTTAGAAAAGTTGTGCTCCGCCATAACTTCAGGAAAAAGTGGCGTCGGTGACATCATCATATTTGCAACGCATTCAAAGAAAAAGGAAAAAAGTCGAAGTTGGTAAAGATCCTCAAATTGCGTTTAATAATCTTGCATCCGGTAAAAGTAGCATTAACGTGAGACGTGAAGGTCATAAGCGGGTCTCTTTTAAGAACCACCTAATATAAAAAGAGGAAAAGTTTAATCTCCCGGTCGCGGTTAACGCGAAAAAATCCGTCGGACCCTCAAAGTGACACGACGAGGGCTAGTCTTTAAGTCCCGTGAAGCACTTTCAAATTAAAACTCCCGTTGAGCTGCTGGCTAATGCCTCGCTTTTCAATCAATATTTACGTTGTTCGGGAGAAGGTGAAAAGGTCTGAGTCGGTGTCGTGCGTCCGTCTGACGCCAATGATTGAAACAGGACCTTGCACTCATAACAAGAGTTGCAAGCATCACTCAGACTGCGCAACCACAGCACAAATTTAAGCCCTCCCACTCCGGCCAAACAGTTGTCTTTGTTTATAAAAGATCAGCTGTGTACTTTTTAAAAATCTTTGGTCCTTGATGTGTCCATATGATCATATTTTAAACATATATTATATATATTATTATATTACTATACCATTCCGCAGCCTTGGCCGCAACCTATCTCATAGGTTGACAAAGGTTTTATTTAAAATACTAAATTCTAATTGGTATCAACATTAAAATAGTTTTTTGATGCACATTCATTGGATATTTAATTTCAACTGTATCTTTTGAAAAGCAAAAAATCGACCTACTACCGGTTGAGAGTGAAGAAATAATCTATTAATTACTACAAGTGCGCCATCATCTGGAGATGTGAGGACACTGCAACATCTTGGCCTTCGAAATTATTTTAGAGACACACTGATAACCACGCCAGGAGATCATTTTACATTTTACATTAAAAAAAAAAGACAATGGAGAGAAACTCATAGTATGACAGCAAAAAAGTTGAATCTAAAGATGGAGATTTTTTTTAGTTTCACAGAAATGGCACCATTCTTTAGATTATATAGATTGGACATATTTTCATATATCAAAACAAGCTTAAACATAAGCTTTTTTAATCAGGAACTCATCTTATTCTTCTAGCTGAAACAGTACAGTTGAGAAATCATACCCTCTGCACTCACCATGTGTTCACCATCTCCGTGGCATCCTGGTCTCGGTCCCCTGGGGTGTCTATGTCCTTTCAGCAAGCTAGAGTTGACACCGTCAGATAATAAAACAGCTTCAGCAGCATATTGGCCGATATATCTTGATGGGTTCAGCAAACATTGTTTCCATGAAGCAGCAGCAAATAGTTTTAGCTGGAAATCTAGACTACAAACCCAGGCTACTTTTTGTTTTGCAGAAAATCTTATTTTCTATCCTGTCCATCTGACCTTCCAATTTAGTCTACTTTTCTGAAAATCTAATTTTCTAACAGAGCTAACATCATCTAACAAACAACAGAAATACCAAATACTGTTTCTGTGAGGATGAGGGCAGGGCTCTGTCATTGTGAAGCGTCTTAAGGTATTCCACCCTGCATGCAACAACACCGCTGTGGGATGTTACAGGGATATACCTCTTAATCATTTACCAAAGGTTTGTATATTTCCCCTGCTTTGTACAAAAGATTGTGAGTGGCAGAAAAAATACCCCTAGAAATAGCAATTACTATCTCAAGGCTTTGCAACCAAAACCACCTTAAGATGAGATGAATGCATCTTTCCCACTTATTGATCTGACTGAGCACTCAGGCCAGATAGCTGAGATGCTTGCAGCTCCTATGGACTCTTGTCTCAGTTCTATTGTATTTAAAATAGGATGCAATTAGGACTCATTCGAGGAAGGTTCTGCATCAGAGTAATGCAATAATATTTCCATTGAATCATCAGTCTAAAACACATGAACACAACAATTTTATTATTTTGATCATAGATTGTTTTAGGTCAGTGTAAACTCTCATGCCAATTCCAGATGATGTGTTTTCAAGGTTTCCTTCTCAGATTGACTTTTGCGCATTCACAAGGAAACCTGTAACCCAAACCCTTTTCATGTGTTTTAAGGACAAAATTGAATAAACAGAAGACTGTTATACTTTTTAATGGTTTTGTTCTAATATCTTAAAATCTTTATCAAACTACAATGATGCTGATTGCTCAGACTCAAAAATTTTTATGTAGGCTACTTTAGACTGTTTTTCACACACCACAAGTTCAATTTTTACTTAAAATGTATAGAAACAGTGTCAGCTTCCTGCTTAACTCTAACCTGGAAGAATTTATTCAAAAGCAGGTACAGGCATTTCAATATGATTTACAGCATTCATATGGTAAACAAAGCTGCTTCTGCAACATAGACTGCAAATAATGTAATCAAATAAATCTGTAGGTGTGTTAGAAAATGCACCTAAAAATCTCTGCATGGTCTCAGAATACAATACAGGCCTTTTGCAAATACTCACAGGAACCTATACTTTTTAGATTAACAGTCTCTCAACCAATTTTTCCATGAATCAAGCGAGCCTAGCTTACAGTTTGTGATAATCACATTAAAACATTTCAAGTTTCTTCAGTTAAATGAAACAAAAGTCTACATTCTGTACCTAATCTATACAGTGACTCTTCATCCCTATTTTTTCATTATAATTATGATTAATTATAATTCAAGATGTAGAAGTGCCAGAGGAAGTATCAGTTGTGACATTAATTACCTGCTCTTAGGATATACCCACGTAATATCCCCTTATACTCGTTATTTTAAGACATAGTTAAGGTTAAAAATTAAATGAGGAGAATGAGGCCAGTCGATTTATGGTTTAGGGACCATTATCTATCAACGATTGGCTGATTCACAGAGGCGGCGTCCACACATTCTATTTTTTAATTGGCCGAGTGATGAGAATGCGGCCAATGATAGTCCAGGTTTTTGCTTGATACTGTGAATGACAATTCAGGAACTCCTGCTCACACCGCATGTAGCGCAAAGAAGGAGGCGTAAACACTGATATAGCTAGGTAGCCAGCAAGGTAAGCAATAAAACTGCACTGAAATATTTTTTATCAACTGATATTTTGTGTCTGTAAACTTGTTTGTAATGACACGTAGAAACCGATTTTAGTTGGAAATGTGACGTCTGTTCGTCTTCCCTTTGTAAAAACGCACTGGTTCGGCCTGGTCGAAATAACGGAGCAATGGGTTCACATTCCGGCCTGCTAACGTTAGCCCATGACAACGACTTTGGCGTGTGCGTCCTGCGCGGGAAATTTTGCGTTAATGTTATAATCGCTTCATTATCCATCAGAAGACATCTGCAGTTAACCTTTATGGCTTCAAACGCCGGATCTACAGTTTCTTACTGGCGAAAGATGACTGATCGTCGACTGAACCGTGCTTCTTGGTCGTGGTCGTGAGATGGTTTGCTAGCATGTGGTAGCCAGCAGCACCAGTGTCTCGCGAGTGCGCAGTAAAATCAACGTGACTAGGCCAATGTTAGCCCAGCTTCAACCTTTGGCATTTGATTGTTTTGCAAGCGCAACAACAGATTAGAAATATGCTGTTTTATTTTATTCAATGGGCGGTGATAGATAGTCTCTTACAGCTTTTTTTATTAAGAATATATTGCCACAATATGGTCAATCAACGCACTTTCATTTCTAACGGTTGTTCATCATAACGGGATGTGCTGTGATTGGCATCTGGGGCTAACCCTCCAAGTCAGCATACAACTCACACAGCATGCTTTTTCATGGCCGATTCTGATTTAGTCAAGTGGCGTGTGGCACACAATTGGCAAAAGATTATCAAAGAAAATCTACATTCAGCTGTCTGCACCCTGGTGGAGACGGTCTCTCACGTGGCTCAACAAAACGCGTTGTTTCAGCAACTATTTAGTAAAGCGCTATTATGTAAGCAATAAATTGAGGCCTGGCGTATATTTGGATGACCATTGTAATGATGGGATGCAACAAGTTCACTTTTAAAACGCATATTTAGAGGTAATTTAAAGCCAGCCGTCTCGTTTTGTTAGCCTACGTCGTCTTTTTGGGCACCGTTACTAATCACGTGGAGCTTGATTACTCATTAACTTACATTCTTCTTGGCTTGATGTCTTTAGCATCGTCAGCAAACAGAAGTTTGGCCTCACAACATGTTTCCATTGACGAAGTTGTGTAAGTTAGCTTAGTAGGTAGTTGTAGTCTGATGGACAGTTATGATAGACTCCGCAGCTGTAAAATGTTCCCCTTTGACAGTAGATTAGATCCCCCTGCTAGTCATTGTGCTAAACTGACTCTTGCAGCACTGATGTGAGTTGTGTGCTATTATTTGACTCTGACATAAAGAGCTTTTGAAAGCAAGTTTACTTTCTCAAACGTTTTTACTGATATACTTTAATCATTTAGATACCTTTCAGAACTAAGTGATTTAGACATTTTGTTGTATAAGCAATCATGTAATTTCTGATGACAAAATGATGGTACACTGGCTGCAACACAACAATCACTTCAGCAATAGTTTTTTGTTTACTTTTTTCCCCACCTGTGCAATCTGTTAAAATGTAATAATTTTTAGTCACCAGGCTATGACACAACGTGATTAAATAGCAAAATGTGTTTGTTGTAGAGAAAATGTGCATATTGTTAGTTGTCTGTGAGTAATCCAAACAGATTTAGCTACTAGTGACAAGATTAATGTGCTGTGTTGATGCTTTTAGGTTTTAGCAGCATAATAAGCAGATTAGATGTTTGACAGGCCGCTTTCTAGACTTTATTTGAGCCAGAATGCAGAAAGTGAAATCAGTCAAGTGGCATTTGCATCTTCTTAATAATTACCTTTGGCATGTATGGTAATAATTCTAAAAAATCTGATGTTTTCCTGTCAACACAAAGCTAGAAAGGTTTTAAATAGTGTGGTCTGTTGGTCAAGGCTGAATTTAGTGAGTATGAAAGCCTGGTAGGATGGATGACTGAATAACACTGGATGAATTCAATAGCATATGAGAGGAGTTAATTTCAAAAGTTGTTATTATTATTATTCGTATTATTATTTTCATTATCATCATCATTATTATTGCTAGTGTGTGTTATTCTGTTTTTATAATTTTAGATAATGGAGTTGGGCAGCAACAGCGAATGCTTTGGATGTGGCCGCTCTGGGCACTGGATCAAGGACTGCCCCACTGCCGGTGGTTCACGTGGGCGTGGCGGGCGGGGTCGGGGACGAGGCAAGGGTAATGTATCCTGTTCAGGCTGCACTCATCATATAATAATTTTACTAACTGTGGTTGCATGATATTCTTTTGAACTGCACTCTACATGTGTGATTCACTTACAGATTTAGCATTGGTTTACAAATGGATGGAACACTTAGATTAGGAAGAAACACTTGGGGAGAGCTTTTAATCAATTCCCAGTGGCCTTCTTTTTCCATAATAATGCCTTTGTGTCTTTACAGAGCTTTTCTGTTATCGGTGTGGAGACCAAGGACACATGGCCAGGGACTGTGACCAAACTGAGGATGGTGTGCATTGAAGTTCTGTTTCTTCTATGTTAGTTCTAGTTGGTTGTTGTGAAGTAATATTACCTTATCCAATTATGAAAGTATTTAGAATAACATTTTAAATTCAATATCCTTCACAGTATATCTATAGAACAGTTATTTTGTTTTTTGTTGTTGTTGTTGTTGAAATTAATTTGTATCTAAAGAGTTGCCCCTCTCTCTGACTGAGAAATGGGCTGCTTATCAAATGTAAATTTAGGCAGTGCTGATTAAATATTAATCAAGATTTTGTTTTTCATAGCCAATTCTCACCCAAAGTGTTTTTAGAAACATACTTACTGTATAGTGTGGATTTAATACAAGGCCATTTGTCACAAATAGCAGCCATATTGTTTCGAAATGGTCAGGCCAAAACAAAGCACTGTTGAACTCACAAAAGTAAATAAAACATCCCTCTTTTAAAACCTTAAGTTAAAGAAAATCCTGAATGGTAATCATTTTTTACATTTTTTTCCCTGTTAGCATGCTACAACTGCCACAGAAGTGGCCACATTTCCCGGGACTGCAAGGAGCCAAAAAAGGAGAGAGAGCAGCTCTGCTACACCTGCGGCAAAGCTGGTCACATGGCCCGTGACTGTGATCATGCCAACGAGCAGAAGTGCTACTCCTGCGGTGGGTTTGGCCACATTCAGAAACTCTGCGATAGAGTGAAATGTTACAGGTGAGTCTCGACCCCAGGTGCAATTCAGAACCCCAGGTGCTATTTAGTTTCTTTTTGCTCCAAGGCCAGTGTGGTTGATCTTTGAAATCTCTGACCTCCTCTGAGATCATTTTAAATCTCAGCCTCCTCTTTGTAATATGGAAAGGCTCAGTGTGCAGGATTTCATGGCATCTAGCAATCAGTCTGTCGATTATGACCAACTGAATACCGCTCTGGTCAGCCCTTCCTTTCCTTGTAGGAGAGCTAATAGTGGTCACCAGGCTATAGAAAAACACTTGAGGTCATCTCAGAAGCCAGTGTTCACTTTGTCTGTTCTGGACACTGTAGAAACATGGCTAACTTCATTAAGGAGGAACCTCTCTGTGTGTAGATAGAGAGGGCTCATTTATCAATAACAAATTTGCTTGATTACATTTATAAAAACATATTTTTTATTCCATATTTTCCAATAGATGATGGAAAATCTTACACACTGGAGCTTCAAAGTAGGCTTATTGTGTTCCTGGTTTCACTCTTACGCTAATTTTAATGTGATTGAACCTTTATTACCTGTCAATTAAACTGATAAACTTTTGTCTCCTAGGTGTGGCGAGATTGGTCACGTTGCCGTGCAATGCAGTAAAGCCAGCGAGACTAACTGCTACAACTGCGGAAAGGCAGGCCACCTGGCAAAAGACTGCACCGTTGAAGCCAGCGCATAATCAGTGCCCTCTGTTGCCCCTCCTTTTTTCAGATTGATGGTTGGTTGTATTATTTTCTCTGAATCCTCTTCACTGGCCAAAGTTTGGCTAACAGAGGCTAGTCCCAGGCCAGTGAGCCTCTCGACATGTAATACAATGAAAGGGGTGAAAAAAATATCTTTCTGCATTCAAAAACAAAAATGTTTTAGTTTGGTAGCGGTGTTATGTATAATGCTTTGTTAAAGAGCCCCCCTTTCCAAGCCACTGGTGATCAGAGATGAATAAATGGGACTAAACTTATGGGAATCTATAGGACCTCTGAGCTTGTGGAAGAGAGAGCCTCAGTAACCTGAGATAGAAGAAGGGAGTAAATGGAAAACCGAACTTCCATGTATGGTTATTTTGGTTTGTTTTAGTGGGATATGAGTTGGCCAAGAGAGTATGACATGGAAACAGTTCATAACGTGATGCATTTCAGCCCTAAAAGAAGATAAGCGGGCGATAACAAACTACATGTTATATTGCTAAGATGTAAAAAAATTTTGAAGGTATCGAAAGAAACATGTTGTTTTATAGAAATCTGTTTACAATTAAAATATCACTCGGTAGTCCAAGGTAGACCTTTCCTTTAAAATGGCTTTGGAATTTTTTTTTTTAATTTACCTTGGCAAAATTATACATCAAGAACAGTCGACAGAACAGCAGAATTAGGAGTTATTTGGGAATGAAAAATGTTTTCACAGAAATCAAAATGTTATTTTTGTACAATATCACTTAGTAGACTACTGTATAAATACCATTTGCTTGTACTCAGTTTTTAAGTCGGAAGGAAAGTGCAACTGAAGTCCTAGAAAATAGAAATGTAATTTTAAACTATCAATAAAGCTGGAGGAGCACGGGGAGGATGTTTTGTCTGATTTCAGTTCAGTTTAAACGCATGTTGCTTTAAGTTGCATCTCTTTGCAGAAGTTTGTCAATTCAAAGTGAGCTTCAAATATAAATACTCCAACAGATCTCCAGCTTGATTGTGTGCTTTAAATGGTTTACATGTGTTTTGTCCAGTGTTCGTACAACAGGCTTAAAAAGCATCTGCAGCATAAATTCTCATGCATTTAAAATGTATTTATGCTGAATGCTGTATGCCATGTTTTGTTTTGTTTTGTTTTTTCAATTAAAAATGCTTTGATTTGCATCGCTTGTGGCTAAAACTGCAAAGGATATTCTAATTTCTTTAAAAGGAAAGGTCAGATGTTCTTTTTTCATTATTATTTTTTTTTCTGGGTCAGTGCGGCAAGTTTTGCCACCTGAGAGCTCATCCCGCACATCAGGGCAGGCTGCTGCATGTGACACCAGCGACTGTGACGATCTGCTTTTGTGCCCAGAAGGTAAAATGGAGAAGGTTCGTCGGTATGCACAACGAGCCTCATACTGCAAGAAAACAAGCCATCAGGAAATATACATTCAGGAAACTGGTGATGGCAAACAATGCAGATCAAACTGATAACGATAGGAAAGCTGGTGCACGTCTGAGGCGCAGAGTGTGCGCGTGGGTGAGGAAGACGATAAGCTCCACCTCGGTGTCTAAAATGGCAGCGGGGTTTTGCGCTGCAGATGCAGGAAAAGAGATCCTCCCACTCGCCTCTGTCGTCATCGGGTATCTACCAATCAAATTATAAGCGAATAAACATCCGAGAAAAAAAAAACCCGAAAAAACGAGCCGAGCAAGCAGCGCGGCCGGAGCGAGCCGGCTTCATGCGGGCCCGGTTTGATTCATCTTTTCTCTTTTTTTAACCCGGTGACAAACATAAGGAGATGAGGGGACTCCTGCCGTTTTACCGGGGCCTGTACACCCTGAGTAACCGTCAAGCCAGACGAAAAGCTGGGATTGTCGGTTCTCGGTGCGGGTTCTGCGGAACTCAGTCTAATAGCAAGGTACGGTTTGGAGCTGCTGCCGCTGCCGCCGCCGCCGCCGCCGCCGCTGCTGCGGCTGCGGCTGCGGCTCGGCTCAGGCGAACAATACGCTTGTTGACAAGGCGATATTTTGTACGTGTTACAGATTTTTTTTTTCTCTAAGTCGCAATGTATCGAGTCGACGTTGCATTCAATGTCGCGTTCAACTTAGTCAGATGTGGATGTGGTGGCGGGGAGGAAAAGATCCGACATCAGGGGAGAACCGCAGATGTAGCTTACTGTAGAAAAAAACAAAAACAAGAGATGATACAGTGTGTTCCTTCTTTGTTTTCTCAGCCCTGGCAACAGAAAAACACCGAGAGGAAAAAAAAAAGCTCAGAGGGATCCTTTTACTGAAATGTTTGGATGGCAGGGGGATTGTTTGTAATGTGCTTACAGTGGAAGCAAATACCCCTGTTTACTGCTGTGTCACCATAGGCTTCCCACCATGGCTTCTCTGTGGATGACCCTTACGTTGCAGAAATAATAAAGAAATATTTGTGTTAAAACGTAGAGTCAGCCCTGTCATTAATATGTTATTAGAAAATAAAATCCTGTGTGGAAACTATATTCACAGAACTATCATACTACATAGTAAATGTAACAAGTAACATTGATTGCATCTCCCCATCTGTAGATATGAAGCCTTTGATTGTTTGCAATGCTTATTCTTTATTATCAGTTAACTTAAAGCCCTGTAGATATTTACTGAATCACAGTTTTGCCCCAGTTTCGATTACTTTGATGAAGAATGTCAGTCACCATTCTTTATCCACATTGTGTTGCTCATTTTTCCTAGCTTTTTTGTTTTTTTGTTTTGTTTTTGTCCCCAGTTTGGCTGACGAACCCCTTGTTTGTCCTTTTTTTCCTGCAGCCTCAGCCACGCTTTGGGCTGCTGTTTGACATTGATGGCGTGCTTGTCCGGGGAAGGATGCCAATCCCTGCTGCAAAAAAGTCATTCGAGAAGTTGGTCGACTCTCAGGGACAGTTTTTGGTGCCAGTTGTTTTTGTCACAAATGCAGGGAACTGCCTGCGACAGACAAAAGCAGACCAGCTCTCTCACATCCTGGGAGTGCCTGTGAGTTATAAAACTGTTGAGAGAAATCTCTAGAGACAGACGCTTCAGGACTGTTCCGAGTACAACTTAATTTTTTTGATTAAACTCATTCCCCCCTGTCACTTTTTGCTATTAACCTGTCATAACACTTGCTCTATTTCCAGATATCACAAGATCAAGTCATCATGTCCCATAGTCCCCTGAGGATGTTTAAGAGGTTTCATGACAAGTGTGTGCTGGTGTCAGGACAGGGACCAGTCCTGGAAATTGCTAAAAAGTATCCTGGAACCTTGTGTGTGTAATGTTTTCATGTTTCTAACCCTTTTTTTAGTTAGGTTTGCATATTTGTCCTTAACCCCCTGTGTTCAGTGTGGGTTTTAAGAATGTTGTCAGCATTGATATGCTGAGAGAATCATTCCCGTTGCTGGACATGGTGGATCACAACAGGAGACCCAAACTGCCGGTGAGATAACGAAATCTGATGCACAAATTAGTTGATTATATAAATATCAAACTTTACTTAAGTTCTATACAAAAATACGTTTTGTTTCTCCTCTTTGATTTCAGTCTAATCCTGTTGGAAACCTTCCTAAGGTTGAAGGTAAGAAAACATACATCCTGCTTCCTTAAAAGTTTATCTGATGTCAGCCTCAGTCACTCACTGGCACCTGAGTTTTGGTTTTATGGATTTTAATAAGATTTTATGTTAATTTTTTCTATTCTACATGCAGCTGTGATTCTGTTCGGTGAGCCAATTCGATGGGAGACCAACCTGCAGCTGATTATTGACGTTTTGTTGACAAGCGGTAACCTCAGCAGCGCTCACAAAACCCAAGCCATGCCTCACATCCCCCTGCTGGCCTGCAACATGGACCTGATGTGGATGGCCGAGGCACATTCTCCACGGTGAGCCTTAAAAAACAATCAGCACAGTCACAGAAAAATTTGGAAGATGTATTTAATTTATTAACATGAACAACTATAACAGAGTCTCACTCTCATCTCATATATTCAGGTTCGGCCATGGGACGTTTCTTGTGTGCCTGGAGAACATCTACAAGAAGATAACAGGGAAAGACCTGAAGTACGACGCCCTCATTGGAAAACCAAGCGAGCTGACCTACCATTTTGCAGAGTACCTCATCAGAAGCCAGGCCATGCAAAGGCAATGGAAACTTCCCGTCACTTCCCTTTATGCTATAGGGTAAGACATCATGTTTGTTTAATCTATTATGCAAATGTAGTTAATATATAATAAATTAAGGAAGTAATGAGGCTTGAATGAAAAGGGGCAGGAACCAGAACCTTGCTTGAATTTCCCAGCTTCTGGAAAGTGCATCTGCTCACATTTTAATATAAGTTTGCATTTTAGCAAACTGAGAGCCTCAGGTGTGGCTCAGTAACCTGGTGAGAAACATATGAAAAACACAAAACTTCTCCTTTTCTGTCACCCTCACACATGTCAGGAGGAACATCACAGCTCTCATGTTTCACTTCAGCTTTTTTATCACTAAGTGTTGTTGCTGTGTTTGTGTGGCTGCTCTGTGTTTGTGTGACAATGCCAGAGGAGGAACCAAGTGTTTGAACTGCAAGTCACAACTGAGTCTCAAGTCTTGCACTCAAGTTCTGATTTAGGTCCAATGTAAAGACTATCAAGTCCCAAGTCCTGAACTTTGAGTTTGAAATCCTGAACAAGTAAAATAAGCTCTGCACCAAAATCTATCAAGTTACTGATCTATGTGCAACTTGAAATGTCATTCAAAGTAGTTTTCGACCTGTAAGTTTCTGTACTGAGTTTTTTTTTTCATTTTTAAATTTTAATTGTATTTATTTATATTTTGCTGTTGTTGATGACCCCCAGCATAGTTTTTGTATGCAAACAAATCAGTTTTGCATCATTTTTTTCAAATGAAACTCGCTAACATTTCTTGGTTCTTTTTTTTTTTTTTTGCAACTGTATCAGATGCTGTCATACAAGTTTAAACAGAGTAGATTAATGAAATGAAATGATTTGGTCACTTTGTGACTTTTGGGAACTTTTACATCTATGGACTTGGGGGAAGTTGTTGAGTATCTTCAAGGGAAAAGGTTCAAAGCCAAGTCAAGTTGTAAGTCATTGGTGTTTAAGTGAAAGTTGAGTGAAAGTCTAAAGTCATCAAACTTGTGATTTCAGTCGGACTTGAGTCCGCACATCTGACCAGAAAATATATAATAGCCTCAGTTGCTGCTCCATCTGTTGATTATTATAGAGCAACAGAATATATCACGCATTCTTGCACATATTAGTATTAAGCTAAGCTTTGTGCAGTCACTGAGTAACCTCTCCCTCTCTGCACCTACAGAGATAATCTAATGACAGACATCTATGGCGCCAATCTATACAACCGCTACCTGGAGGAGAGAATTGCTAGAAAGAACCCCAAAGCCATTGCTAAGATGGTGGCCGCCACAGGATCCACTGCTGCCGTGCCCCAGGAGGAGGAGATCGACAATCTGCGGGAGAGCGAGCTAGCGCTTCCCTCCGCCACTTCCTGTAAGTCTGTCCTAGTCTGCACGGGCGTGTACAACCCCAACGCTGAGGTGCCGTCTGATGCCAGTCACTGCATCAAAGAGACTGTGTTCCACGGGCACCGGGACTTCAGATTCGACCCCGCGCTGGTGGAGCCGGGCCACATTGTGAAGGATGTGGCAGAAGCCGTTGACCTCGTCTTCGAGCAGGAGAAGTTTGTGCCTAAGTAGAGTTTTGAGCCTGCAGGGTTCACGTGATCATGGAGGTCCTAGTGGAGGAGGAGGGGGATTAGAGAATTAAACTGGGCTTACCACATAATGCACAAACCTGTCGGAGCCTAACACTGTGGACTTTGTTTTAAACGTCTGATTGGGCGTTGACAAAATATGGGCCATCCTCTAAACTCTTAACATTAAGACGTACTTTAGAGAAAGTTAATCGTGTAACTGTTACTGTCAACCGCTCTTTTCTATTGTTTTTGTGATAGTTTCAATTACCTGTTTTTCATTAAGGAAAAGTGTAACGGCCTTATTTGATCCTACTAAGTATTTTTTTAGATGATAGCAACGTTTTAGATAAGTATAAATCCTGAAATCATCCTATATTTATTACAGAAATTAAGAAGTGTTTTTAAGAAGCATATCCAGATAACATTTGACCTTTATTCTTAAGATGACTTTTTATTATTACATTTGTAGTCATTTGTTTACCCGTGTAACCTGAAAGATCTATGCATGAATAAGAGAGTCATACCTGTACTGTAAAACAACTGTTTGATGTGCAATATTGTCCTGTAATAGTACTGTCCGTCTGTCTGTCTGTCTGCATTTCGTCTAGTCGTGAGAGCACTTACCAGTATTTGCACAGATCAGAGACTTTCATCTTTGTTAAATGTTACCATATCCTCCTGCCATAAACCATTATAATAATGTAGAGAATCATTGTTACGCTTTACAGGAGCAAAAGCTAAGTAGACATTTATTTAGGGTAAAGGCACAAGTCAGTTAAAAGGTTTTACCACTCCATATTTGAGCATCTGTAATATTGTACTCATTGTAAATACTATAACTTCAGAAAATATAAGGAGTAATTGCACACTTTTTGTGCAAAAACAGTTGTGTTTTCCTTTTTTTTTTTAAGATCACACACAATTAACATCCTATAAGAAATGGCCAAGATATGGATCACTCTTATTAGGCAGCTATTACAGACAGCATAGTGTAGATTTGTCTGTTAGTTATCCAATGTCACTAAGCTTATAAAAAAAAACAAAAATGTAAATATAGTTCCATCTTGCATTAGTCCAATAGTAAATATCAATAGTAAGAAAAATAGACAGCATGCAGGATTATATAAAATTGACTGATGAGTATTTCCAGTTAGTTCTTCATTGTTTTCAACACATATAGAAACGAAAAACATTTAATTTAATAAGACTATGCTACTATATTTTTTATGTTAGTATATCTGTAAAGAGCACATCATTTACACAGTTTAACTTGAGCTTGAATCAGAAATTCTACCATATAGTAAGTTATGATGTAAAATGGACAACATAAGACACTTTTTAATTACAATGCCTTTATCTTGAGGGTTCCATGCCTAAAAGTCCATTTCCCTTGACAAAATTGAGTTGTTTCTTAAGAATAATCAAATTAAATGCTTAGAGGGAGTTTAAGGAGACTTGGTTGTAGCAGCTTGGTGATAATATGAAACTTTTTTTGAAGAAAGAAAGGAAAGGATCCCGTTTCTGGACCTTGTTACTGACCTTAATTCTGTTTGTTACTTGTAGTGCTTTTGTAATTCCACTGTAGTAAAGATAGAGGTCTCTCAGGTTGGTTTATCTTTATGTTGTGCCTCTTGTGCAGCACATCCAGCACTTGTGGCAGCAACTCCATGTTTATGAGTGGCTTTTCTAGATCCTCTGTCCAAGTGAGAGAACCAGAGTCCAGATTAACCTCAGACAGTGAAGTGTGCAGCCTCTTCCTCCTGTGTTTGGGCTTCAGTGAGCGCAAAGAGTCGGCCTTAAACTCCGAATGTCTCTCATCTATGTACACAGTGATGGTGGACGCTTTGGCTAGTCTTAAATTCAACAGGAGCAGGACAATAAGACAGCATAGCATCACTCCCATCATGATGTTAAAAGTCCCACCGATACAGCCTGCCAGGGCACAGGAAGAAAAGTAGTCATCGCTGAGTTCAGTGATGGCTTTCTGAGCCACAGAGCTTGGACTCACACAGATGGGCTCCTTTGATACGATGGCCCTGTTCTTCAGCAACCAGTTCCTTAAGTATTGGATCCTACAGTCACAGTGGAAGGGGTTCCCAGATAGAGAGACCTTTTCCAGACCAACCAGTCTGTCAAACAGGCCTGGAGACACCGAGGTGAGTCGGTTGTCCTGCATATGAAGCTCTGTGGTGTCTGAAGGCAGATGAGATAACTCCATGAGGTTTAAAGAGCTGCAGTTCACTCGTAGGCCTGCAGGCAGGGCTGAACACTGGCAGGGTTGACCGGCTGTGTGGGCCTTTGTTGTGGTCAAGAGAAGGAGGACAGCTAGACTTATACCAGAGAGCATCCTGCGGGATAAGGAGAAAGTTATTCCCTATTTCTATTGTTAATTTTTGGTTTGCATAATAAATAAAGTGAGAAGCCCTCAGCAAGTTGACATATTGGAATATTCTAAAACACAGCATAGTTCATAAAGATAAGCAGTAGTGCACTATCAACAGAAAAACAAACAAAAATGGTAAATTTTCAGATATTCTTAAATGTTCATGCAAAAAAATAAATTCATCTATGAGATGAACAATAAATGTTACTGTGCATTGTTAAGTTTTAGCAATCAGATAAAGCTAAATGACAAAATAAATGTAAAACCCCCTTTATTTAATTAGAAAGGAAGTACAAACCTTTTGATTCGAACCAAGTTGGAGGTTACTCCTTGCGACGCCAGTCATCCTTAAAATATCATTATATATCCACTGTTCTAATCCAACTATGCATTTAAGCTAAATGTTGTAAACTCGAGGTTTCCCTGTTTTGTAACGGCCTCTGTTGTGTGAATAATCACACCCAGTGCAGAGCAACGTCAGTATGAGGAACGCACCAATAACACTGCACAGTTATGGTGCATTTGACATGAAGGAACTGCTTCTGCTCAAAGGAGATAAGAGTTAATCTATTAGAAACAGCGGCAGGGCCATCTGAAGCTCTCCCACACACTGTTTATTACTGACAGATATCCAGTGCAGTGCTCAGGGCACGGAGGGCGCAGAGGGCACTTTGAAGCAAATTACAGCTGGGAGCATGTACAGCTTTATGTGAGTTTGAATTTACCTAAGAGATATTTTGAAAGCCAAACAGTGAATGAGCTCGAGGCCAAAGAGAAAACTCTGAGCCGCACAGCAGGATGGACATAAACTGAGGCTGAATACGAGCGACCAAGGAAATCTACGATCTAAGAAAAAAAATGTCACACTGCCACAACATCAGACAAGTGCTTAAAGCTGAGAGGTAAGAGTGTGAACAATCTGATACCTTGAGGAACTGTGTGGCAGGTACACTTTTCACCCATAGGTGGTGTAATGGCACAGATTTTCCTTTTCATTTAAAGCACTTTAATGCATGCCCTCTAGTGGGAATGCTGCATTGCAAGTGGAAAGTATTGTTGGAGTCTGGAAATGGAAGATTTGAGAGCCTGAAGATAAGACACTAATGTAAAAATGCATTATACAACACCAAAAAAAAAAGAAAAGAAAATAAAGAGACAGCTGTCTCAGTGCTCAATAAGACATTTTCTTCTCTCCATGCACCAGAGTGCAAAAACAACACATGCGTACCATAAGTCATATATTTGTTTATTTTGCAATCTCAACATTGTCACAGTTGAAGTTTTACAATAACTGGGGTCTTACTGACTCACTACTCACTGTACAAACAGAATGCACATAGAAATGAGGCCATTCTTGTCTTTTCCTTTTTTTTTTTTTTTTAAAATGTGTCTCACGCCAGACTGAACAGCTTGCAGCATGAAGTGTGAATGTTTGTGTGTTTGTGTGTTAGTGTGAAGGTGTGTGTGTGTTTGTGTGTGTGTGTAGGGGAAAGGTTTGCATGTATGAAAAGAGAGCTGGGTGTTAATGGCGGCGAACTTTTCTAACAGTCTGTTTTTTGACTTCTACAGCAAATGTCAGTTCACGACTGGAGGCTGAGACAATCGATATGTTCATATATCACCCCTCGAATCCATCTGTGAGGTGATGCATATACATCCTGATCTTAACTGCAGATATCAGAATAGAATGCTGATCATATACACATTATGTACAGTTCTTTTTAAACCCCGTCTTGGTCCCTTTACAGCTTCATAAAGATAAACCCTCCTTTCCAAGCAGTTCATCAGTTTTGCACATCAAAATCCCATATTTACACGATGAAAGCCCTCAGCAACAGAAGTGCAATGTTCTTCACGTTTGTCATTTACATGATGGCTTTGTCGATGAAATGCATGCTGAGCTTCAATAACTACCATCCAAACATGGAACAACAGGAACACATCAACGTCAGGAAATTCCAAATTAAGCAAAAAAAACAAAAAAAACAAAAAACAAAAAAACAAAATTATAGGCTGATTTTTTTTCTTTCCCCACCATCAGCTCACAGTGAATAGGACACAAGATGATCCATGCAGTGCATTGTTGGGGTACTTCCTCACAAAGAAGAATGACTGAAGACGTTTGAGGCAACACAACAAACACCAAAATAAACAGATTCTTCGCTTTTACATCATCCCAAGTTTTTAGAACTATAGCAAAGACGTGAAACCAATGGAAAGACACATTCAACTGATCATTAATGTCCCATAAGTGATATGTCTGTCATCTCAACGTCCTTCGTTAATTCACATGAGGAGAAATGTGTGAGAATATAAGCCTGACTTATGGCAATGGGTTTTATTTGTGAATGTTAAAATACATTTACAACCTGAATATCGGGACAAACAGTTTACTGTCACTAATTTACACACTAGAATAGACTCTTATTTGTAGAATGTAGAAAGATATTCTTTACATATACCCAGTTCCTTTGTTCAGTTTGCATTTTGTATATTATATTTGCATTTCCTGAAAAAAATGAAAGTTTTCTTCCATATGTGCTTATCCAGCAAAATGAAGCATATTCCTTTTATTAAAATATATACACACATTCCTCTTTTCCACTGTGAACTGTGTAAGTATTTATATATTTTTTCATGAAAAAAAGTTTTTGTTTTGTTTTTTTTTTTCACCTGAATCTCGTACTGGACAACATAATAACAGACTCACACTCTGAGTACAAGTCTGCATTTTCTGAACATGATTGCACTTAAACTTGCTATGGTAACACTGATTTGTTATACAATGTGCAGAGGATAGCCTCACATTAATAACATTACATGCAAAAATCACTTACTAGACATTCCACTGAACTCCAAGTCTGTACCTCTCATAAGACCACGAGGATAGCCACACATTAATTTACTGAGAAAGACTCTGACAGGGGTCAAAAAAAAAAAAAAAAACGAAACAAAAAAAACCCAAAACATAAATAAATAATGACGCAACGTGAAAAAAAAAGCACAAATTGGAGGGACACCTTGCTCTTAATGTACAAAATCAGTACAAAGATATTGCACATATGATAGGAAAAAGATGAAAAAACACTTAACCATGTAAGAGCTGATTTTTTTTCCCTTAAATTGTTGAATTAAAAAAAAAACATACTAAACAAGGCCAAAAAATAAAAAGATTTCAAAAGTGGTTCAGTTTTTTTTTTTTTTTTTACTGGAAGGGTCGAGAAGAGCAGCTGTCGCATATGTTCAAGGCAACAGACTCAACATGTTTAACACGTTCTGTGAGTCGATTTCTAACATGAACTGAGCCTCTGAGCATGTGTTTATGATGCCTTTAACTCTTATCCTTCATTACATTTAGTTTTTACAGTTCAAGCAGCCACAGTGTGAGTAGTAAACTGAGATTAAAACAGCCAACCAGCCTGGTTTATTACTTGTTGAGAGTTGACGGGTAAAGTTTGCTTTGAGGCTTCAGCGTTTTTGAGACCTGATATGCGACAGCTGCCATCTTGAAGCTCCTTCTGATCCATCTGAAAGGCAAAAACTCCAGAATAGATTATAGGCCGGACCGAACGGGAGGTCGCTCCATTCAGATCTACATCCTGTTACCACAGAGTCAGTATAATACTGATAGAATTCATTTTTGCTGATAATAATATTTGTAAGTATAATCTTACAACTTACTTTACGCACAATATACTGTACATGAAGTCTTGACTAAATAGATTATGCATTAATAATTGGCACATTTATTTATGAGAGCTAGGAGACAACACATATAGCTGTCATCTACAGTAAATACAGCACTAGAACTACAATGACTGAGACGGTCGACTCAGTTGTTTAACCTGTCCTTTGATTTAAGTTAGTGTGAAATGATTAGATCTAAGTTCTTCACTACATCATGAGCTCTACGGGAGGCAACAACAAATGGCATTCATAGGACGTTAGGAGCTGCGAACCAAAGAGTTGAAAGTTGACTACCGAAAGGCTGTGCACAAAAATGATGCCATCGTTGCGACAGAGAAAACAGTCAGCCATGTTCTCCTCTTAGGGTCGTCTTTCCTCCTGATTATGTGAAGGTAAGACAGGTTATTGAGGGAATGGAGCAGCTTGGGGAGCGGCTTGGGGAGAAAAACGCTTTCTCTCCAGCCGTAAAACGGCCGTGTGGCATGTGTGGAAAACTTGGAGCAATCTTCCTGTATGGAACAACCCCACAAAACCCTGACGGAGGCGAAGGTGGGGGGCCAGGCCCATGATCAGGCAAACTAGTAAAAAGGCCCCCTGGTGGAAGATTTGAGTCCGATTTCCATCCTGCATATAAGTTGGACCTGGAGGTGAAAAAGGTGACTGCGTGTGAGCGGTTTCCATCACAGCAGCAGTGAAACACAGTGGACAGGCCATAGAGTTATGCTGTCAGTCCCTTTGGTGTAAGCAATTGTCTCTCCTTCATTAAGTTTCTCTCCTCCTCACTTCTCCCTCTGGTGGTGAAGCATCACACTACGGTGCTGATGCCACTGTGTTTGGGTTTGGGTCCGCCAGGCGCCGAACCCGCTTGCTGACTGTGGTGGTGAGGGGCATGCTGGGAGTGTGAGGTGTGATGGGAATGCTGGCTGTAATGGCTGTGCTGCGAGTGGGGGTGTTGGTGTGCATGTGAGGCGTAGGCCGGGTGCTGGTGGTACTGCGTGTGTGGAGGGGGATGGTAGTGGTGGTGGTGGTGGTAAGGTGGAGGATTCTGCGGGACCTGCGGACAGTAGTGGGAATGGTGACCGTGGAGTTGGGTCTGCACGCCGTGTGCTACCTGTGCTGTGTGGTGCAGGTTGGTCGGGTGGGGTTTGTGGGATATGAGAGTTGGGTGGCCGGGTGGAGGTAAAGGAGAGTGGCCCTGGGATGACGGTTTGCCTCGCTTGCTGCCAAAGAGCGACCCAAGGATGGAAGTCGATGCTGAGTTAGGGATGGAGGGGTGGCCGCGGGGTGCGCCCTCACGTGGCGTGGTGGCTCTCCGTCGTGTGTGTGGACTGCTAATGATGGACCCCTGCAGGCGAGGAAAAAAAAAAAACAAAGGTAACAGCATGTCTGTGAGACACCGTGCGAGTGCTGCTGCAACAACAGCAACTAAACTACAGCTACAAGGCACCAGGATGAATTCACAGTTTCTTATTTCAGATAAACAAGTAGCAAAATGTTATAGGGCATGCAAATGAGAAACTAAAAATGTTTTCATGGTAGGCAGCAGCAACACTAGGAATATCTCAGCTTCAAGATGAAGGGAGCCTATATTCAAAGGAGCTCTGCTGTTTAGGAGCTAACTGGGTTGAAAGAGTGAATCTGTAACAAAAGTAATGACATAAACACCATTAAGAGCATTAATAATAACATTAACAGGGGTAGAAAAAGGCAACATTTCTTCTTCATTTGCAGTCAGTGTGTCAAACCCTCTCAGAGTCACACATGCAACTTGTTCTGATCAATGGAGGCAGAGTTTCCACATGCAGAGGATGTGACAGGCAAACTCGTCATCCACACATCGGCATTCAACTAGAAGTCAGAAGGCAGGAGGAACTAACGCTCTTGTGTGTGCAGACTTCACAACAGGCCTAGACACTCCCCTCCCCCTTTTTTTCTGGATCCAACACTGCTCACTATCCAGATATGAATTTCTCGTAATGGAGCCTTTTTTTTTTTTTTTCTTGTGGCACATGCTTGATCTAAGACTAGAGGAAGAACCATGTGACGTCTTTGAAAGCAGAATGAAATTTTCAGGTTCCCAGACTTCAACCCAACGACACATGAACCCATGGACACATGAAATGAGGGAAAGATGAATGAATGAAATCCACATCTTTATGAGTCCGTGTGAAGCCCAACAGTAGAAACCCCCCCCGACTATGAAGGCTACATTCCTCCCTGAACCTTACAGCATTTAAGAGCAGTTGTGGATAAGGGGGAAAAAAAGAAAGACCCGGACAGAAGGAGGGGCTGTTGGAGATGGACAGTTTACTAGTGTCTCACAGAGCTACCACCCTG
>JAPZDV010000002.1:18634141-18673848 GCA_029814665.1 Acanthurus lineatus | reverse complement strand
TGGGGGGTTGGTAAATTTGTTTTTTTTTTTTCTCAATTTATTTTTTCCCCCATAATTTTATATTTTTTAAATTTCATCCACAAAAAAAAAAAAAAAAAAAAAAAAAAAAAAAAAAAGGAGATCTCTGGCTTCCACAAAGGGGGGCAGGATCAGAGGCAGGCAACCCATGCATGCACACTAACTGAGGCAAGCAGGTTATAAGGCATCCCAGGAAGAAAAAGAAATGATCCAAACAAATGGACTGAGTCTATGAAGCAAAGGAGGTGTAAGACCAAAAATAAACAATGTGTTTTCACAGTGCACATCATCACAGAGAGAGTAGCTTGGATACCAGCTGCTTCCAACTTACTTCCATATTGCTGTCTAGTGATCCTGCACTGCTGCGACGCCCCCGCTTGCCTGCCCGAGACATGCAATACCACAGATTAGAGATCGACAGCACTCCTGGATCGACTACAGACGTTTAGGCCGCCCGCCAGACCCGTAGGGGGGCAGTGCAGTGGATTGTGACTGTGAGTAAGGTCCAAATATGGGCGGGAAGGGGAGAGCGCGTTCAGGTTTGGGAGGGTGTGTGTGTGGGGGGGTGATACTGTGGTACTGAGGCTAACTGTACGATGAAGTTACATCCTCATTCAGGTTAAAAAACTAAAGCTGCATTTGAATTTCAATGAGTTTTCAGACGCACTTTAAGCTGCAGGCCCAGTCAAGTAATATTTAAAATTTGGGGGCATTTCAATTAACTTAACCAAAAAAAAGCTCCACGAGCATCGAGTCTGATTGACAAAGGGAATGTTAACCAAAGGATTGCTGGCTATTTTTTAAAACTTTGGACAGGGTCGATGCCAAAACAATTTTTTTTTTCTTTTTTGCCAGATTTATGACTAATAAAACATGAAAACTCCTTCTTAATGCTGCTATAAGATTTTGGTTTCTTTCAAAGGTTCGAGGCTGTCGAAAAAGCCGGTCTCAGTGACAGTCACAGAGGAGAGGAGGACATCAAAAGCAATACTGTGGTTCTTGCACATGGGATGTACAGGCATTTACAGGTCTGAGGGCGAACAGAGCACTTTTGCCGTTGTTAGGCACACTCAGCCAATGATACATGACCAATAATCACACATATACAGGAAAATACCTGATGTGTATGGAAATAACACAGTAAATACACATGAAATGGAGTATGACAGGAAAAGGAAAAAAGAAAACACTTAACAAAAATGACCCCACTAACATGCCACATCCTGCATTTTTTTGAAAAAAAACACAGGAGACAGGAGGGACTGCTACAGACTTCTTCGCTTACTGACCTATCATTTCCCATTGAGGTGGTGATCATAGGAACAAAGCGGATCGTATTACAGACAGTGAGGCAGACCCCTGACTGGATTTCATTTTGTTATCAAGTTAATCACCCGATAACTTCACATACGTAGCTGTTATCTGTAATGAATGAGATGCATTCTTGCTGCAGAGACGGAACGGCTTTGTTAAACATTGATATTCATGGATGAGAGATGACTGTTAACACCAAGACTGAGACTAAACCTCCATCTCGTCGTTGCTGCTTAGCGATGGTACATGTCAGAACCCGGTTTGTTTGGCTCACAGATTTACATCAGAGGAAAATGGCACATGATGTTTGAATTTTTTTTTTTTTTAAAAAAAACATAGGGTTAACGTGAAATGTCTTTGGAGAAAACTAACTGAGGAGTGCAAAAGTGGTGCTAAGTTTAAAAAAATACAAAACCAAAAAAACGTGATGAATAAAAAACATGAATGGAAATGCTCAGAAATAAACTCATCCAAATGATCAGGGGGGTGAAACTGTCTGTCAATTTCATTCATCACTGAGAAGATAAATCAATAAAATCTGCATTCTTCTCAAATATGTCTGTAATCAGGCTTTGGTTTGGAAAAAAGGTGAAGTCCACTTTAACTCTCTTAAAAACAAAGCGTCTAATACAAAAGACGTTAAAAATTATCCTAAACAAACTATCCAATCATGAGCGAGTTCGATCGTGGAGAGGAGAGCTCTAAAATCAATGTATGGTGCCGTGAAACAACATTTTGCTATTTTTATCCCCTTGGTATCATCACACAGAGAGGTGGATGACGGAGGGAGGGTATTTTTTTTTTCAATAAAAGAGCAGTCTGGTAGAAGCAAAGACGTTTTGGCTGTACCTGCTTCGGAGAGGTCTCGCAGGGAGCTGCTGAGGGCGCTCCTCTTCAGGCCCTCTCCCATGGCGTAGGTGTCATCCAGACTGGCGCGGTTCATGCTACCGTTGCCAGCTTCTTTCTTCAGGCCGGAGCTCTGGGACATGCTGGGCCTCACCACCCCCTTCTGCTTCTCCAGCTCGGCTGCGGAAAGAAGCCAAGGAAAGACTGAGGTAAGCAGCTGTGGTTTCTCTCACAGATGCCTCAAGGATGTTGTAGTTAACTTTAACTAAGCTAAAAAATAAAACCAGGCGTTTAAAAAAAAAAAAATCAGATTTACAAGAACTACAAATAAAAACAAGTCTTTAAACAGAACCAAACTAAGTGAAACAATATTGGGTGGGTAACTTACAAAACTAACTACGATAAAATTTAAGTATGCAGGAAATGTCTTTATTGGTGCGTATGTCTGTTGAAACTGGGATGTCTGCTTCACGATGAGTCAACTGCCTTCACAAAGTGTTGTGTTTGTTTTTGTAGTAGCTATTCTGAACTCTTTAAATATTGTCCCTGACAAATAATCCCCATATTAAAACATTGGAACAATTGCAAACTAAATTAAAAACAAACATCTTTAAACAATAAAAGCACATCTGAAACAAGCAAACCCACTCTGGAAGCTAGCTGAAAGTAATTTGTAATATAAAAAATAAAAATTGAAAGTGAAATGAAAACAAAAACTAATAAAAAATAAACATCTTTAAAAGCTCTGCTCTGGAAAGGGACTTTTTTTTTATAACTTCTCTATAATTTCTCAGCCATTTTTTTGGCTCTTAAACATTAACTATTGATCTCCATTATTTTTTTAACATCCTGTCCTTGTAAGTCGAACAGGATTGCCTTTTCAAAGTCCAGCTTTGAACTGCTCTCCCCTCTGTTAGCCATCCTGTGAACTCTGTAAAACTCTCCCTCGTAAAGTGCCACAGTTGAGTAATGAGGACCATGCCCTGTTTGTGCTCCACACAGCCTGAAGGTGGACAGAGGAAGAGGGGGATGGGAGGAGGACAAAAAAAAAAAAAAAAGGCAGCTCACACTCTATTCTGTATTTCTCCATTTCCTGGACCTCGGCGATGGACTCCCGTAGGTCGTCTGTGAACTTCTTGCGGTCCTGGGGGTTGGGGGCGTTAAAGTTGATGAGGACTTTGATGTCCGCACCTGGTATCGCTGATGTAAGTCTAATTCCGTTCGGGTAATCTGGGGCAAAACGCAGAGGGGGGGAGAGACATTTACACAAGGCCCATTGATCAAAAGTAAGTTGAAACACATTGGGGCAAATCTGTGTGAAGTTCAGAGTATAAACAATGTCACAGCCCATTGCTTTGACTTCCCATTCCTGCTGGATGTGTTACTGTGCTGAATCAAGCCCTCTCATGTAAACACTGTCAGCCAACGCCGGCCTCACTCTGGAGGATAACCAGGTGGATTTTTTGGTCCCATTTCCCTCCAACTTTGAATCTGTGGTGGCGTTCCAGATTTAAAGGGTTGGGTTGAACAGATTATCTGCCCAAATGATCTTGTAGTTTGAGGTATTTAGTCTAAAACAAAGCACACACAACTGCAACTACCTGAGGGCAGCAGATCATGTGAGTTTCTGTGAGCTTCAAAACCCGCTGAATGTCTGCTCTGAAGTATGTACTCCTCTGGTTAAAGTGTTAAAAATTGGTTAAAATTTGCTGTTGTGTCTGTGGTTTCCCTCTCATGTTTTCAAAATTAATTAATATTTGTAAATCCTTGAGTAAGGCTTAACACACCGCAGGAATAGAGACAGAATGAATGGAAATGTCACTTACACTGGTTTTCAAACAGCATGACTTGCATCCCATACAGAGAGAAAGACTGTCTGAAGCTGTACGTCACTGAGTTCTTCTTCTTCTGGAAAATCTTGGTTACCTGAAATCATGCAAGGGGGGAATATTTTAATAAGTGTGTCTGAAGAGAAGGAAGGGGGAAGGAAAGGGGAGTGGACAGGAGAGGGATTTTACCACGAGGAGGTCGTTGAACAGGAAGATCTCCCGCTGATGCAGGCCCAGCTTCTGGATCTTGTTGGGATCTGGCACTTCAAACAAGCGGCAGTAACACACCAGCCGGCGATGGGGCAGCGACAGCACCTATGAGGCAGAGAGAGGAGCATGGATACCGACACATCAGAGGTCATTATGGCCTCAGTGCTCAAGATAATAGAGAACATAAGTCACCTTTTCCTCTGAGCACAACTGAACTGATTTTCTCCTAAATGTTTCGCATTTCTCACAGCATTTTGCATTTTCACTAGTTAAAGCAGTAACAAATGATTTCCTTCCTTGATTGATCATCTGATTATTAAATCAATTTATCAAACTTTCAGCTCCTCTACTCTTGAATTACACAGTAACTTCTAGTCTGGTGACTTTCTACATTTTTCTTATTGTTACTAAATTCCATTTAAGCCAGAAAGTAACAATGAAACTGATCTTACCAATAAGTAAAAACTGTGAAGCTAAAACCTGATGTAGCTCACTTCTCTGTGCCTCCACTGTTATCCAAAAACTGTTAAATGAGCTGAGCTGTTGGGTGACATGTTCCCATGATGCAATGAATTCTGGGCACTGTAGTTTACCTAAATTCCAATATACTTTCCTGCTGTGGTAAATACTTAATAACACACCAAGTCTGCAGCCACCTTTTCTAAATACAAGAATACATTTTCATGACTTATTAATTAAAGGAGGGGCATTTATCCACCACAAAACATGTCCAAAACAAGTGTTTACCAGAACAATATTATATTAAAATTAGCTTACGTACCTCTAGTGCTATGTAAGCTCATTGCTCCCCTTTTTAAAATTATGATAACGGATAATCCTCATGAAGAAAATAGGGAATCTACAATGTAATCTGCCACTAATAGGCATCTGCATGCCCCCAGCAATGATGTACACCCCGCTGAGCACAGAATCTATAAACACCGCAGCTAAGCGCCACCCAAGAATTTATATCTGTCAATTCTGCCTCCAGGGTGCAGCATTACTGCTCATCTCACACACGAGATGAACAGATGTGAGGCTTCAGGGGGAGAAAGTTCCCGCCTCTTCACAGAATCTGACTCCTTAAAACTACCTGCATAATGAACATTAACTGCAATATTCAAAGGTGAGATGCTACACATGTGTAGTGTAATTATAAATGATTAATTACAGTAAGATTTAAGGATATTTAGTCTACTTACACATCCCAGGCCGTGGTGGAGCGATCCAATCTAAAAACAGTGGACAAAAAGGAAGTTACATGGAGCTGTTACGCCAAGATAACTTACACTGTTGCCCCTGATGACATAAAAATTCAAGCTATCTTGCCTTTTAACAAATACCTATAAGGGTTTGCCCTTGCAGACTGGGCACAGGTAGCCAATTAAAGTGAGATGCATGCACCTCTTGGTTTCTCTCTGGTTTTGGTCTTTGTCTGCTGCCGGGCTCGAGAGAGTCCGCCATGACGTTGGCATGAAAACAGATCCTCCCCGAGAAGCCCACTCTGAGCTGCACTGGTGGACCTAATTATTACGGAGAGGAATCTCATCGTGGTTTTTACACTAAAGTGTTTCGCCGAGAGTCCTCCTGGGCTTTTAATTCTGCAGCTAAGCGTTGACAAGGGATCATTTTTCAATACATTAAATTATTGCTTGCAGAGCAACCCGTCAGTCCCACCGGAAACCAACCTGAAACAAAGTCTCCCATGCAAGACACACCTCCCCCCCCAGGCTGCACAGGTTAATCACATTTTTAACCTTCACACATGAAAGAGACACTATTTCCTGCTAAGTAGTGCAGAAATGCTGCTCCCCTCCTCCTTCTGAGGGGCTGGAGGACAATCAGAGCCAAATCAGTATTCACACAGAGAAATAACCTGCGTAATGATAAGTGAATCAAAGGATTATTGCAGTGTAACTTATGCCACTTAATTAAGCGCTGTTTTCAATTCTCCCTTTAAAACTAAGTAAGAACAATAAAGTGCTAATGTGGCAGAAAGTGTTTCTCATCAGACTGCAGCGTCAGGTTGCATCGAGGGTGTTGAAAATCATCAGCATGAAGGTCTGAACTTAGGAACTTAGGCAAAGGACTTAGATTTTATGACTCTCCCTGTTTCCTTTTTAAATTAAATTCTGTACATTTTCTGGTAAGTAAACTGGGGAAAAAAAATGCATTTTTATTCATAGAAAGTAATTTTAGGCAGGTACATGTCTGATTAAAGCATAATCAACACGGTCTGCATCCTACAGGCAAAAGATGCTCAGAGAATGATGTCGCACCTTAGACATTAATAAAATCTTTTAGTAAACTCATCAAAGTTAATGACAAACAGAACTCACAGGTTTCTTTCCCACAATGAGCTTCTCAACCTTCTGAACTTGTGAGACGTGATCTTCATTGGTCTTGAGCTCCCGCTTACGGATCCTCTCATAGATCCCGACTAGAGTCTCCCTCGGGATGTCCTCCCCATCATCCACACCTGGAACACAGGAGACAAGTTACCCCCCAGCATACGACAAAAGTAAAGGTTTTTTAAAACCACACCATGTCAGAACATTGATACCAGAACAATGGAAAAGGATTAATATAACAACTTAATAAAAAAATAAAAGATAATTCATCTGCAAGTGATCAAATTACAAAAACAGAATATACACTTTAACATGTTCTGGGGTGTATTATACATGTAGCATATTTTGAAATAACAGTAAAAGCACTCTACAAATACTCTCAGTGTGTCCTTGCATAATCCCATCAGTCCTCAGTATTGCTACCTCTTAAATTTTTGATAAAGTCCTCCAGCTTCATCTTCCTCTCCGGCTTGACGTTGGGGCTGTACATGTCAGTGTTGAGGAGGATGATGGCGAACGCCAGGATGAAGATGGTGTCAGGGTTCCTGAACTGTCGCACCACCGTGGGGTTGCAGATGCAGTAACGCTGGCTGGAAATGTGAGACAGGAGAACAATGTGACCCGTCTCAACTTACAACCAGCCTCAGATTATGAGACGCAGAAGAACTCATGAATTGTGCTCGTGGTCAGGAAGTGTTTCAGCACATGAAAACAGAAGTAACACTGCTTCTCCTTATGTACAAATAATTGTCTAGATGAAAGAGCAGTGAGGAAATTAGCAGCAACGACTTTTCAAAGACAGATTAAATTTTACACGAAATGCTTCCAGTGTAATGAGCATTAAGTGTTATCATATGTTGTTTTTTTTTGTTTCCTCTTCTTTATTTCCTCAAACACAACCATTCATTAGCATATTCAGCAGCTCAGAATTCATTTTTTCCTCTGTCTTCTCTGTGCAGTTACAGGCCTGTCTTTGATATATTTTAAATATGCTTCGTGTCAGTGTGTGATCCCACCTGAAGGCTTCGATTAGCCGCTCCACCTTCTGGGCTTCACCCTGAACGCGGATGTGGTTCTGAAATTTCCTGAGAGCCTCGTCCAGCTCCATGCCCTGGAAGTCCATTTCATCCACCACGCAGCTGGGGACGCGATGATGGGGACAGATGGAGACAGAAAAATGACACACAAACATCACTATTTATATCTTACAGCGTATTTATAAATGTGGATGTGATGAGGGATTTCTGCTGATATTTTTCGCCGTTAGCCATTATTAGTGATAGTGTTTAAGAAGAGACTGTCCTTTTCTGTTGCTGTCCATATAAACGAGGTTCCTAGACTTAAGTTTAGACAAAATTTAAATCTGCAAATCAGGAGCCGTCCTTCACTTTTGTTTGGTTTTGGATTATTAGGGAAGATGGGGACATATTATACTCACTCCAAGACATCTCTGTTGAACTGTTTCTGTCGATTGCCGAGAAACTCTCCAATCATCTGCCTGCTCAGCCCCTTCCTCTGCAGCAGGAAGTGAGCGACACCGACAGGCGTGTCTGGGATGAATCCTCTCTCAGTCAAGTACTGGATGCCCTTTTCTGGCTTTCTAATAAACCCAATATTAAGATGAAGGTTAAGTAAGAAACTAGTAAGAAGTTTTTTTTCTGCTTAACCTTCATGAAATCTGAAAAAAATATACATCAGCAACTTTTTGAGAGCAGCGAAGTTTTTCAATAAGATACACAAAACATTACTCCCCTTTTTAAATTGGGGATAAACATTCTGGATAAAATCAAAACAGATAAAGTAAAATAAGTGATCAATGTTGGTGAAAGTTGATTTAAATTGCATCAAAATTGCCTAAAATGACAGTTCCAGCTTATGTTGTGTTTTGCACAAGCTGTATCACAAAATGCTGTAAGGTATCTTTGAAAAAAAGGTTGAAGTTTTGAACATACGGGGCACAGTTTCAGCTATTTCACTCTCCATTACAAAGAATCAGAAAGAAACACCTTTGCATTTGATATTATTGCAGCTAATTACAGTTTATAGTAAAATGTACAATAAGGGAAAGATTTTCCAAAGGGCTCCTCTAACATCACATCCAGTCGTAGGTCTTTAAACACGGCATACACTGATCACTGACCTGCTCCATCAGAGCCGAGTACTTACTTGTTGAAGAGATTCAGGCCGATGCGGTAGTGTCTCTTGCGAATAACATCATTACTGAAGATGGGTGAGTCCCAGCTGTTGCGAGTCTCCTTGTGGTACGTCTGCTTGCTGAGCGTCTGCTCTCGTAGGCTGTCTCTGGAGGACGACTCGGAGCTGCAGTTGATGGTGTCGTTGGAGTTGGATGTGCTATTGATGCTGTCGTTGTCCCCGTCGGAGAAATCAGATTCCGACTTACTCTGCCTGTTGGCCGAGCCGTTGATAGCTAAATGGCTCTCCAGCTGGCGGTGGCGGTGGCGCAGAGGTGCGTCATCGTCTCGGGAAGGAGCTCTTGGTGGGGGTCCGTGGGAAATGTGTTTAGGGCTAGCCTGGGACGACGTAACAATGTGGCCGTGTGGTTCGTACACAGGCGGCCGTTTGACAGAGCCGCGGTCGGACCGGTCACTGAGCTCTGCGGAGCTGTCGCTAGGAGGTTCTATAGTCAACAAAGGTAGGTGGTCCATTCTAAGACGCTGCTCTTGGCACTCCAGAGAAGGAGTGCTGCGGCAGCTCGTGTCTGTGTCACGACCCTCATCTTTGGGGTCAATGGGCCAGTACTCCTGAGAGGAGTTGACTGACCGCAACCTCAAGTCTGATTCCGTGCTGGAGGGCTGATCCCCTGACCTCGACAGAGCGATAGAGGGGGACATGTCCTCCTCATCGATGAACAGAGTGACATCGCTGTAGGATGCCATCGTTTCATCGTGCAAGCGTCCAGCTGCCCTGCGGTGGGACTGCACCTGATAGGGTACTTCCCTCTCCACCTTAGAGCAGCCCATGGCCTCCGGGTCGGGACCCTCGTCCCCCTGAAGGCTGCGACAGTTCAGTGCATCATCTATAGACTCGGCCAGAGATTTGACCTGCCTGGAAAAGGCGTCCTCCAGCTCCGTGATGGCATCCGTCAGGTCACCCTGAGGGGCCGGGTGAGACGCCATGTTGGCCTGTTGGTGAACCTCTATATCTCCACATTCAGACTGCACCATAGACAGCGGGGTGCCATCCTCCGTCATGGAAACCTGCCTTCCTTCAAAGTAGGAGCTGTGCACTTTTTCAGGGCCCTCAAACGAGAGCTGCATCCTCATGTTGGAGAGAACAATGCGCCTGGACATACGGTTCTCAGACATAGAGCTCCTGAGACGTTCAAAGTTCTTGTTCATCTGATACTGGCGGAAGGCCGTCTGGATGGTGCGTGCCGCATGCCGGGTTATAAATCTTCCACCATATTTACGCTCCAGCATCTCCACCTAGAAAGCAGATGAAGTAAATCAGGAGTGAATCTGGGCCAGCTGTGGTATATTAATTGTTTTTTTTTAACTGTAGATGGTTTAATAATTTTGATCCTTGTGGATTTCAATAATAACTTGCCTCTAACAGTTGAAATGGCTCTGAATCTAAAAATAGCTCTTCCTGCTTTATCTCTACCTAGAATAATCTGGATTTCTGATAAGCAACCGAAAAGCAATTTACAATTTCAAAAGAAAGAAACTTTGACCAACTCCAAAGCAAACTATGAAGTCAGGTCTGTTTGAGATACCTGTTTGTCCTGGAGGTCAGCAGAGAGCTCATAGCTCTCGGAGAGCGAGCGGGACCGCTTGATGGCCTCCTCCTCAGCCTGCTTACGGAGGATGGACTGCGAGTGCTGGAGCTTGGGCCGACGGGGCCTCTGAGGTCCAGGCTGCACCCCGTGGCTGTAAAGCGGGCTGTCGAATCGGTCAGGGCTGATAGCCGAGCCGTGGGTCACCGGGCCCTGGCCATAGCTGGCACCACCGTCCAGGGAAGGGCCACTCTCGTTGGGCCGTCCATCCCCCTCCACACTGCAATGAGACAGCAAAGGGACAGTTAGAGATTTCATCTACTCGTGACAAAGAGAAAGTCAAGTCAAGTCCACTTTAATTATAGTGCTGAAAACCTAAAAATCATTATTTGCCTCAAGGGGCGTGACAGTCTGTACAGCATATGACACCCTTTGTCCTTAGATCCCCGATTACAAAGATTAAACAAAAAGAAATCAATTTCTGAGTCAGAATATTTCTGAAGTATTATAAGCTTAATTCTAGATGTCTTTCTGAATCATTTTATGAAATGTCAGATGAAAAAGTAGCTCAACTTCAAGGATTTGAATGGTTTAGGCTTCACAAAAGAAAGTTGTCATCAGATATTAAATATACTAACAAATGTGGCATTAGAGAAGCTAACTACAGAGTTTGTTTAAATAATTCTCATCATGTCTATCACTTTTATTCTAAAGCTTTGTGCTATACAGTATAACCCAAATTTCATTTTACCACAAGCTACCTAATACTGGCATGGATCTCTGTAATTATTACTACTAAAAATAAACAGTTGCCATAGACTTTGCTGTGCTTCACTCAGAACTCAATACAAATGCCAAAAGAAGACTCAAAACACTATAAACCTCCAGTCAGCTGCTGTCCTCGTTGATTTACCTCTTTCACAAATAATGTGAGGAAAAAATAAGCGGTTACTCACTCACTCTTACATTCAGGTGTTTTACAAGAGGGCTGCTTATTGCGAAAAGACCGTCTATTTTCTATGAACTGCCAACTCTTCCTCCATATTTTGTCCACCATTCTTCCAGTCAAGTGAGGTCCAGAGTACACGGGCTCCTCCAGGAAACCAAACTTTATGCCACCTCAAGGACCAATCAGTGAATAACAAGAGTTACATCATGTTTGCTGGAGCGACGACACACTGTTCCAGTTACAAAGTTACAAAGTCCAGTTTGGAGTTGGATGACAGAGCAAATACAACCTCAGCGGTCCCTTAGAAAAAGGTGAGATACCAGAAAACCGTTGTGCCCACCTGCTCAACAACTAAGATCACTCTAGTTAACACTTCTTCTCCTGCATGGTACAACGCTTACACTGTTCACTGCCAGCGTAATGTGTTTGAACTGTGACTTGACACACCCCACATAGTGTACACAATCTACTTCCTTCATTAGACAGCATGTGCCAAGTGAAAAAAGAGGAACTGAATACCATCAAAAGTTCAAACTGCATATGTTTTTGTTCACCTCTTTTTGTGACTGATTATACACGACTGAGTCATTTTACTCCAAACTGAATACAGATCTACTGATTCCCGACCACAACCAGCGCAGAGCTCCAGGAAAGTAATGTTTATTGTCATTCATGGCTCACTATGGTCTTATTACTCAAAGATGAGTAGAAATACATACAGCCTGAATCAGACTGCTACAATGCACATTGTGGTAATCAGGGCTGGGAGGTACTGACCAAAAATCCTGTCACTGTATTTGCACACTGATAGGCTATAAACAACACATGTCTCTGTATTTTTGTGGAATAAAAGTTCAGCTGTGAGGCCACATTTGAAATGTCACAACAGATAATTTCTTAAACAAAAATTCATCAGAATTGCAAATACAATGTGGTTAAAAAGAAAAAATGTGGTTAAAGCTAAAGCATTCTGGCAAGTTCAGAAAATGACATGACTTTACTGTAATGCAGCCTTCAAAACAAGGAACGTAAAACGATTTTATAATATCAGACACTTCAGTTTAAACTAACAGAAATGGTACTGGATGCGACTGGAAATGTTATGATGTCCTCAAGCAGCGCAGGTGTTTACTTCCACCAAAAAGCTGTAGCAGAGCGAACTACTGTGCATCACATAAGTGGCCTCCTTCCCTTCTGTCAGAGTGAAGTCAGCCAAGGTCACCGTGACACTGGAGAACTTCACGGGAAGTAAATGCTAACCGGCTCCCTCGTGGCAATACATACACACAATGTTGACGTGTGGACCAGCACACGGCAACAAAGGAGGCCTGTACACTGCGGGACCAGCATAAAACCTTGCACAGCACAGTGGAACTCAGACCTCATTGCATAACCGCCACTGGGACGAATCTCCCCAGCCATCTGTTGTGGCAAACTGTGCCGCTGTTGTGCCTGGAGTGAAAAAGTCTCACCTTGCATGCTGTCACAGCACCAGAATACAGCTGGTGGCCATTTTGATTTTATGATATTTACATTATTAGTTTGATTACTGACCAGGATTTAAGGAACAAATAAGAAAATATCAGCTAAAAAAATCTTTTTTTTATTAGGAATACTGTAACTTTTTGTTTGCTATTTGCTTTTAAAGCCAAACCGGTTTTCTGTGTTTATTCACACACCTTTTTAGCCATGCTAGCTGCAACAACTGTCAGTCAGTCATCCTCCTCTTTTGGTTCAGACTAAAATCTTTCAACTATTTCTTGGATAACTACGAAGCCTGGTACAAGTAATCCCTTTTGGATAAACCGTTACAACTTTTCATCAAGCACCAGTTAGTCCAATACTTATTTATGACTGAATGTTTCCTAAACTAATAACATTCCCATCAGTCTTTGCTGCACTTTGTGGTTAGAGTTAATTAGCAAATGGTAACACGCCTACAAGCTAAACTAAAGATGATAAACATGGCAATCATTGCACCTCCTTAACCACACCATGTTGACATGCTGGCTTTTTAGCATGCTGACATTAGCATTTAGCTTAAAGCACTGCTGTGCCAGTGCAGCTTCAAGGAGCTAATAACATGGCTGTCGAGTTTGTCCTATTTTGTTAAGTTGTTTTGTTGTATTTTTTCTACTGTGCTATTTCATTGAGAGTAATTGCCTTTCTATTGTTTGCCTAATTGCATAATTATTTACAAACCAAAATAAATTTATATTTCAATTTAATCTGACAATAAGATGTTTGGAATAAGATTTGAGTCTGAGTAAAAATAGCACAAAAACTAAAAGCTATTAACAGCCACTACAGAGCTCCTTTGGGGTTTGTTCTTTCACCCCGCCACCTCCAAAAACATTCAAAGCACAAAGTCATAACAGTAGCGCCACAGTGCTCACTTTTGTTTTCTCAAATGGAAACTGAGGCCAGCATCCTCACTCTCGTTTTGACATTTCTGCTTCACTTTCCAACTTTGTGTGTGATTTTGGGCGTGTAGGAAGGAGAGCGGGAATAAGTGCTGCAGTACTTTCTGCTCTGAGGTCATTGAACACTGCACAGAGTGAGGTCAGCTGCTCATGATGGCGGGAAAAAGAGGGGGGAAAAAAGGATGAAAGAGAGCAGCATTTAAAGAGCTGATGTTTTAAGCTGTGATGGATGTTGAGGATAAAAAAAACACAGCAGAGCAGGAAGTTGCATGATGTTATTGCAGAGAAGGGGCAGAAGTGACTTCACATGGTTCAGAGAGAAAAAGTCATGTCAACATGTTGCATCCGTAATGGACGAGGATTGTACAAGCACTGTTGAAAGGTGAGGGATTAAGCAACAATGGCTGTCCTGGAACCACTTCCTGATAGCAACTGTGCACTCCTTGAAATATGATCTCTCTACATCAGCAGCGACCGCTCGATGGTGTCTGTCGCTCAGTCTGGCTCTTTATCCACCAGGAGCCCCCGTTAGTTCTGATATAGGCATGGATAAGCATGTCAGCTCAGCTGGCAGTGATTTTCAGTCATGGGATCCAGGGATTTGAGTTGGGGGGGTGGGTCGGGGTCGGTGAGGGAGTCGATCATCCCTCTTTCTCCCCTCCTTCCCTCTCAACACATCTTGAATAAACAGGGCCCAGACCCCTACCCAGGCCTCATCCCATTCCAACAGTCGGACCTGAGGGAGAAACATTCCTCCATCCCGGAAAAGAGGAGTCACATCTACAGGAGTTCTGGGAATAGAAGCGGGCTAATGAAGTGCAGGCTGAGGCAACGGAGGAAGAGGGAGCTGCAGTGTGGAACTAACATGACTGCCAAACCAAGTCACAGGGAAGACAGAGAAGTCTACAAGCTGCTTTGTGCCTGCATGTTTTTCCAATTAACTTCTAATTTGTGTTTTGAGAGGCCTTTTTTTTCCTGTGCTCTCTTCAAGGCTTTTTCAGAAGGTATAATTGATTTCCCCATTCGATTGTAAATGTAAAAGCCACTGAAATGAGTATTACACCCAATATTTATAGAAAAATGTTTCCACATGCAGCAGTTCTGAAATAGCAATCTGATTAGTCACTAAAGTTGTCTTCATGTAATTTTCTTTTTATTTCTTTTGACTGTAGGATATTTTTATCCTTTTTAAGTCTATTTAACACCTGTTGCCTTGTTGCTGATATGAAGCACATGCAAAGCTCTGCTCTCAGAAGGTGCTATAAACTTACTTCCTTACGCCTTTTTTTGGCAGAATTTTTTATCTAATTTCAGAAACCTTGGTGTAAACACAGAATACAATTTTTTAGCCACATATTTTGATAAGAATATGTGGCTAAAAAGGATCCAAAGTAGGTTTAAGGAAACACATGTATGTTAGAAAGTAAAGTTCCTTTATGATCACACTAAACCTATTTTTATAAGCAATATTCAAATGTGACACCAACATGTGTTTGCAGAGGAAGTCTGATCTGCTCTGTGAGGTTTTTTTTTAGTTCACAGTAGTGCACTAAAGGCAGATGGTGATGGAGAGCTGATTCAAACCCCATGAGGGAAACACATGCAAATGCATTGTTAGATATCCTGCATTAGAGTGACAATTGTGTTTTTAACGTGTGCATGCACCCGTAAACCAGCACTGATCAGATTAAACGGCACTTCCGTATCACAACTTCTGACCCAACTTGGACTGACGACATGCGCCCCAGACACAACAAAAGCAGATGTTTTTTTCCCTCTTTATAGTGACTCAGAGTGCACATAAATACAGATGTACAAACCAGCCTTCACGGCACAGATGTGGGGACATGGATTTTTTTTTCTTTCTTTTTAAGGAAAAGGTTAGCAGGCAACACAGTAACATGTTAATAAAGTCCAGCATTAAAAAGCAAACCTGCCTGTAAACATTAGTCATCTCAACACCAATAACTACACTAATGGATGATTTTATCACGGCTATAAAAAGACAACGAGAAAGCGAGTTGGGAATTTATATATTATGACACAGCTACAAACTGGAGAGCTGCACTAGCCAGACCGTCAGTATCACTCCTGAGAGTTTGCAACAGACAGTATAATAGACAACTGGAGCCTTAGAGGACCCTTATAAGACAGCTACTGTAAGTTGTATACTGCAGTTTCAGAGCTTTCAAAAGCTCCGAAAATGTCATCTGGCATCTCATCCAATCAGAAGCTTACAGTCTTGAATGTACTTGAATGTATCTAGGGGAACAAATGATTACTGAATTGCTTCAATCCACCAAACATTTTCCCTAAATACACTTAAAACAGCGAAGCAATGTGCTTGCACAAAAGGTGTTAAGCTGTTTTTGTTTGCCATGTGAGCTCCAATCACAACCCATTGAGACTAATTAGTAGCCGTAACATTTTGATGAGAAAATAAAAAACACACCTGATTGCCTATTGGTGTTATTCTTAATCATCACGTTGCACGTCTACGTTTCCAGATTTTTCAAGATGACTTGAAATAAAAGCTTAATTAGCACAGCACAGATGGGGCAAATTAAAACACACTCCACTGCAAGTGCGATGAGTGGTTTGATGTTTGTTGATGCCATCCCCATACTTGTTGGAGTAACCAGAAATCAATACTATTCCCTCAATTAAAGGCCAGGCCTCATTCTGTCTTAACCGAGGCGTCACTTCTCCTCCTCCCTACTGTCAAGACTCATACGACAACAACAACAACAACAGCAGCAGCAACATAGCCACTGTCATTATCTTTCAGTAATGAATATTTAAACTCTTCCACACAACACTCAGCACCTGCCCTTGAAGTTCCAGCTATGAAAAAGCACACAGTCACGGCCAGTAAGCAGGAGGGCCCAGACACACCACAGGAATGCCCTTCAGCCGAGCAGAGTCGGGGTGAGGGGGGGGAACAATCCAACTCACAGATGGATTCTGTACAGTGAGAATAAACACACCATGATAGCACACGCATACAGTGACTCATGATCTGTTTTCCACTGTGAGGGACCCAAAAATTGAAATGGCAGACCTCCACTTTAAAATTCATGATGTTCATGACTTTTAGTTGAGGCCTCACATTCCTCCTGTCATCTCCTTGTGTGCATTATATATAAACAAAAAAAAAAAGAGGCAGTTCAGTTTTTTTTTTGGGATCCGAAAGCTCTTTTTCGCAAGCGAACACACACACACACGCACAAATAAGGTCCTTTTACTGTTTATTAAACAAAGCCTTGTAAGCTCTAGCAGCCTGGTTTAACCTCATCCAATGACAGAACACACACATGCACATGCACCCCCCCTCCTCCCGCACACACAATACACACACACACACACTTAAGCAAACACACATTTTACACTCTCCCATTACTCTTACCAGCCATTCAGTTCCAGTTCTAGCAGCGACTGGGTCTTCTCTGAATTACACTGCAAACACCACATCCTAGCTGGCACTCACAAGACGATTTACTCCAAACATTAGCAGTCCTTCTCTCCAGTCCCCAGTACTGCCTGAAACGTTTCTCTAACAGACAGAGACATCTCAAAACTGCCATCTTCCACAGCATTTAGCTCTCTACTCCCTGCAAAAGGTCCCATTTCTTTGCCTTGTCAAAGCAGCTCCCCGTGGATGGTAGATGGTCAGTGCTAAGTGGCAGACTGTAATCTCTGACAGACAAATGAAGCTCTTTTTTCCTCTTTCTTCCTCTCTGTCCTCTGTGCGCCGGGCTGGTAGGAGTAAGAGGGGCGGAGGCTGGGATACAGGGGAGTGTGGGTTTTCTGCCAGGGCCCTGAGCAGTATGGAAGTGGGCGGGGTGCAAGGAAGGGGGTGTGTGAGAGTGGTGGCTCTGTAGCTGGGTAGAAAGGAAGAGAGGCGAATGAAATACCTCCTGCACAAGACTAATCATGCGAGGACACATAAAATGACCCAGGAGAAGGAGATTCGGAAAAGAAAAAAAAACCTGTTTTTGAGCCAGGTTATCGGAAAATGTGTAAAAATATAAAAAGGAGACGTTGATACAGGGGGGGGTTGGGGATGAGAGATAAAGAAAGGTGTCATAAGCAAGAGGAGGAGGAAAGAGGAGAGAGTGACAGCTTGATACAGTTAGATGCATATAGGTATAGTAAAAAAAAAAACTGCCAGCGCGATCAAATGGAGAAACAGGTTAAAGGATAATATATGAGGAAACAGTGGCATAAAGACAGAAGTGTTGAAGGAAACAGGGTTTGGGACTTTTTTGAATGTCAGTCGTACCTTTTGTTCGCCATTTTGGGCACAAAAGAAAGAGGACTTTGTGGATAGAGATGGCAAATACAAGAGAGCACCTCTATTAATAGAGCCTTTCAGGGTTGAGAAGTGACTGTTAGGATGTGCACTAAAGACACCAGAGAGGATTCCTGTCTTCAGTGCACACCCCTGCTGCAGAAAATCACAGTGGGGATGAAGCATCTACCTTCAGCTCCTCCACGTTTAACCCCCTTTTAATCAGCATTGTCTTATGGATTGATCTTATGATTGATGCCATTCTGCTAAAACACCACCTATGCTTCACCATCATGGCAAAGCTTCCTTCTACTTGAGCTTCAGGCAAACCCCAAATTGATGGTGCTTCATCTCTTGCCTCCACCCCTTTACCGTGTTGTTGAGACAGGCCAGAGACTAATCACCCCTCTGAGAGAAGGGGGGTTGGGGTAAACTGCCCCTAAGTCAAAGGTATTTTCTATATAATGACAACAGGCACAGGAAACAGAGGAGAATGGCTCCCACATGGAGCCAGTTTACAGGGACACCAATCATCTGCACACACACTCACACAGTCTCTGTAGGGAGATGTGGATGTCCTCTAATTACAGACCTGAACCCCTGAAACCATCACCTTCTACGGACTGTTTTCATCTTGAACTTCAAACAAAAGCTACAAAGCAAAACGTATGCATATCTTAACATGTGTTATGGATCATAATGGGGAAATATGCACAGATTTATTTGCAATGTGTGACTCAGGCAGAGCGATTATGTGCAGACAGTCACTAGCCAACGGATCTATTTCAGTTTGAGACCTTGGCCCTTTACTCTGGTGACTACAGCTGCTAATGCCTTGTGGAGAGTTGAGACTTGACTCAACTTACAGATCTCACCTATAACACAATTTTATTTTTTTTTTCGTTTAGTGCCAGGAAACAAAGGAATTGAAAAGGGAATAAAAGTCATTGAGGATGTCCCTTTAATAACTGCCTCCTCATTATTCTATCTTTTTTACTACATGTGATGATACGAGAGGCTCAGGCGGAGGCAGGTATTTAGATTTTGAAATATGTGCATGATATTAGATAGCGGCTCCTCCACCGAAGGCTTTGTTTTGCTGGTGTACCACAGGGATTGGCTAACTAGAGTTTATTTGTTTGGGAATGAGACATGAAGCAATATCATTGTCTCATTTCGAAGGCAAGTCTGTGCCCTGTTTAAGCCTCAAGCGTGACATGATTGTTTCGGCATGAGGCTCAAGGGCAGCATCACTTTGAGCATCAGGAGGAGCTCTACTGTGATTATCCAATTAGATAAATTCCAGGTAAAGCTGTGCTGTAAAAGTTTGCTCAAACCTCAGGTCACTTAGTAAGCCTCAGTAATTCTCTCTGTCTGCCTGCCTCTGCGTTTCTCTCTTTCTCATTTACTGTTGCGTTGCAGTCTAGTCACCCCGTCTGGTAAAGGCCCACTCTTTCTCCTGAGCCGTGGCTGCTCGGTGCTCTGCTCCAGCATGATGTCATTGAGAATTCCAAGCGGAGGCCCACTTTCTGCTCATAAAACGCCATTTCTTCAACTCAATACATATGGTCTCTCTGCATTTCAGCTCCTACTCCATCATCCTCCACCGCAGTTTCCCTGCCCTCCCTTCTTTTCCTCTTCCTTCTTGTTTTAGTGTAAGGAAAGATAGATACATTCCACATGGGACGAGGCCAAAGAGGCATCCGCAGGTCAGCTACACACACACACACACACACACACACAATCGCTTTTATCAGGTGAATTCCCACAGATATGGTACCTGAATATTATCAGAAAAACAAAAAAGAACTTGGGCTTTCCCAGTGCAAAGAGAATGAAGAAAGACAGAGCAGAAGGAAAGACAGCTAAGGAAACGACAGGAAAAAGAATAACTTCCTGGAAACTAGTGGTCACAAGATTTTGGCGCTGCATGCTCTGTCTACATGACATCATGCGCCGTTTCTCATTATCTGCCTTTGCTGCGACTGAAACCTGCGACTGAGAAACGGAAAATAAAGTGAAAACTCAGCCTTCGCCTGGTCTGGAAACAATTAGCATGGGCTGATGTCATAGTTTGATACAACAGCATACTAAATGAGATGTAGTGGCCTGGGATAGCTGTTGGAACACAGAGGACTTTGTATAGGAGGGGAGAAAAAAAGAAACACAAAAAAGAAACACATTTTTCCTGTAAATTCTCAGGAACAAAGAATTTTTGTGCATAAGACGGATCTGGCAGCAGATGTATAAATAGAGTTGAAATGAGAGTAATTAAAGGATACGCTGCCTCTGCTCATCACATCCTGGCAGCAAAGCTGGAGCAGATGTGTTGCCTGTGGGATCCGACGGAAATGATCAAAGATCATCAGTGGCAAGTGATGTCTGAGAGGCTTTTCTCTTTTCTCCTGTTCATACACCACTTTGTAAATCCAATTCAGATAGAAACAATCTGTTTGTCCAGAGAAATAGAAAATGAAGGCTAAAATTGCAAGGAATGACTCCTAAGATTAATTTTATTACCCCGAAACATTACATCAAAGTGACTAAATGTTATGGAGGGGTTTTCCAAGTGCTAGCATCCCAGATGTAGCTATTCCTCTCAACTTCGACTAGAGCTAGTAACACTTTTTAGCTCTGAAAATGGATCAAAAATGGTCGAGAACCCAGTTGACACTGAAGAGAATTGGTTCAGGACTGGCTTTATAGCCTTTATAGTTAATTCTGTCAATGAATAGTTTGCTATTTTGGTAAATAAATGTATTCTTTTTCCTGTCGTGATCAGAGAAGATTGAGACCATGCTCATGTCTGTGCTTCAAATGCAAGGCTACAGCTGAGAGATGGTTAGCTTAAGCCAGCATAACAGCTATTAGCTCATGAAAAAATTACTGTCGTAGAAAAAATACGATCCAAAACCATGACCTGGTTAATTTTGCACCCAAATTGCAGTTGGCTAAATTTAGAGGTGCTGGTAGATGAGATATTTTTTTGTAAGGCTAACCATTTTCTTTAAACTAACTATCTCCTGGCTGTGGCTTTAACAGACAAAGGTGTTTATGCTAGTTTATGCTAGTTAGGTAGGCAACGGTTCAAGAGAGTGGTTTTAATCAGATATCTATTGATTTTAATCACAATGTTGCCTGTTTCCTTTAATTCTTTTAGAGAACACTCTTCTGTGGCTTCTTCTATTGTACATTTACGTAGAGAGCTTGGCTTTAAATAATTCAAACACTAAGTCCATATTCCTCAAAAGTGTACTGAAATTCAGGTCAAAGGGCATGAGTTTTGTATCTGTATCCAATCCAAGGAAACATTTTCGTACTAGTTTCAAAAAATTTCTGGGGTTTCCAGCTCAACCAGCTAGTAAAGTGTTAGCTTGGTAACTTTAACACAACAAGAGGGATCCAGGTTCGCTTCTTTGAGTGGAGTTTTTCACTGTTCTCTCACTGTTTGCGTGGGTTTCTTCTGGTTTCCACTCACATTCCAAAGACATATGCCAATCAGGTGGGGTGGAGACTCAAAACAGCCCTGAAATATGAATGTGGGCATCTAGCGACCTGTCCTATGCATTTCTCTGCCATCCTCAAAATGACTGAGAGGGCATGAATAAAATGACACCCTTAGGGCTGGAGACAACCAAACCTTTACTTTCCAACTGAACCACATGTTTATGTGCTGCTCTCTATATATGCAGTTCCTTAAAAAAATATACATTTCAAGAAAGTGTTGCAAATACAAGGCTCCAGTGCGTGCTGTGCTTTTCCTGATTGCACTCACATGCTATCTCACTCTCCATAAAAGACAGATAGAGGTCATGTATTGTGTACTGTTACCATTATTAGAAGCGGGCCCTCGCTTGTCCATTTACAATATTTTCCTTTCAGTTCACTCCATTACCAGATGCCATTTTTCTCTGAAGCTTTTCAGCGAAGCTCCACCCCAGCAGAAAAAAACACACTACAGCACACTTTTCTCCTGCTAAAAATAGAACCATGTGAGGTGACACACTCTGGTAAACACTCTGAGAGGGAGACGAACAATGCTGTGAAGAACAAGAGGAAGAATGCTCATTACTGCAAGAGAATGGCCACTGAATGCCCTGCTGATTTCATCTCATTATCTGTTGATAATGTGCAGCGCTTTTCAATGACACTGTGAAATTTGGAGGTCAATTGGAAGACAGTCTGAGACTTAGACTACTGTCTCTAGTGGTTAGAGCTCAGAGCAGCCCTGACTGTGAATGTGACAAAAGCCACAAGGGGTATAAATAGGCCTACGCATGGTGGCCATGATGGTCACAGGAGCGTGGCACCACACACTGATGACACAGGCCCGACAGAGCCCCTACAAGATGAGACCCAATTCACAGTGGGCTCTCAGAGTGACAGTGCCACCCACTGGTTAAAAAAGACACTTACAGGCTCCCATAAAGATAGACACTAAGCCTGGGAGGGGGGGGAATGTGGCAGTGATGTCATTCAGGACGACTGAGGTCAGACGTGTTTGTCATGGTTGCAAGTCGGCAGGGTGGCTGGGTTATTCAAAAGGCAACAGCATGTAAAAAAACAGATTTTTCTGGTTGGGAAATGTTTGTAATGTCAGACTCACACCTGTTTCAAGACACACAGAGAGAATCTGTGGTTTATAAGCACTTTGAGGAGGAAAATGTGCAGAGCAAAGATCATCATCAGGATGTCTTTCACTGATGTCTATCATTGTCTAAAATAATACATAAAAAATTTTTACATTTCCTTTTTTAATGCAAAAATATGCGTATGATAATGTAGAAATTCAAATTACTATGTAAGCAATTTGACATTAATGTGTGTTTTCTTGCAATTTACTACTCTTGTAAATGACTGAGGGTACTATGGAAATACGCACATTTTAAAATACAAAACTACCACAACAGATTCTGATGTCTCCATTCGTTTTTAATCATTTTAAAGCCCCAGAGCCTTCCTGAAGCATCTTCCTCTCTGTCTGATAGCACCACGGTGGCCAATCAATCATGGTACAAAAACTTCTATTTTGTATAACTTAAGCCAAACCCTTTTAAAAAAAAATCTGATCTCTCTGTTGTCCTGAGACCAGAACCGATTTACAGAAACATCCATCAGTGTAATCCTTGAGAATGAAAAATAACCCTAAAAATCTATCCCTTGATTTTAACCAGACATTGGTCCTAAAATAATTATGTGTGTGTGTGTTTATAAATGCATGTCTGTGTGTGTGTGTGTGTGTGCACACCTGCCTGGCAATGCGATCAATTTGAGGCCATGAGCCAAACGACATCACCGAACTGAGTAAATTGACTGGAAGGCTTACAATGATAATAATTGCTGTTTCAATCAGATTCCATTCATTGCCGACTGCATCAGCGATCAGATAAACAGCTGATGATGGTGAACACGTTGTGTTGCTCAATCAATCAAATCACTCACAGAATCGCTCATTAGCACTCAAGCATGAAACAGTGTTATGGTTCAGAGAGGTGATTGTAATATAAATAGACTTGGTGATAGCAGTAAAAAAAAAAGGTTTTGAACTGTTCTATGCTCTTAAATTAGTGGTTTAGCAACAACTACGGATGAATACGTGTTTGTACAATAGAAGCGCATGTCGCTACATAATATGCTGACACAGATAAGGGGATTAAAGTTGAGGAGAGACAGATAAAAGGGGGCAAACACAGATCAAAACCACCAACATTCCTTCAAAAACTCAGACTGCGATGGCTTACATTCCACCACTACTCACCTCTTCACACACAGCTGTCTAGTCTAATCACTTTAGCAGAGTTTGCTTCGCTTTGCTTTCCTCCAGCCCTGGACTCCACAGACAGGAATCCGGTTACTTGCCGCTGTGCTCTTGCCGCCCTTCCCCAGCAAAGCCAATTGTGCCTCTGTGGCATCCGAAAGCCCACGGCAGAAACACTACGGCTATTGAGCCCCCAGGAGCACCTCCCGGCTCAGCCGTCTACACTGGCACAGGCCATTGTTGGTGTTGGCACCGCGTATAAAGGCAGCCTTTCTCATGTCTGCTCCATCACGCCTTTTTCAGTCTTTGATTAGGGAAAACACAGTCTCTGAACAACAGGGGCTACCCTGTGGCCACGAGATGTGTCACCCTGCCAAATAATATTTGTTGTTTTCTTGTCGGGACCCATAAACCACAGACACAATCTCGAGCTTCGTGAAGAAATTCAAAGTTTTCCTTCAGATTCTGCTCCACTTGGAGGGGAAAGAACGAAATGTATTTCATTTTAATGGCCCTCATTAGGCTGACAGCGATAGAATCATTCAGGAAACATAATGTTATTTTAGGAGAAAGTGCCTAAAACTGGGAGACTGAATACAGATGTTGGTAAGTGAAGGCAGCTACGAGTATCAGGATCTGCTGTGCAAATGCTATTAAGTCACATGGAGATCCAACATTCACATCAAACATTTCAACACAAAAATACAAGTAATGCCACAGAGGAACCCCTCATGAAAAGAAAACCTCATTTCAAGCTTAATTCTATTGTGATTCAACTCTTTAAGCCAACTTAAACAACAATAATAACAGAGAAAATCAAACAGATGCTGAACAATTTGAAACATGTTGCATGGATCTTGTATTGGTATATTGGATATACGGATATTGAATATCTAAATGGATGTGCAACTTTTTGTTCATTAGGAAAGATTTTTCTTTTTAAACCAATGTTTGTACCTTAGAGACTAAAGGTTAGACCAAAAGACTGAAAGTCAGTAACTGAGTGAAACTGCAGCGTCAGGATCCCATGTGTCAAAGGAAATCCTCACGTTTTTCTTTCTTCTCCTTCTTTTTTTCCAAAACTGTGCACATCCCGGCAGAAAAACAACCTCCACCCAACACCAAGTCATCAAAGGATTATTATGAGAAAAGCTGAAAGGATCAGTTTCGTTTGATAAGAACTTCACCCAGCCGCGACGAAAACCTGACCAGCTGTATTTAAAAATTAATCAGAGGCTTCAGTTGAAAGCACCCCGACAATGACGACAGAATTAAAAAAGAAATAATTAATGATTTTCATCTCGCTTGTTTATGTCTTAACTAGACATGCATGTCAAGGTATTAAGAATTTAAAAATGAGCTAAAAAAAAACCCATTAAAAAAATGATTAATTTAGGAATTTTAAACAGGTTTCTTATGACAACAAGTGTGTGTTTTTAAGGAGACAATGTAAGAACTTCCAGTCATGTTTCAGGCAACAAAACCAGGTGTGTTAACCCACGACAGGAACTTGTCCTAACCATTTGTGGGTTTTGTGCCTAAACCTAAATAGATCTTGACCACAAATATGCACATTTTTGACGTGGTGGTAAAGTTTCAACACAACTGTGGCTTGCAACATACGCACAACGCCGACATTAATCTTTGGCGACTGAGCTGAAGAGGCAAAGACAAGCAGGAAACAATCAATCACAGAACAAAAGCCCTGAGATAAAGCAGTCATCCTCAATCTTTTGCCCAGGAATATAAGAGGAAACTGAGGAAACCCTTTGTGCTGAGAAATGGATTCACATTGACATATTCCAGTGGAACAAGACATCCTGAGTGTGCAAGTTCCATTCATACCACAATTTCCACAAGACCTGGTGGGTGCAAGTCAGCAGATCTGATATTTCAACATATGCTCCAATCAGGCAGCTCGGGCAGGACGTGAGGCCCCGGCTTTGCAGAGCAACAGAGACATCGTGAGAATAACAACAACAAAAAAAGAATCAAATTCATGGTAACGACCTCTCGAGGAGAGGTTACACCGGCACCATGTTTATTGTTTCATTTCTCTCAAAGCCTCCCGAAACCTTCGCTTGAAGCAGAGCCAAGGCATTTACAGGAAAAGGGGTGGGGGGAAGCACAGGGGCATATGGATTAATTCACTGTCTTGATGACAAACTACCTGACCACGACTAATGTCGTTTCGCCTCCATTTAATTCACATACAACCAAGTCTTATTGGACGGTTTGTGGCACACATTGGAAGTCAATAACAACTCAAGTCTTATGGAGGCAAAGTAGAGAAGAGCCAGCCACCCGTATCATGCATCAACATTAACAGGAAGCTCGCAACACATCAGTCTGGATCAAAAGAGTCTCCGAATTTTTAAAAAAAGACAAATTCTTGTCATTACAGAAGAACTGACTTCAAATACAAACTAAATCTGTAAGCTACCTTGGCTGTATCCTTGGAGGTTTAATGTGAGCTCCATAAAGCTTACTGTTTTATTGGCTAAAAGCACAGCCAAGGTCTCTGCAGGCTGCAGGGCACATCGATCTTAAGCCCCTCAATTACTTATTAGAGACCCCTGTCCCGACTCTGTAACCCCAGGGGATAACTAACAGGTCCTTTATGCAGCTAATTCATCCAATCACAAATTGTAATCATGTAAAGATACGTTTGTTTGAACAACAGTGAATAAAATGATGTCAGTACTGATAGTTTTTTCCTTAAAATATGACTTATTCTTGGTTTTCCACGACACCCTTCCAAAATAAATGGGCTTGGACTAGGATGTGGAAATAACACAGGGAGGGCCTGGGAGGATGTTTCTTTACCTCCCATTTTCTTGGATCCCGCAAACTTTTGCGAGAAGTCGAGACCTCAGCCAGGAGTTTTAACTCAATGGTTTGGGATCCTTTTGATTGAACGAGGGCAGGTCCGATTCTGTCATTTTAATCACGAGAGCTTCCTAATAGCCTCGGCTGTCCATCAAAAATGGGAGGTTGTATCAGTAACAAATGGTTCTCACACCCACATGGTAATCTATGACTGACATAAAAATCAACTCGTCCCACATGAGTGTGTTTTCTCTTTTGGTGGAGTCTTTTTCCTCAAGTTACTCCCACAGTACAGTTACAGTTTCAAACCTGGAAGTTCACTTGCCCTTCAGTTTTTTTCCACTTTTGCTCAAGTTGTTAAGCAGAACTGCATTTGTGGGAAAAAGGAAAATTTTGCCTATGACAAAGAGTGGAAGGATGGTGTTTTTACATCTGGTCTAACCTCAGATTAAGAGCTGATATTAACCCGCATACATTTTAAAAGGACAAATGGATGTCAAGGATGTTGGTAACACAATACACTTAATAAAGGCCATATTAGCACGGGGATGGAATTAGAGTTATAGTTATTAGTTATTCTGGGGCCATATAGGTGCACTGAATGTAATTTGTTCGGTCTAAACGAGGCTTTGGTTTGATGGTTGGTTTCATTTTTGATCAAGTTCAAGTTGGTAAAATCCCCAAATGTGTTAAGAGAGTGTCTCATGAACATCTCTAAAGTCTTGAATCTTTCTCCCTTCTGTGAAGTAATAAAGAGATTGATCACATCCATTCAGTTATCCAATATGCTAAACAGAATACACACATAAAGCATATAATTTATCTTACATATCTACCTAAATGCACTGAGTTTCATTCTTTGTATTTGTTTCTTAACTGATCTTTTTGTTCACTTGGTGGTGAAACAAAATAAAATACAAGACATGACCAAGTTGAAAACAGTAGCTTCCTTTGAGTCACATCATCATTCATCTGGAATCATGTTGTTTCTCTTTATTCAGCTCTGTTTTGCTCTTTAACACCTGAGAAAATATGAAACTGTTAAACATTTTCACCAGTTTTATCTGTCTGCCATTTGCTCCTGGGGAGTTAGCATATATTAAGTTTTGGGACTTTTTATTTTTATTTAAAAAAAAACAGCTGCCGACAGCTGGAAAGGGTTCTGATGACCATGACTAAAACCATGAGCTGAAAGATGCTGAAAAGCTGTAAGAGCAAAGGGAAACTGCAGAGTCGGGTAATAATTTCTGTTGGGTCATCACTTCTAATCTTGCTGTTTCACAGTTTACTGTTGCTGTTTAGTTTCCTAAATAGATTTGACAAGCTGGTTTGATATTGAATCCAGAGTCAATAAATTTTACTACACCATCAGCCTACTTGGTAGCTATTGTGATCTACTTACTCTCAGTAAAAGTAGCATCTGATAGGTTATGTTATATATCAAAGGGACACAGTTTAGTCAGTCAGCACCAACTTTCCAGATATTTTATGCATCCAAATTGCTCAAAAAGTCCCATGTGTAAACAAGGTCAATGGCCTCGCTTAAACCTTTAACCAGCAGCTTTCTCAGACTTCTCAGCATATTACAAAACTGTTGAGGTGACAGCTGGGAGGTGCTGTTTTCAGAGGGAGGGACGTGGTGAGTCAGCAGCACAGTAACATCCTCAAACCAACCCTGGTAACAGGATGATTCCTTTTCTGTGTACTCCAACAACTGCTTATGTGTTTGGAATCAGGCACAAAAGTTCAGTCTTCCTTCCTGATTTGAGTTTCACAGGAGGGCCGGTCGGAGTGAGACACTTTTACTTTTTTAACTGCTGGAGCTCAAGCGCACAAACATCTGTTCAGCTTACAACCAAGATATTTTCTTCTAAGAGACGCTTGCCCCTCAGCATTACATCTAAACAGCTCTGAGACCTTATTTTAACAGTTTTTTTTAAGTGGACAAAGTACAAAGTAATGAGGAGTGCTCACAGAAAAGCTTGTTCCCCGTTTTTTTTTTTTGCGATTACTTTGCATTTAATGATGAAACACCCAGGAATTCTGTGTAATAAAAACCAATTGAGATTCATAGCTGCTGCGCTGTGTCTAATGATCCCAGAGGGGAATTCTACTTTTTATTTGCTGTGGCGCAAAACGTAACTCAGCAACGTCCTGCACCAGGACGACAAGATAACAATACATGTGACACGATGGAGTGTAAACACAGAGCACAGAGAGAGAGAGTAGCGAGAGGACAACAGGGAGGAAAGGGGTGACAAGCACGTGATAAAGAGAAAGAGCGAGGGGGGGAGCACAGGAAAAGCTGCATGCATGAAGTGAATACAGTGAGGCTCGAACCTCCATTCTCACGTACAGCGTGACTGATGAGAAAGAAGCCGTCTCACGCTCTGTGCATCTAATGGGCTTTAATGATGTCCTCGCTAAGCCATCCGTTCTGTTAACAGGTCTAATGAGAGCAGGTCCGGGTGGACCCTGCATACAAGCTCCCAATAAACAAAACACCATCAGAGGTCCTGCTGTAGGTTTCAATGAAAAGATGTCAACAGGACGCTTGACATGAGCAGGACAATCAGCAGAAATGCACTGTGAGTCACAGAGGATTAGAAGTGAAGGGGGGGGTTCGGTCCGTACGAAGGCTCTTAAATCACAGAGAAGCTGAGGGTCAAACTTCTGTGGTTAATGCAGCAGCTGGCAAATCACACACACACTGGTTTTAAATATACAATGCATCATAACAAAGACGAAGTTTGACCGCTAATGAGACATAAATGAACACAAACTATCCTCCCACCATCATGGCACTTTGCATCAGCGTGAGTGTGACATCAGACTACAGAGCAGCGGCGCTGGCTCTCCAGTGAACAACAGCTCTGTGTTACACGCTTTCCAATACACTCACGCCCTCACATATCCTTTAATTCTGCTAAGCATCAAGTAAGGCTTCAGCTAATTATTAATTTCATTTTTGATTAATCTATTGATTTTTTTACAGTAACTGTTAGTTGAAAATATGTCAAAAAATAGTGAAAAATGCTCATCAGTTATCTAGAGCCAAAGATGTCATCCCATTAACACATTTCTCACATTTGACTTGAAACAGAGAATTTTCATTAAATATTTTATCTTTTTCGCCTGATTAATGACAAAAACAATTATCAAAATTGATGGTAATTAATTTCCTGCGACACGCATCTCATTCACACCATCTCACTGTGCACCTGCAGTGTCTGACAATGAATACAGCTGCTGCCTCCGTCACAGAGCCTATATGAACCTGCACTTCACAGCCAGAATCATCACATACATACACATACAAACACACACACACACCTTTTGAGTAGAGCCCACCTACCTCCACACATCTGGCCCCCGTGCAGTATGAAACAAAGATCCGGGCTTTGATGACAAATTGTCTGGGCTCTTTACAGAAAGGTGAGGCGAGTGTTGTAACTGGAATGCCAGCGGGCTCTGTCAGGCACAGGAGACCAGGAAACCTCCATCTGACTGATTTACTCTCCGCTAATCAGCACATTCCCCTAAACGTCAATGAAAAGAGGAGGCTCCCCTCACACAGAGCTCTCTCCCTCCCTCCCTCCCTCCCCCTGCCTCACTTATCAGTCTCACTCAGCTGTGTTTCCTATAGCCTCACTTTTTTTTCCCTTCAAGTTTCTTTCTTTCATCAGTGCATCTCTCGCTCAGTCCACCGTCAGCTGTCTCCTCATTCTCACCTCCCCACCGCTGCCCACCGCCCCTCATCTGTGGTCATTTATTCAGCTGCTGTGTTGATGTCTGTGCTTCAGTGGAGACATGTCCGGAGCTTGTGTCTGTGTTGCAGCTCTGCAAGGTCACCGATTATTTCCCCACCCTCCTCCCTCTTCAGGACACATGGTGTTGCCAAAGGGGAGATCTGAGCTCTCAACCAGAACACATCCTCAGACAGGCCGAGCAAAAATCCACAGCGTGGTTAGATAACAGGTCATCTAACAACGTCTTTGTATCTGGAGAGAGATCTGGCTGTAATTCACATTTAAACTGCATAAATGCCCATCAAATTTTAAGTGAAAACATTTTTAGATAAAAGCTCGATTTTGCTGGAGTGTCATGAATTTGGCAGCTAGTGAAAAAAAAAAGATTTTCACTTCAGAAGATTTAATAAAAGAAAATGCAATTTTCAGCTACCACAAGCCTTGAAACAAAACTTCAAACAGGAAATAATCATATAGAGCCTTGGACTTACAATCTTTAAGATGGGAGACGACAAAAGTGACATTTACATAATAATAAGTTGAACAGTCTGAAATCCGAAAACAATATTGTGACATTTACTCAGAAAATAGAGTTTTTGCAGTTACAATGTATGTTGCAGTACAAAGACGACTGAGTTTGTCAGTCAATAATCAGACGACTGATGTTTAAGTCACAACATATTTCTGCTTGTAAGGAACAAAGCAGGCAGTAAAGGAGCTGACGCTGTTTCAGTCACACAGGCTAAGATTAGCATTTTGCCAACATGCTCCTTTTGCAAGTTTCTTCTGCTTTAGTGTCCTGTTCAAACCTGCTCTATCCATTTAGCTCACAAGAATATGTCAGTACTCACACAATGAAGAAACATTTAGCTTTGACGCCTCCTATGATTAAACAAAAATAAAACTGTCAGCCAGGCACTTTTGCCCTTGGCTCTATGTCATTTTACATATACCATAAATATTATATATACATGAATCACATATTTGAGAGGTAGTCTACTGAAAAAAAATTTAAATTTACTCCCCAATAAAATCAGTATTATATTCTGAACAGTTAAGAAAACCTTGGCAGTGAATCTTTGTAGCATCTATCTGGGAGAAAAGCCAGAGAAACAGGCCACGAGGCTGCAGCAGCCACTGTGGGACTCCAGACAAGGCAAGAGCCCCCATCTGCCTTCATTTGTCTTCTCTTCACTCACCGATGGCTCACAGACCCATTAAGGATTGCTCGTTTATTTGAATGAAAATATCCCCCATTGTTTAATTACTTAGTTCTCTACCCTTGGCTTCCTCACAGCAGAACGCCTGAACCAGTCGAACGAGTGGCCATTAACGGGGGAACAACTTTGACGGTTAACTTTATCTGTTTTTCTATGAGAAATGCAGCCAAAGCAACGGGAGAGGGACGGAGATTAACATAAGACCAATATCAAGTGGTCACAGGAGGATTTTCTCAGAGCTCCAGGCTGATTTCTGTCATGAAGCCTCTCTGCCAACAGATGGTGCTAGTGTACAGTCAAAGCCGTACCCAGCCTGTTGTAAGGTTTAGGTATATTCGGCTGATCAAAAAGACTCCCACTCGTCTTTATCACGAAGGGGCAAGGAAACCAGTGGATGTAAAGTAGAGCAGCAGTGGGAGGGATCCTGTTTTTAAAAAGGGAATGTGGATGGTGAAAGGAGTTGGAGCCATGGCTGCAGATAGTGATGGAGAGAGAGGAACTTCAGTCTGTAGTTCTCGAGGGAGCTCATTTAAATCGCAGGCAGACATGTTGGGATATGTATGAGGAGACAGGTTTGATCTTAGATTAATTTGTCAGAAACGACTTTTCAATTTCAGCCTTGACTGACCCTCATTTTGAAAGGAACTGTCTCCTGTCTGGGTAAAAAGACTTGAAACCTGCAGGGGTTGAAATAATAACTATATATCAGTAATTACACTGTTAATAATCAATAATCAACTACTGGGAACCACTGATTTATTATCTGTGGTTCAGATAATTGCAAAATAAATCCATAGCCCAACATAATCAATATGCAATGAATGAATCTAGTTGAATGATGTCAGGGAGAAGAAAAAAAAGGAAGTCATGTGACTATGGGAGCCTGGGTGATACACATTACATGTGTCTCTGTGGACGATGCCCCATTGATTGAAAGCAGGATTTATCACAATTGCACGCACGTGCACAGATATCTGAGGCCAGTTGTCAAGGCAACAGCTATGGCTGACAAAAAAAAAAAAAAAGGGAAAAAAAGCGCTGTCTGTAGCATAAGAACATATACACACCGTCTGTGTGCACGCAAAAAAACACAGGCCTGCATTTACACACAGCTCAAAGCAATTAGTCCAATCAGGATAAACATTTAACTTTAATGACTGTTTACCAGCCGCGGTCCCAGCCTCCCTGACAGCATGGTTATTTCACTCTCATGCAGGGGACATGTGCTAATTTCACAAGTCACGAGCCCACGCAACGCATGCAATGCAATTCACTCCCAATCAAATATTAGCTGATGAAAAAAAATGTTGAACTCTGCTTGTAATTAATCTGAAATGAAAGAGCCGAAGAGTCTACAGACAATCTATGTTTCCTCTCCCAACTGTGCGACAAATGATTCATGTGCTAATGATTTTAACAGGGAGAATCTTGGACTCTGATGTTCCACTGTTCAGTCTTCTGCCCTGACAAGTATTTAATCCATTTATTCACGTTTTCATTGCAGGCTGAGACAGAGCAGAAAGCCCCCAAAGGGACCATTCTGTTTTATAGAGTAAATGTGCTGTTGTGCCATTATCAACTCCCTTTATCCCCTGACCCTGCCCCACCTCGCTCATTTCTGACATAAATCAAAACACACGCTGGATAATGAGAGTCTGCTTTGTCACAGAAAAGAGTTGGTGGATTAGCAGCAATTACAAACCTGAGCAATTGAGGCTCAGCTTGTTCACAGCTGAGCATCAGCTCCCTGTACTCGCAGAGGTGCAGGTAAAGGACAGTGTGCAAGCTAATTCCCATTCATTGCAAAGCGCTGAGAGAGATTAGCGATAAAGATCCGAGGACTATGCATGCCAGCTATTTGATTCTGCAGCAGAACACTGAATTGGGCTGTAATTTCAATAATGAGCTGTTCTCTTTCAGCCTGAGTCTGTGCATGCATTCATATCTGTGTGCGAATCAATCAATATGCTGAGTATTGCACACAAACTGAGACTGATGCATGCATGCATGCATGTGTGCATTTGCAGAGAGTGTGCACATGGCATGAAGACCACAAGGTGCAGAGTGTGTACTGAAGAGCTGCAGTGCAGCAGCATGAGCTCATCACTCTTCTGTTCTCCCCCTCCTCCTTCACCGCCACCCCACCACCACCACCACCACCACCACATCCCACCCCTCCCCATGCTCGCCATTACATAAGTTAATGCAGCACGCACCCTCATTATTCTCCGGGCAGGCACTGTGAAGAGATGCAAAGGAATATGTCATCAAAAGTAGAATAACAGTTTTTTAAAAAAAAGGGCACAAAAAGAGACAGTGGCTTTGTTTCCTACTGAGCTTTCACAGCCCCCCCACTGATCACAAAGAGCAGAGCAGAGCAGAGCACAGGCAGCACATATTTTGGCTCTTCTTTAATCATACATATGGGGGACATTACAGAAACATGACCATCTTTCCTCGCATATGCATCAGTATTTGTACTCGTACTGTTTGCCTATTCCTTATCAGAGACCTCACTAAACACCCTGCACATGAAAAGAACTCCCTCTCTAGAGGGTGCCATTCTTGAGCATTAGACTAAACAAACAGGCTTCCTCAGATGATTAGCATTTCAAAAGCAGCACAACTTAATATGAGCATGGTAGATACTGCAGCAGCAGCAAATATTCTCAAATATATTCTCCTATAATGTTGCAATCCTGCAGCAGTTTATACTCAAGCCTTTCCCTCACGGCCACAATACATTATGCCATTCATTAATGTCATAATCAAATGCCCTTTTAGCAAACAAGGTAGCACAGCTCTAAAAAAGAAAAAAGATTGTTAAAAGGTAATATAAAGAAGAAGAAAAAAACTATCCACCCACACAATGCCGATATCCCTGTGGGAGAAACCCAAGTGTAAATTATTCAGTGATGTGGACACTGCCTGCAACCATCAGAAAAAGCCTGTGCATATAGAGTGTTTTGATGTCAAGTAAATCAAAGTAAAAACACGTATCAAGCTCTTTTTTATGGTTATGGGCACCGAAAAAAAAAAACATTTATAACGATGCACCCCACTGTGCAAGCACCCCACGGCAATGGCCTGAGGATGCAGTTGGTTGCAGTGTTAACCTTCTTCACACTGGATAAGCATTTGGGCGAGCATGAGCGTAAAAACACAATTTACAAACAGGTGAGCAGAAAATGAGCTGAATCAACTGCAAACACCCACAGCTGGTCTTGGCACCAGTTTTGCGTGACTGTGGTCCACCTCTGCCGTTTAATACTACAAACACAAGAGGATCATCACTACAAATTTCATTTATTCAGCACCGAATCTGCAAGGCAAGAAAACCAGCGGACTTTTCCGTTATGGATAAACTGAAAACTGAAAAAAAACCCCACCATAGCAGCAGCCACTTCGCATCTCCATCGTCCTGACATTTCTGACCAGAAATACAGCTTCCATCCTAGACACGTCTAAGCTTTTCCACCCCGGAGAGGTTTTTTTTTTTTTTTTTTCACTCACCACAGTGGAACTGCAAGCTCGCTTTGGCAGGTTGCTGTTTTTCCATAACAAGAAGTTCCCCTCAACAAACCAAGCCCCCCCCCCAACCAAAAAAAGAGACCTCGCTTGTCATAAAGCCGGCGTACCAAAGCAGGGGACAAACAAAAGGGTCAGCGCCATCTCTCATTTGACTCACAACCGTGATGATAATCACCTGCTCTGCAGCTCTACAGGTCCAGTTCAGCCATCACCCATTTGTGTTCATGCCCCCCAGAGCTAAGTCCTGCTGGAGCCATTCAGCTGTTATGAGGCAATTCAGTTCTGTCACGAGGTGTTTAACATCCCGGGTCAATCAGATGAGACTCTGCAAAGCTTCTCACTTCTATTCCATCCAATGAATATCCACTATGGGACAAAGAGGCATGAGTAATAAGCTCCACATCCACACACATTAAATAAGTAATGCTCTCGTCATGCTCTCTGACACTGAACCAGAGTCAGATCAGATGTACTCTGGTAGTCTGGTGTCTACAGTGTCACTGCTATAAGATTTCTGCCTCAGTCACAAATCATCTCATCATTTACTGACATTTAGCAGGTTAACATAAGCATTTAGGATGTTTACCCACAGTGGCTCAGAGGTTTTTACTGTTTGTTTTTTGTTTTTTTCCCCCCTTGTTGCACCAAGCTAGGTGGATAAAGAAGGAGGATATAAAAAGGAGAGACAGCACATGGAGGGGAGGGGGGGGAATTAAGGACAGGACGAGTAAGGCGGAGCCTTCTGGGCAGTGACTGTCAGTCCAATTTGGCAACAGCTCATTTAGAGCCCAGAACGCATCCAATTGTAATAAAATCAGCCTCATTGTTGTAATTTTCATTCAGTGGAGGTCATATTCACCCTCTTGTCTTCTGGTTAATAATCAGGCAAACTCTAAAACACTGTTACAATACAGAAAACTTTCTAATAAAAATCATTAGATAAAATCAGTCTTTTAGATAAAATTGCATAAACTACCAGAGACAAAGCCGTTGCTCACATGAACACATGTAAGCCATGTAGTCGTGCAACACTAAAGTTACATTTAGTTTAGATGGTGTGTGTGTGTGTGTTGGGCTGTTGGACTTACAGCCCTGTTGGTCTCAAAAATACAAACTGAATGAATGGAAAGCGACACAGCCTAACCTTTTTGTCTGTGGAAACCAGCCAAAAACTATATTTACACACCCAATTAAATAAAGTGTTTGCAAAATATGTCAGACATATGATCAATCTGGTGAAAACTGAGTGGACTGTTACTCAGAATCTGTGATAACGTTATTGGTTTATGTTACATGCTATTGTACTGCTATCAGATTTCTAAACTTCAAATATCTGTATTGGTACTGGCCTCATACATGTTTCTGATGTTTATGTAAGAATATTGTATGTTTGATAGCATGCGTATATACTGCATGTTTGAGTGGATGACTGAATAAACGGCCTCCCTGTGTATTTGCATGACCCACCAGTGAGGGGGGATAAAAATCAGATCCATAAAAAACAAACCCAGAAAGTACAAAAAGTTAAAAAAGCATTCAAGAGAAGAAAAATAAGAGAAGGATTATATAAAAAAAGTCTTTGTGTTTGGAGAAGTCAACATAGTGAAATTACTGAAGTACTTCCGAGTTTCCCTGCAGGCTGCGTGATTATAATCAGAGGTTGAAGGTAACAGAAATGTACAATGAAGGACACAAATCTTGCAAATTAATCACATAATTCTAACACTGTGAGCTCTGAATAATAAGAGGAAGAAAGAAAATCTTTTCTATAGAAACACAATCATTATAATAATCTTTGTGCTGGTTTCTGTGTTCATTCAGAGAGAGGTTTCCAATCCTGAATGTCAGATGACATTCCAGCTGTAAGCTTTTGTGGTAGGACAAAGTAAAGTGATAATAAGACTTAAAAATAGATGAAAAAAAGGAATGACCAGATTATTCTTAAGTCTTTATTATCAAAGACACGTCCTTGATAAAGCAGCCTGCCCCTGAAAGACCTTGAAAATGTCTTTACTGTTCACTGTTTGCCTTTGTTCAGCCTTGTGCCGGTGAAAATATATTTCCATGGTTCAGGAAAAGGAAACCGCCAAAGCTTGAGCATATAGACAGGAATGTTATTTGATCAGTCAGACGTCAGAAATATCTGCACAGACTGCTGTGGTCAGTCAGAAAGACAACCACCACTTATACTGCAGGCCCCCGCCGTCAACACTGCTCCACGCCAGATGGTCTCCTACCTTATAGTTCGGCTGGAAATGCAGTACTTCCACATCGCATTCCAGATGGCAGTGACATCACCGGAGGCATCAGACATGCCCGAAAAAAATGCGCATGGCACTGAGAGGAAGTTTGAAGAAAGTTACAAAAAAAAAAATAAAAAAAATAACACACTAAACTGCAGCAACTCCCCTCTTTTGAAAAGAGCCACGAAAAAGTACAGTCTGTGCTCACTCCCTCCTCAACCACAAATTATACCCCACATCCTTCACTTTCCATAGAAAAGCCACAGAGAAATTCATTCTTTCGCTGCTAAAGTTACTTCGTCTGTGCCTTTTTTTCTGTTTTTTTTTGTCCAAGTTCTCCCAGTTTTAATGCTGGGCTCAGAGTTGCTGCTCTTGCAAGCTGTCTGATGACCAAGTAAGGTAAAGGCCCAAGAACATATAGCAGAAGAAAATCATCCCTCTTCTCAACAAAAGCTCTCCACCCACAACGACCCACACGCCAGTCCTCTTTTCTCCCCTCTGCAGACACTCCTTCCCTTTTTGTTCCTTTTTTTTTTTTTTTCCTGCTGTCCGAATCAGTCCTTAGCTCATCTGGTGCTCCCCAGCGGTGATGGGCAGGGCCTGCGTTGTGTGTGTTTGATGTGTGCTTGTGTTTATGTGGAAGTAACTGGAAGGGGGAATCAGAGTGATAGAGATGGATGGAGAGATAGAAGGAGAAGGGGCTTTCAGTCCCTCTGTGTTTGTGTGTGTGTGTGTGTGTGTGTATGGTTATAACTTGGGCGCGTGTCCAACAATCACACTGCTCTCAATGGGAAGGCCACGCAGGAGGGAGGGTGAACCCCAGTTCAGCAGCTGGGAGAGGCTGTTTTGAGTTACTACACTGACCTCGCTTTAACAACATCGGCCCTGGGATACAATCTGACTGTGTTACACTGAGGCCCGAGCAGTGTAATGAGTTACGCCCAGTGACCAGGATATTCCAGTAACTCTGCAGGATCAGACATATAATGAGTTATTCACAGTGTGGAAAAAATAAATCAACAATTGTCCTAAATAATTCCAAAGCCCTCTGAGTCATAGACTCAGATTAGCCTTTTGCAACAGTTAGCAAAACATTTAGTTAATTATTTTAGGGGTACACAAGCTATAATCGAGCCAATCTTTTATTATTCCGATAATGAAATTATAGCCGATTAAGAGAGGAGATAATACTAATAAAACACTGTGTCATGATTTCATGCACTAAAAGTAGCGCAGCTGTTCTCCAACCTTTTTTAATTTCCTGCTTAAGGTTTAACGGTCTGCTAGTCTTTTGTTATTGTTCCCCATTTACTTGCGGACTAAACAGCCATAAGCTTTTAGTTTTATTAAAGCTTTTAGTTTTTGCATTGAGCATTTAAAACATCGACATGTCTGATCTGACAGATCATATCAACGTATTTACTTTCTTATGCAAAGTTCTCCATAAAAGCCAAAGTAGGATTGGGAATTTTGACGTGCTATAACAGAAAAAGTAAATGAACATTTGAATAGACCAACTTGGTCTTTGTTATTGTTTTAATAGTAATGCCAGTTAGATTAAGTTTGGTAAAAGCTATTGAACACTTAATCATCCACTTTTACTTTCTAACTCTTAGTCTTTCTTTCATCCATGTTGTGCATAAACTCCAGGTTATGAAACTTCTTTTAAAATACAAACACATGAAATATTCATAACAACCATGACAGGCAGGTAGTTACTGCTTATTATATAAGCTGAGAAAATCCATATCAGGCGTTCGTAAATTATTTAGATATACACACCTTTTTTAAGTCTGACTTTAAGCTCTGTAAACAACTCCACAAATTCTAATATCTGAGTTATAAAAATGAATATGATACATGGGGTGTTTGGTGGTGAGGAAACACCTCCAGCTGTGGGGGTTTCCTGAAGCTTACGTTCAAAGAAGAGTTGCCAGCCAAATCGGAGATGCATTATTAATGAATCATGGACATACTCTCTCCTCACCTCCAGAATACTAATGCTTATGACAAAATGTGTGTTTGTATAAGTGTGAAAGCATTAGCATATAGAGATGTGACAGCAGACAGGTGCCCCTGCATTTCACAGAAACCGGATCAGTGTTTTCACAACAGAGCTCGCGTCTGATTCAGACATCAGACATCTGCACAGCGGGATGTGCATGAAGGAAACCTCTGCAAACAGAACTGGTTTGAGCTTATTGCTGCAACAGAAGGAAAGCAAAGCAAAGCAAAAAAACACCAAAAAAAATCATCTTTTTCCTTTGCAACTGCAAATTCTTACATCCAAACTGTGTTTTTTTTTTTTTTTTTTTTTTTTAACTTGTCGTGTACAGCATTGCAACAGCAGAATTTTGGACTGGCTGCCATTTTTTGCAGAACAAATTTAGTTTGCCAATAGGAAACGATT
>JAPZDV010000002.1:18603685-18621930 GCA_029814665.1 Acanthurus lineatus | reverse complement strand
AATAAAGCAACATTGCTGGAGATTCCTTCTGAATCGAGGGAGATAATTGAAGTTTTGGCAACAAAATTGGTCAAAATGAACAAAAGCTGTAGAACAAGACTCCCTTCCTTCCCCACTGTAGCTTTTTTTGAATGAGATGCTACTGTTGTTGACACCCTCCTCAGGTAACAGCATATATAGCAGGATGGTAGGTAGGCAGGAGCGCTGATCAGGACTTTAAAAGGACACACACACACACTTACACACACACACAGTGAGAGACAGAAACCCTGGGCTAATGGCTCACAGTCTCCTGAGGCAGATGCATTTTATCCCGAGCAGACTCGATGGCAAACAGCGCCGTCGATGTATCGAGTGTTAACACCTGAGTGACCAGTGCTATCAGACCGTTATCTGTTTGTTAATTAACTTATGCAGTGAATAATTGTCTATGTGTGTCATCTCACTGCAATTACATTGGCTGCCTACTTTCTAATTATCAAGCACAAGCGCTGATCTCTCCAGCTCTGACGTGCGCCTCTCTCTTTACTAAGCCATGTGTGTGTGCGTGCGTGTGTCTGTTTTTGCACACCTGTTTGTGTGTTAGTGTACACCTCCGAGTATAGAATGGAAACCCAGTGTAATTTGTCACACCAACGTTGGCCAACACTTTATATCCAGAGCAAGATTTTTCTATTGTCCTTGAAATTTACTGTGCACTCACGCTGCCAGGATGAAAAATATTTGGTCTCCCTTCTCTTTTTATTCTAGACACTCCATCAGGTCCTCCCCTCCTTCAGGCCATGATATTCACTTTACACACAATATATCTCATACATGCATTTTCCATTCATGAAAATTACTGAGTCTGTTCACGGCTGTAGCGAGATAAATTATTATTTTCATGAATGGAAAATCTCTTCTATATATATAGCACTTTTCTAGTCTTTTGACCGCTCAAAGTGCTTTTACAATACTAATCAGTATTCATCCGTTCTTACACACATTTATGCACTTATTGCAGTAGTTTATGTGGGTCTATAAGTGCCGACCTGTTCAACCGAAACACATACACACACTTTCACACCCCGATGAAGAGCCTTTAGGAGCAGTTTGAGGTTCAGTGTGTTACCGAAGGGCACTTTGACACGCAGACTGAAGGAACTGGGGACCAAACCCCCGACTGAATGATAAATCGACCTGCTTTACCTACTGAGCCACAGTCAGCCACGAAACCTTTGTTTAAAAAAAAAAAAAAAAAAAAAAATTTGAGGTTTTATAGTTCTTTCATAAGATCTGAGGTTAACACGACTGACATTTCTATTTAACACTTCCCACCGCTGGACGCACCGAAAGACTGCAGTCTCTAATTAGCAGGCCTTTAAAATTTAAGACCTGTTAACTCCTCATTCCTGAGCACAACTTCTAATGTCACCGCTGCTGCAGAAAAGCACAGAGACGCTTCATTAGTGAGCGTCTCCGGTGGAGCTCGGCTCTGCTCACCGTTTCAACGTGTGTCTGTGCACGCATGGCGAAAAGGTTGTGAGGGGGGAGGGGCTCTGACAGGGGCAACGGTGTTCTCCATTCTGTTCGGCGCCGAGTGTGTGTGTGTGTGTGTGCGTGTACGTCCACAAACCCCCCCACCCAGCAGAGAGTTAACAGTCCGAGCACACACACAGACAGAGGAGCAGAGCAGTGAGCAAGATGCTCTTTCAAATTGACAAATAACCTTAAATTCACGGTTTGAGCGTTACCCTTTTCATCAGGAAAGCGAAGGATTTAACGCCTCCGCACGTGCACCCACTCATTCAAAACAAACACAAGCACACACACACACACGTACACACACACAAAATTACAAAGGGCTGGAGTTAATGTTTAAAATGTCATTTCGTTTTTCTGCCCTGTGTGGCCTCGCAAACATTGAGACACGTCGCTGTTGAGGTTGTGTGGCCTTTTAGATGTAGAAATATTGCATATATTGGCCTTCTAGTGCCAACCTCCCCACTCTCCCCTGTCACCATATGGCCCCTTTTAATCCAGCTGGCCTTGGTCTATAATGTGGGCTGTTGAACTATGGCAGTAGGAGCAGAAGGCTTTTCAAGCTGACCGCACATACAACACACACAAGGAACAGAGACAGTGTAGAAGCTTCAGCTGTCATGGCAAATGCTTACTGATGAGTTACAGCCTCACGGCCTCATGTCTGACCTCTTCAAGCAGGAGCCAAATGAAAAGTTACATAAAATGACCTCATATTCACTAAATGTAAGGAAATCGGTCTGATGGCAAATTTTTTTTAGCCTTTGTTTTGATCCCCATTAGCTTTTACAACAAGGTGGCTGGTCTCTCAGGGGTTTAGACAAACACAATAACAATACAAGATAAGAACAAAAAGAAAAGAAAAATAAAGAAAATTATATTAAATTTAAAAAGAATAAATCAAAACCTAAGGTAACATTTATGTGACATTTATCAGATTTTTCTTTTAGTGACTTTCTGGAAGGAAATGTACCTTTTTTTGGGAGCATTTTCCACGCAGAAGATGCTCTATGAAGAACATCTCTCAGCACACAAAGCTCTCTTGACGTGTATTATGTTCAAGACAAAAACCGGTACACAACAGTTTTTTTTTCCACAAAGACATGCAAAGTTTTATTTCAAATGACATTTTGCACGAATAACAAAAGACTCTATTTTTATTTGCAATTTGCCCTGATAACACTTTCTGCATCTCAAACACACTGGCACAAAAAGACCAATGAAAAACTAATCTGTTCTGTCAGATTTGAAAGGTATTTTTAGACGTTTCTCAGCACTTGAGTACAAATGATCAAACATCAGTCACAACAGAAGAGGAAACATAATATGTAGTCAATATTATTTAACATCTCCTGGCCTTTGTCACATGACCACATAACTGTTTTTATCCTGAGCACCTGTTCTCATTTTACTCGACACCCTGATGAAGAGTCTTCTGAGTCAAAACGCGTCGGCGTATCCATGATTCAATAAAGGATTTTTAACACTATCAGTGTGTCTCAGATTCTCTGCCAGACTGCCAGCCTTCAGCACAGACTTCCAGCAGAAATAAGCTGGACACTCGCAGTTTTTTCATGTTTATATAACAACATATGGCTGTAAAAAACTGAAAAATGAAAAAATGCACCCATGCAGATCTCTTGTTGAAAGCTGGGGGATATTTTTTGGACAGCAAAAAAAATATATATATGTGTATATCTCTTCTGTTAAGAAATCAGAGAATGCCTACAGACACTGAAGGAGGATGAGTGGGCATCTTTTTATATCTTAAACAGCTGTGGAAAATGAAAGGACTGAGCTGAGATCAACTCATGTTCCTACAATAGAGCTGCAACAATTAACTGATTAGCAGAGGATTAATCAACAACAATTTTAATAGATTCCTTAATTAAAAGTAGTAGTTTATAAAAGTTTCTAGCCTCTAAATATGAATTTTTAGTCTGTTGTGACAGTGAACTGATTATTTTTTGGGTTTGGTCTCATATAGAGATCTGAAAATTGAAGATCTTGCACTCTGTCTAACTGTGATGGACATTTTTCAATATTTTCTGACATTTTATAGATTAAACAACGAACAGTTCATAAAAGCAACAGACTCCCTAGTGATGAAAATAAGATGCCACACTATTAGTTTAGTTATTACTTTATAAATCAGTAATCACAAAAACAAGAAGACAGAAAAAATAAAACCTCAAAAGCTGCTCAGCTGGAGTTGAAAATCACAGAATTTCCTGACATGGCTTGTTTCTCGCGCGGTTGGCTGTCAGTCTCTGCTGAGTTGCCTCAGCTGAAATAAAGACAAAACAGAGCTGACTGCTGGAGATCACAGAACAGCAAGTTCTGTACACATCAACTTCACAAAAACGACGCTTTTATCTGATGCCTTTATCCAAACAAAGCATCAACAATGCATTCTGTTCTGTCTTTTTCTTCTTCTTAAGGTAGCTAGATGCCTTGGGTCTCATCAAGCTTTGACAAGGGAACTGTACGTTCTCTGTGCAGTGATTTGAAAGTGTCTGCGTTGTATGAAGGCATCAGCTCTGTCTAGGAATCATTATTTTACCCTAAGCTGCTCTGCAGGGGTCCTTTCTTCCTCTCTTGAGACTTCAGTCCAATTCACATACATTAGAAAGTGAGAACCAGAAGGTGGGAGAAAAACTGTCATTCATCATAGCACTTACAGCTCCCAGCCACCAGATGGCAGTGCATCACCTCTTCTGCATGAACAAGGCCAGTGTGATGTGATCAATTACTGATGTTTGGAAAACATTTCCACCGGGCTGGTCAACATTAACTCACATGTGACAGACAAAAGGGAGGAGAAGCACATGTTGGATGCTTAAGGTGGAAACATTAATCACACATACTGTATGTGGATTCCACAAACTATTTTTTGAGCAAAATGAAGGATGGCAGCGCATGAAAGCCTAGAAACTAACAAAAATATGTGCTGTTTATGTGCTCCATCGCAACTAATTACCGTTTCGGTGAAAAACAACACGGCCCACGTTACCTGCAGTTATTTCAGGACTGTTATCATCACGTTTCGACTGGCTCTGATTAAAAACACACCGCTAAACGTTTCGTTCCACAAAAAAACATTTTTCTAACCACTCCAATTAATGTCAACAGCTGGATAAACCGAACTCCCCTGAGACGGTGACCTCTCCACCCTGTGCTGGAGATGAGGGGGGGCGACAGGTTTGGTTCCCCTGTTGTTTTTTTCCATGTAACACTGCAGCTCTCAGCCTCTCTGTAGCTCTCTGGCAGAGGGCACAAACACTGTGCAAAGGCTCCTTCTGTCACTGACTTGGCGTCAAGCCTGAGAACATCAGAGGCAGGAGACAGATGAGCTTTTCATAGCAGGCCAAACAAAGAGCTGTCTCTCTGCCTCTAACTGTGAAGAATTGACAGAGCTGTTTCTTGACCCCTCGCGCTTGTGCTGAGACACTTTGCTGCCATTGAAGAAGCTTAGACACAGCACCAGCACTCCTGACACACACCTGATATTTACAGCGGTAGAAGAAGCATCTCAGATCCACAACTTGAGTGAATGTACCGATACTAGAGTCTAGAAATACTCCATTGCAGGTTAAAGTCATTCAAACCATACTTAAGACAGAATACAGAAGAAAAATGTACTAAATAAAAGTACTCATTATGCAGAAAATCCCCTCGTGGCTAGTATATTTTTAGCTGGTTGTAATTTTCTCCATGAAATTCAGAATTTTTTATTTTTAATTAGAGGTCAGACTCCCTTTAAAAAGGTCATAGGATAGGGCTTTCACAGAAGAAGTGCTATGAGATGAGGAAAGGGGTTTAATGGCAGAAAAATATAATGTTCTGCTACAAAAATGAAGTCATAGTTCTGACTTTTTTATTTTTGGTGAAGGGAATTTTAGAAAAACAAAATCTTTGTCACAGATTACATGCCAAAAAAGTAAAATCTTAATGTAAAAGGTAACCAGTAAACTGTAGCTGTCAAATAAAAGTAGCGAAGTTAAAGCATAAAGTAGCATAAGTTCAAAGTAATCGTACTGTAAAAGTAAAGAGTGAGGTAGAGGTACTTACTTAGTTACTTTTAGCCTTACATTTACTCCTTAACCATCCATGACACTCTTGGCGTCTTATTAGCTTTTTTTATCATAACTATTCAGGGATAGAGGTCATTCTACTCAGCATTCAGGGCCTCAGCTGACTCAGACAGAGGTCAGAGGTCACAGGTCACATCAGCTTCATCATCTACATCTACATCTTGACTTGTTTCCACCAAACTACTTTGTGCTCTCAGTAATGATTAGTATGTATCTTAATGGTCCCTCTTGACCGTTACAGTGTTTTCCAGTAAATGGCATGTGAGTCATAAGTCAAGAGCCAATGAAAAGGTGATTTAGTGTTTTTAATGCCATCATTATGCAACATCACACACACAAAGGCAGGATGAAAAGCGAGTCAAGAGCTCCCTGATCAGGTTTGTGCTGCTTCTGCATGTCTAATTGTCTAATTTATACTTGTATCAGTCCATTTTATTCTCACAGTCTAACCCCTCTGTCATATGCACTTTCTGCTTCTCACTCACAGGAGATTTCCACCACACACACACACACACACAAATAGATCACACAGTCAGCAGCGGCGGCAGCAGCAGCAGCAGCATCTTGTTAATATCTCATTGCACATACACAGATAAATCCCTCTTTTTGAATAGCAGAGCTGAAAAAAAAAAAACAGCTAAGAACAAGCGAACACACTCTCTCCGGTCTTATATCCCGGGGAATAATGTGCTCCTCCTTGCATCCTCACCTCGTCCCTGCGAGCCCTCCCTCCCTCAGCTCAATCTCAGAGACGATACAGAAGTATGGAATTGCAAATGCATCCTATCAGGCCGGGAGATGGATCTGAAGCGCTCAGAGGTCCTTTGCATGATATTGCTGTGGCATGGAGATGATGAAAGGATAAGCTATGCGTGAGAGTCAGTCAGTATCACTAATCTCTCACTATATCTGCTTTAGCAGGGAAAGTGACAATGGGTAATAGAGTGAAAGCAAAGCACTGATTGAGCCCCAACATGTTTTCACTGGGCTCAAGGTGCATCAGTGCGCTTGTATCACCTAAAGCCAAAAATCACACTGTCACACATGGTTTCGTCGCTGTAAACACCCGGGAGTCTTTTCTTTCCAGGTGAAGGGACGCAATTCGACTTCAGGCACATTGCACAGAACACAAACTGCTGCCTTTCAGAAGAGGAGCACACAAAATAAACATTTTATTCAAATGAAAATGCTTTTTTATGCATAAAGATTTCAGGTTCCAAGAGAGTTTTTACCAATCTGCTGAAGAAAAATATAATGTTTCAGTACCTGTGTGTGTGTGTGTGTGTGTGTGTGTGTGCGCAACAGTATGTCTTTAGCTGTCACCACACAACAGATTATTTTATGGCTAATTACTGAGAGGGTCTGCTGGCTCAGGTGGGATTCAAGGGTTTAAGGTTGAAGTTGCAGGTAGGATGTGTGTTTGTTGCATTGACAGTAGTGAGATAAAGGTTATCTTGGTTATTAAGACTTAATACCACATGAAGGAAATCTTGTGCTTACACAGTTAGTCACAGCTAATGCTTTTAAAAAAGCAAAGAAAGAAGAGAAAATAGATCTTCTTAAAGAAAACAATAAGCTGGGTAACATCTTCATAAATAGCAGACTGTAAACAAATGTACTGTTGTGTCCTTAAATAATTATGTGATGTGCTCTTGTGGTTTAGGCCTGCAAGGGATAGTTTTTTTTATCAGAATCGAAATTGCCAGAAAATGATAAAAATACACATAAGAGTTTTACAGAATCTTTTACATTTCCTGTTTCTTCCATCACAAATCTGATCCTCTGACATGAAACAGAGAAAAACAGTAAACTGTCACATGTGTTGGTGTTTGTTGTGTTGCTAAATCTCTCCATTGATCGATCGATAAAGTTTTCTGGCAATGAATCATCTAAATTAGTATTTGTCAATTAATTAACTAACTGGTTAATTAATGATTTATTATTATTATTATTATTATTGGGCAACTCATTTCCATACAGTAAACTAGGCCTTATCAATTAATTGATCAAGATTCTTCAAAACCACTTTTTGTTGTTTTTGTTGTCTGTGTCTGTCTGTTAAAGTTGAAGGCACACACACACATAGAGAACAGCAACCCATGCAGACCCACACACACACACACACACACACACAAACACACACAAACACACAAACACACAAACACACACACACACGGGCATTTCTCCCTTGGCACAAAAGAACCAACAGCAGAAGTGAGTGAAGTGAAAGGCACGTGGCAGTGAAAAGCCCCACACTCTCCTCTGTTACCGCGACTCAAAGCAACTTATCACGAGCCACATGGCCGAACGCGGTCCAGAATCAAAACTGTGTGTTTTTTTTTTCCGGCGATCGAGCCTCACAGCGCAGCACGGAGCCTGTAATTAACTCTTTGAGAATGTGATGACGAAACAGAAGCTGGGGAAACTTCAAAGACGAGCGAGAGCTTTCCCAAGAGTTCAAACACATTATGGAAGTGGGCGCGCTGTTTCATGGGCCTATTAAATCATTGTGCAGTTGTGATTTCCCATCTGCTGAAATCAAAACCTTACAATACGGACAGCAGTAAATAAGAAGGGCCAATAAAGAAAGAATTCATACAACTGGCTGATTTTTATGGGAGACGGAAGGCACTTTCATTACTGCCTTTTCTTAAGCAGACACTAACTCTTGCACACAACAACTGCTCCTTCATTTACCAAGGAGTGTTCGCCGCCCCCATACTATAAATGTTTACTATGCCGTTAAGCCCGTATCCAAATGACCTCAGATAATGTCAAGGCCTTAACAGGGGGGGAATGCAGGAGTGCAATACACAAAAATAACAGATCCTGTGCAGGGTTCATGAACCTACATGTGGGAATACTTCTCCATTTCTACTGCATGTGTCACTTGTCAACCATATTCCTCCCTGCGGCTGGATCCGAGCCACATGAGCTGCCTTCTCCCTCCCACCATCAGCAAATAACACGCTGGCTGTTTGCAGCAGGCGGGCTGGGGGGGCTGTGATCCCCGGGAACGCAGGCCATTCACAGGAATCAATAGACTCTGCAGTGGTATTATTAGAGGGCCTGGAGATAATCACAGGTTCAGTTCAGAAATAGTCATTCGCCATAATGAATATCATTAAGCATCTGAATTATTTAAACGTGAAATGGAGCTCGTGGTTCAGCTCTGTTCTGATGGTCGGATGCCAACTCGGAGCCCGGGACACAAATAAACAAAGCGCGGCGCGATATTAGCAGCTTTACGACCTTTCGCTAATACCGCAGGGGTTTTAAGAGAGAGGGATATAATAAACGTTCTCAGGATGATTTACACTTCAGCATGACCTCCCAGCCTCACCTTTACCTCTGTAAAGCCTCTGCGTGGTCTGTATCTATTAATCAAATCAGACATGTGCTCTTAATATAAGTAAGTGAACAGAGTGGCACACAGATAAGAGTCAAACAGGGTGAAAGAATACAGAGAAGCAGATGTTTCTTGATTGAGTGGAAGAAAAAAGAGAATATCTGTAGAGTGGGAAAAAAAAGGAATCAAAAGAGAGGCGTGAAGTGAGGAAAAGGGAATAGGAAAGCATCTTGGGTATTTAAAAGCATTCATTCAGCCTTGAGCTGAGCTTGATGGGTGCAGAGAGGACTTAACTCTGGACAGGACTGAACTAGAAGGCAGCTGCAGGCAGTGAATACAGCAGCTACAGCACCAAGGCAAACCACCAGTCACTTCAAATGAGGTTTTTTTTTTCCTTCTTCATGTGGTTTAATGGTACTGAGGAACTGCCACAGAGAGAGGAAGTTGTTTTTTCCTCTATTCATGAGGTGATCTGTATTCCTGCATCAGATCAGGTCATTTAATATATAAAACACTGAGGCTTCTCTACCATTTTCCCTTTCAAGTGGCAGCCACATGCCTTCAGATAAATTCAGATTCTTTTCCACTCAGCAGACCGTATAGAGCAATTATCCCGTCTCACAATAAGCTGAAATCCTGCACCCCTATTGGCCGGCTTCGGCTGCTCCACTTTCACTTTCTCAACCTGACATGAACACACTTCCTGCTTTTGCCTCTCGCTGCTGCAGAGCACTCCACATACGGCAGACATAGGAAGACAATATGAGCAGGAGAAGAGTCGAAATGAAACTGTCGAAAGGCGATACAATTGCCATGAAACTGGGGATTTTCTTTCACAATGGGTTTCCTGTTATAATGGGCTCCTGCAAAGCAGTATGGGAGGAATACGAGGGAAATAAATGTAATCAAAAGAAAGAGTTGAGACGAAAATGGAAAGGAAATACTTTAAAATTAGATAACTTCACAGCCTTCATATACAAATGGAATATTGATATTACGTTCAGTCGGTGGGTCGTAAAACGCCAAAAGAAGAGTGTCACAGGACGCCAACTCGAGCCTCTGCAACCAAATCCTTGGAGGTTTGTGGGTTGTGTTGGCCTGTTTTTGCGAGCCAGTTTAGTCTTTGCACTTCCTCATGGCAGAGTTGTTCAGCTTTGTGGTTTTGTGGCTTTGCAGTGTAAAGTCAGCTTGCATTTTTCCAAAAGTTGACTCTGCTGTGAGATTTCCATCATTGGGCCACTGCAGTTTTTTTCCAGAACCCCCTCTGCCGTTCACACAGCCGCAGCCTAATCAAGACCACCAGGACTAAAACGAACAAGAGAACTTATGTTTTGGCCCCAAAGCTTGATTTGGTCTGAATGGGCCCTTGCAAGTATCATCCCGTCTCCGTTATGTAGGACATGTAACAGATCAAGAAGCCATTTTCTTCGAAGCAGTTTCGTAGCTCACAGCGTCTCTTAAAGTATATAATTCAGAGTTTATCTCCCAAAGTAATTTGCTTCCTTTCCTTCTATTGATTCATTGTTTTTAACACTGATGTATTTTACGCTCTACATTTCATTTCGCTCGGATTTTCTTCCTCTCTGCTCTGGAGTCTGCAGGCGCAGGTTTATTGACTCAGCCAGAGAGCAGCACGGGCAAGTCATGAATAGAAAGACATCAAACACCTTGAAGAACATGTTTGCTGATTTGATGTGGGTTATTGTGATAGAGGTCAAGTAATCTAACACCCCCCCTTTCAGGTTCAGATATTCTATCACACTGGAGGCACGGGCACACATGCGACATCCCAGTCACTGTGCCGGCTGGTGATAACAGTGTGTTCTCATGTGAAACCAGGAGTCACGTTGATCGTTTCCACGTCCAAGATGTAGCCAATGGAGTTTCATTAGCATTTTTTTTCTATTATCATCTAGACAAGGGTTAAATCACACTTGAGGAGAATTTAAATGAGGGTTTAAAACAATTTCAGTGCGGTTTAATGAAACTAGAGCCGAAACAATTAGTTGGTGAACAAATGAGTCGATAAACAGAAAATTAAATAGCAACAGTCTCTGATAAATGATAGCTGTTTACTCAAACAGAAGGTGATAAAGTAACATCCTACGATTTTTATTCTTCTAAATATGAAGATTTGTTGCTTCTCTATTCAGTTGCACAAAACATTTAGAAGACATCACGGTCGGCCGTTGCAACTTAACAGAGACAAAACAATTAACTGATTAATCAAAGGAATAATAAACAGATTAACTGATAATGAAAAATATCATTAGCTGCAGCCTTTAATGAAGCTTATTTTTCTTCTGCAAACACAGAAAGCTGCTTTAATTTAGCACAGACTGGAGGAAAAGAGTAAACAGTAAACTCATCGGTGCTCTGGACTTGTCTTGTTAAAAAATAGAAACTTTTCTTCATTTTTATTACATCATTTCCTGCACTGACTGTACATTTTCAAGGGAACCAAAGCGAGCAAAACTACCATCTGCATGGTCGGGCCTCTGTACTACACTAACAGCTCCTGCAATCAGAAAACCCAGTGAAACGAGTCTCCCTTTGTGCTCCAAGCATTTGGATGAGCTGGCTATTATTAAACTCTGGTGGTAGTGAAGTGAACACAATCAATTAGAACGGTTTGTGGGCTTATTGTTGTTAGCTCTGAGCTAATTTGCTCTGCGCTCCTTCTCCTGATCATCTTAGCAGGCTCAGTGGCAGAAACATCGTAACCAGCAGTCCAACAGCCACATCATTAGTTTAACACATTGATTTAAATATGCACATTCAGACGTCGAAAAGTAAGTTATTACATCTTAGCTTTTACATGTGCAGTTCCAGTGCTAACTCTGATTGCTTTGTTCTGCAGCAGAAGGCGGACAAAAGAGAGATGGATGGAGAGAAAGAACAGGTAGAGAGTAACACAGGAGGATTACAAACAAGAAAGGAGATGTAAAGAAAATATATACAGCAGAAGTGACCATTAAAGTAAATCCCTGTGGTACATTTCTGCTCTTACAGTCTAGCAGCCCCTTCAATAATCGTCCCCTGAGACCCCTCTAACATTGGCATTAAGCATGTTTAGTGAGCCGGACTGTCTGAGTAACGCTATTAAACAACAAAGTTGCCCCATTAATACTTATTACCTCACTTTCACTCTGTTTCTGAAGTCTGCAGGAGCTGCTGAAACATTCAGGCGACAGCATCTAACAGATGTCTGGAAGTAACACAGGCTTTAATTAACTGCGACGCAATAACTAAATGTAAGTTTCTGTCAAATAACGTAACTCCTGCAAACACTTCCTATAATTAAAGTTCTCTTTAAATTTTTTTTTTCCAATACACTCAATCAAAACATCTAAAATGAGACATCCAGCAAACTGCAGGGCAAGGCACAGCAGCTCACAAATGGCACAATTATTAATATTTCACTCCCTTCCTTCCATCTCATGCCTCGCAAACACAGTCAGAAAATACAGTCACAAAGACCAATCACTTGCTGAGAGCCTCGCGCAGCAACACTGCTTCAATGGAGAATGATTACTAACATTTTTCTCACTTTTCTTTTTAGATATGAAGTGGAAAATGTGGTTTTCTGGTGACTCATTGGTCTATAAGCTCATACCACAGAGCAGCAACATCCTGGGTTTATATCTGGCCCAGGACCTTTGTCACCTCATATGAAGGTGCTTTCCTGTCTCGCTAAAGGAAGTAAAGTCATTAAAACACGTCAAATATGACAAACAAAACAACACCTGTGACCAAGGCCAGTTTGCTAAAAGTTTTTTTTCTGTTTGACGCATCTTTGCGGTCTTTCACTTGTGTGTATGAGCACATTAAAATGTATTGTGCGTGTAATTCTGACCCCATGCATTCAGGGTTTGTGTCATCCAATCACCAACACCTATTCATTGTCTTCAACATGGTAAAACTAACAGAACTGTTACTCAAACAAAAACCAGGGTGAGGTCACAATGAAACAATCCCCAATATTCAACCGAATATTTTAATGATTACATTTAGGAAACAGCAACCATCCACAAAATTCCTGCAAAGTGAAAATGATCTGGTGTTTGATGAGAAAAAGTTTTTTTTCTTGCAGTGTCATCTTTCAGTAATTAGAGGTTGATTACAGTGTGTCTGCATGAGACGGGTGTGCCTATAAGCAGAAGCAAACAATGCTGCTGAGCTACAGAGGAAAACAATCAACCTCCGATCACAGCCATCTTCTTGTTTACAGTCATGATCCATTTAACCTATTAGCTTTCAGCTGTGCTTGAAAACTACTTACAGAGCAACAATCACAAGGGGACAAAGGGAGAGAGAGAGAGAGAGAGAGAGAGAGAGAGAGAGCACAAATAAATGAGGCATTAATCGGCAAGAAAAAGCAAAGTCCTCATTTCTGCAGCATTACCGAAGTCTAAAAACAACCCACAGATGATCAAACTCACCAGAAACTCCTGAACACTGCTCTTTAAAAATAGAACGTGTTCCCACTATGCACTGGGATTTATTTTTGGGCTGCACATGAGCCAAAAGTGGGCTATGGATTAGGCGCACATTGCTTTTTGATGATGAAGCACACAGCACTAGGAGGCGTCTTTGAACCTCTCTCCAGCTTTTTGAAGCCCTCCTTAGTCTGTCCCACCGATGTGACTGTCTGCGCTCATCTCTCCTTGTTTTTTTTTTTTTCTCTTTTTTTTTTTTGAGAGGCTTTCTATAGCTCAGAGCTCAGTGCAGGCTAATGGGCGAGAAGCAGTGAAGGCACATATGCGCAGGGATCATATTTCATTAAGTCAAAGCCTAATGATCTTCTCCTATAGTGCATTTGGCCACTTGAGCTCATTGAACGCATCAGGAAAAAAACAACACAGCAGCAATGAAAACTGCTGCGTCATAAAAAAAAGGGTTGATGGCTTCAGAGCAGCTGCAGAGACTAAGAAAAAAAACTCAGGGCACAGCAAAGTTTGCAGACATCAAGCTGTCATGGCTGATACATCCACCACAGAGATGCTAATTATCAGGCCGTCGATAGGAGCCAAGATGATGTTCAGATTAACAAAGCAGGCGTAAGACAGCGGGGACAGTTGTGCTGTGATGCTGGAAACGCTGTGGTGCTCATGGGACAATCACTAATGACACAATCATAAAAATAACATCTTACTGTACCCAAAGGAAGCAGACTTCCATTTGCGGCAGGGGACGATTCTTCTGTGGCCCGTAGACGCCAACCTCCCAGGATTCTCCTCAACTTCCACTTCGACAGGTAGGGACGCATGTCTCCTACGGAAGGACAAACAGTATTACAGCAAAAAACACACATCTTGCACTGCAGACGAAGATGCAAAAGAGATCTTTGCATGTTATGTGACTAATCTAGATTAAAATCATCCACATCCCCTTAGAGGTTTCCCACTGAGGGTTTGAGACCTCAGTGTTTTCACCTCTCAAAGAATGTTTGAGAACAGCACTGCATCCTGTTTCTGTCACCTCATCAACTCAAACCAGGTCACATGAAATTCTGCATTTTAACATCCTGTTAATCTTAGTGCAACCTTTACAGGAAGAAATAACACATCCAAAGGGTTTTAAACATGCCTGGTTTCAAAGAAATAACCAAAGAGTATTATCAGAGTTTGCACCAAAACACACAATATTACCAATGTCACATGAAAGCAGCGCTGAGTTAGTTGAGCTTGTAAAGTTTTAAAATATCCCACCGAGAGGATGAGATGTGTGTGTGTTTGTGTGCTTTGGCGCACTGACTGCAGCTCATACACAGTTTATATTATTAATAACTATACCTTTGATTTTGTTGCATATTGTTGCGTGTCCCACAGATGAAACAACAGAATGATCTAAAAGGCCCGGTAAATTTATGTGAAACCCAACAGATCAGAGGAAACAACGCCTCGGAATTTAACAAGACAAACAGCCGTTTCCTTGTTAAAATCTCAATTTGAATTTCTTTTTTGTTTAAGGCCCCCCCCCAAACCTTTTCCATTGTCAAATTTAAGCACTTTTCAAGCATTTTCAAGTCCTTTAAAAGCCTGATCACGGTGGTAAATTACATATCTAAATACCCATATACATTTAAACACCATTATTGTACTTCTTTATATTCAACTCGAACAACCAAAGCTTAAATTTGGTCTCGTGTAAGTAGCATTGTACAGATGTATTACAAAATTTGATGTTTCAAAATGTGTCAGCATTTCATAAGGAAACTTGGCATCTTTTGTAATCCTGGTTTCACCAATACAGAACTTTTTATCATGAAAGTAATGCAGTTATAAGTTCAAGCAATTTTATGCACTTTAATCAAAATTCAAGCACTTTTTATACTTAAAAAACATCACTTCAACATTCATGCATTTCTAAGGATTTCCGGCACCCCTGCAAACCTTATATTATGTTTTAACAAACTTTATTATTAACCATCTGTAATGGTTTATCAAATTGTACTTAGTACTTAATAGTACTTAATAGTAGTTGTTGGTGCACTGACACTGTACTTAATACATATATTCTTAGCATAACTTACATATTGTATACATGATTAAACAAAGGTGCACTCAAAAACTGCTATTAAGTTACAATTAAGTGTATTTTAGGACATTTTCTGTACTAATGTTGGTTATTTTTACCATAAACTGTGTGCATACCTGAACCATTGTACCTCACATCTTCTCGACAACTATCAATACTGTAACACACACTTCTGTCTTTCTTGTTTCCAAAAATACTTGATCATCTATTTTCGGTTCTGAGCAGCAACATTCACAAAGATCAAAAAATGAGAAGAAACAGGCAACTTCTAAAATTAGCTCATGAAATGTGAACTTGTTACACTTAAGGGAGGAGAGACAACACGACAAGTTTGATCAAAGTAGAGGTTAACATCGGGTAGCATCCTGTGCAGTATTTGTGTGACTTTATGTTTTCTGCTCAATGTAGCGCAGATCAAGCCGTTTTTGTCCACCACTGATCATTGACATTTCTCATTTCCGTCCACGGGATAACATTTCCACAGAGACGCCTCTCTTTCATCTATTGTTTGTTAAGGTTTTCACTGAGCCGTGCCACCTTTGGGCCCCGCTGTCTCAGGCAGGCCGGGCACATTTCTCAGGCTGTCAACCTGGAGTCGAACACAAACAGCCTTCCCATCTCTCTCAGGAGATGAGGTCTTCATCAAAATCATAACGCCACAGCTGGCTCACTGCAGAAAGTCATCAGGCCTATATTGTTGGTAATAGCTGCTGGCTTGATTTAGTCAATTTTACACGTGAACATACATGAGGAATGACTGTTCAGTCGTACAAAACCTTATTCCAAATAACAATCCATAAGACTCAATTACCTCCTTTAATCCAATCAAACATTTTGTAATAGCATTTGTAGCAAAATATATAAGCATCCTTCATTATTCAGCACAGCTCATGCTCAGGCTCTGTGTGAAAAATGCTGCTCTGAGGTCCTGAGTAATATCAACGGCTAATTGTGTCATGGCTGCTGCCACTTGCTGCTGTTTCGTTATAATGAATTATTAACTTCAAAAATGCTAATGTCTCTGCTCTGGCTGAGTTGAGAGCTGTGGATCTTGAACTAATCTGAATGTCCTCCATGTATTCTGTTTATTACTGTGACCGAGCTGAAGAGTCCAACACTCGGACCTTGTTGCAGATCCGTCAGTGTACTGACTGATGCACAAACACTGGAGGTTTATGGGAAAAAAAGGCCGTTCTTTTGCATCAGGGAGAGATAGAAGCTCCAGGACTTTGAAACCACGTCCTTCATTGTCTTTCATTCGCCATAATCTGCACACACAAGCTGTGTTTGTTTGCTTTAACTTCTCTGGAGGGAAGTGTTTTCAGAACAATCCCTGATTAAGACCTGGATTCCACTTCGCTCGGTGAAAAAAAAGGGACTCACACAAGGACAAAGACGCCTGGTTTCGTTGTCCTACCTGCCTGAGTTGAGTATCACTCTCCATAGCAACAAGAGACAGCACGGGAGTCAGGAGAAGACGATAGTTTTGTGTGTGATCCCTGCGGAGAACGCCGGCTGAGGGTGAGAGACGGCACCAGACCGGCCCTGAAAGGTAGCACCGTCACCTCTCATCCCCGCAGACAAAAATCAGTTCAGCTGTCCTGACGCGTGCTGTCACGGCAACGGGGACCAGCCGGCTCTTTTTAGGTTAGATTTCTCTGTGAATTAAGCACAGTCTAGTCCACACATTGTGCTGTTTAAAAGAAAAATCCTGCCTGCAGACAGAAAAACTGCAGCTCCATGGCTATATCAGCAAATGCATCTTCCCTTAGCTGAAAGAGAAGCTCTCTTTGCTCCCATTTGAAATAGTGTTTTAATTCCTCTGGCTGGCCCTGAAAATGATCTCACGGTTATACACTAAACACAACACCATGTTGACCTGAATTAATTTGTCTAAATTGATTGGAAACACTTTGCTTACTTGTGTTGCTCTGAGACATACTTTGAATGTGGGTTTTGACCTCTAAAACAACAGCACAGAAAAGCTTTATTCTTCTCATTGTCATCCCTTCAATGATGTGGGGGGGCTTTATAATCCCCGCCTCTCTGTTTCCAAAACTCTCTGTGGAGAATTACAGGCGAAATAAAAGCAGCAGACCCCACCAAGGCTGTCCAGAGAATTTCCAGTCACTCACTGTGCTGCAGTTCTCCTGCAAACTAGCTTTGCCTCCATAACAGTGTTCATTTCATTGGCAAGCAGTTCTATTATGGTTTAGGTCAACTGTATTTTATCAGTAATAAAAACAAACGGATAACAAACAAAATTTATGTTGACAAAAACTTTGATAAAATGTACCGAGACTTGAATCAACAAATTCAAAATGAGACCAAAATGTTTTTTGTCTCAAATGAAACAAAATGAAAATATTTAAGTCTGAAGTCTCATTATTGAGAGTGTCAAAACAAAAACATTTTTATCATGACACAAATTGTTTTTGTCTTCTTGTTATTTGTTGAACAAGCTATTGAAACGAGAATCAAGAAAAAAATCATTTTCATGAAAGACTACCTAATACTACTTTGTATGAGACACAGATACAAATCCAATATATATATATATATATATATACACACACACACACACACACACACACATATACATACATACACACACATATATATACACACACACACACACATATATAGACACATACATATATACATATATACAGATAGATAGATAGATAGATAGATAGATAGATAGATAGATAGATAGATAGATAGATAGATAGATAGATAGA
>JAPZDV010000002.1:18522913-18603585 GCA_029814665.1 Acanthurus lineatus | reverse complement strand
TAGATAGATAGATAGATAGATAGATAGATAGATAGATAGATAGATAGATAGATAGATAGATAGATAGATATGTATATGTAATCCTGAGATATCTGGAGAAATTTTACAGGCTTAGGAAAGAGGCAGCATCAAGGAAAGGTATTGTCACTGAATGGGAATGTGAACAGGTGTTCAGCATCCGACTGAAGCAGCTGAGTTGTATGTAGAAGAAGATGTGTATATTAATATGTACACATATATACACACACACACACATATATACATATATATAGCTTATTTATAATAAAAATACATAAATATGTAATTGCATTAGCATCTCTGTTCTCTAAAAACTCTAAAGTAATCAGCTGTATTCCATCACAAACTAACTGAGCAGGTAAAAAACAAAAAAAAGCACAAATGGACCTTTTAAAAACTCAGTGATGGACACCAGCAGCATCATCCTGCACTTTCATTGCAGTTTGTATGATTAAGTGTCGGACTCTTTCTCTGCTGTAGGCTTCTGCCGCTCGCTTGTCCAGGTTTATGAATGAGTGCTGTACAAAAGTGCATCAGGGAGCGGGAGAACATCTTATCATCAGACAGTCAACTGAAGAACAATCCAATAAAAGCAGGTCACTGAGTGCCTGCCTGCCTATCTCACCCAGCTTCTAATCACATCTGAATGAAACCATCCATTCTGATTACAGAACAGCAGACCAATTAAACACCGCCATGTTGTTATTCCTCTCTCATTAGCCACGGAATGTGTATGAGAATAATCCCCCCCATCACCGACAGGACCCATCTCTCTCTTTCTCCACTCATACACACAAACACACATGCACACACACTCAAGCTTCTATCAAATCAGTGCAAAGCAATGCTCTGGGAGAGGGGCTTATTTATTTATAGTGCCTGTGCCAAGTTCGGTGGCTTTTCTATTATTAATGATAATGAAACCTACCAAGCAATGTTACACACAAAATTTTAAACAGCCAGGCTCACTTGTGTCATGGTGTGGCATATTAACAGGGTGAGAGATGTAAGCGACTGTAAGTCTGCTGCGTGTTGTCAGCAGAGTGCTGCGTTGGCAGTTGTAGTAGATTTTAAACAGCGTCGAGCTCTGATACAAAAGGGAACGCGGAGCCAAGATAACACATGTGAGAAATTCCCAGCAACAGTCGCAGCAATTTGAAACTGGCTTCTGCTCAACTTTAAAGAGAAACTACTGAATGCACAACACTGGTATTTACAAGTTTTCACAGAGGCTTACTGATTCATTTTCTATGGGGAAAAAGAAGGTCAAGGTTTCACTTTACAGACTGCATCTCTTGTGAAATTTGATGACCAATAATTCATACTTTTAAAATGAAAAATTCCAGCATTAAATCATTTTATTTTGAAGCTGACCGATAAGAATTTATTAGGCCTGAATTCTCCTCTCTGAGCCTTTAAAGGAAGTCAAATAAAAGCTTGCAGTTTCATAGTTAAAGTATTCAGGATTTTATTAAGCTAACATGAACTCTTGGATCATAACCTGAAGTAACCTAAAAGGACGAAGGTCTGACTGATGCCATTCAGGCCTGATCTCTTTTAGACAGCCTGAAGTTTAATATTGTCAAAGTGAATTTTTGAGTAAATTTTTGTTGTCTGCATGAGTTTTATGTTTAGTTTGTAGTTTCAGCATCTCATAATGTCTGTTCCTGATAATTTGCTCATATGCCCATGTGCTTGTGTCACGTGACTTCAGTCGGGAAGTTCTCTCTTACTTTATGGCAGGATTTGACAATACATATATTTCTTTTAACACGTTTATTTTCTACAGTTATAGAAATCATTATGGAAACTATACTGTACCTTTATATGAGTGGGTTACTTTAATATGCAGGATAAGGTGCACTCACTGTATCTAGTTATTTATTGAGTATATCAACAATGTTCATGACCTTGTTTTTTCATGTCTTCAGTGAATGCAGCATTGTTGTGGAACAACACATTCACACCCTCAGCTCTTCACATACTGAACCTTGATCTGGTGTCACTTTTCACAGCATTGAGTTTCTGTTAGTTTCTGTTTGTGAAGTGCAAAGTCTTCCTGCCGCTAAGCTTGTCTTTGTCAAGCTTTTCAAACAGATGCTGTTTTAAACACGTTCATCATTCAAGGTAAGTCATAGTTTGATTATGTTTAGGCACCACAACTATTTGCTGAAGTTTTAAAAAGAAGATTATAAACAAGTGATTTTTAATGGGACTGGAACTCCTGATTCCAGGCTCAGACAGAAAACACGATGAGTCTCCAACACTGTGGCAGACGGGTTTATACTGGAATTAGTTTAAAGCCCAGTGAGTCACACACAGACTGACAGCTGCCATTTGTGACGAGTTGAGAGTGACAACTGGTTGGATCAAACTGCTGAATGCTTGCTGATCTGCATTCATTGAGAAGTAAACAACAACTCTCATTTACTGTGGGGCCACCATCTGGTCTTGTGGTTGAAGGCTGGGGGTTGGAGGTGTACGTCAATGATGTGGCAAGTTGAAGAAGCACATGGGCAGACAATTTATTACAAAGGAAATTAACGTCTCTGACACATTTAAGGCATTTAGATTAATTAGACATCAACAAATTCTGTATTACCTGAAATGTATTATATCTGTTTTTATTGTTTTAATAAAGGTGTTATAGATTTGCCTTTTTAATGTAGTTGATTGATTTATTGATTAGTTTTTGAAGACTTTTAACCAACACTTCTTCTATTTTCCAATTACATAATGTTTTCTTGTGTAAACTGCTTTGTTAATGAATTGATTTGTGTATTCATTTGCTGTTAGTGTATCATTTTTCTCTTGTTTATTATCAAATTACATGTGATTTGACAGACTGTCAGTCCTGCATAAAACACCTCGTACGTCTTTTTTAAATTCACACGTCAAGCCTCTCTAACTTCTTTAAACTTAATAGAGATGTGTCAAAAGTTCCGCAGCTTAACATCACTTGTATCACAAAGTGCACCTGACACAGTGGAAGATGAGCCGCTCCTGTGAAGCTTTTCATTGATTTTCAGGATCAGCGCCATCACGTCTATTTGCTAAAAGCAGAGCAGAGCAGAGATGAGCAATCACTGTAATTCAGAAACGTCATGGCTCTAGCATCCAACCCGCGTTTGCGGCTGCCAGCAAATATCATGATATGAAATGTGCTGGTAGAGATGTGCACGCAAAGATTAAACCTCATCTTACACAGTAGCACAATAACAGTCCTGGCATGGCAGTTTCATATTAATGAGGGGGAGAATCTGGGAGCAGTGGCCAAATTCACAACCCAGTGCGACGCTGAAGGCTGCTGCCATTTGGGAGGTTTCCAACCACATCAAAGCATCAATTTGGTGAGATGAGATTGTTTGCCTCTGAAGCCTTGTGCTCCATTTCTACTGCAATACTTTCAGAATGAAGCATCAGCAGCACTAACATGGGCTGAGACATATGGAGAAAAAAATACATTTGATGATGCATCTTTGAAATACATAAATAAAAGCCACACACTGTATAGCAAGACATTGTACGCTGTACTAGTGTCAGCTCCATCCTGATGCCTGAAAAAGTGTGAACTGACACTTCTTTTGCATAAATAAATGTTTTTTGCCTTTCTGCAAATACTAAAACTCCGAGCTGCAGCGATATGAATAAATGCCAGCGCTGTGTGTAGAAATGTGTGAGTTAAAGCACACAACATGTAATTTCTGCAGATAAAGGTCTTTCTATCAAAACAATGAAGACAAGAGATGTAGTTTGATGATGTTGTGAAGAAGCATGGGATTGTGGGATTTGTTTATTTTGTTTTTAATCAGCCACCATAAAAATCTATCTGACTAGGGTTAGGGTGGGTTACTGCCTCGAACAGAAATGCTCACAGACAAAGTAATGTACTGAAGTCTTATTCATTCATGTTATGCTTGGTCACGTTTGCCGACTTCCTTCCTCTGACTTGTGTTACACTGGATGTTACTGACAGGAAAAAAGGAAATACACTGTTACCTTTAATAAAACTACAGATTTCTCTGAGTTTCAACACTGTTGGAGACATATGGGATAATGAAAGTACATAACTCAACATTATACTTAATGAACATGTAGATATTTTTAGACATTTTAATGTAAAAACATTACATATTGTTCATTTAAAGAATCAAAGTCTAAAGGACTAACACTTAAAAACTCACTTTGTTATTATTTCAGGAAATCCTTTTTTAGTTCTGCATTAAATTTACTTGAGGCAAAGTTTCTCAACTAAAAAAAGGATTCATAAATCTTTAAAGGGCATTCATTACAGTATACAGACATTTTGGATGAGATTAATAGTGGGCAACCTACCTGAGAGGCTAAAACTAAAAATATGAAACATTGATGAGAAATTTTCATTCAACTGATTTGATACAGTGCATATAAATATTTGATGCATCCTATTTTCCAGGATTTTATCTTTTATTTGGAACAGTACTCTTGCATGCACACACACACATACACACACACACCTACACACACACATTCAGTGGTGCTGTAAAGACAAAGGCTGGCACACATCTCCAGGCTGTGGCCCTCTAGATTCACTTCAGATTTGCAATGGGACATTCAGAGCAGAAAAGAAAAGCGGCCCGGGATGCACAGACAGCCAAGCACCTAAAGGAAGAACAGCCACGGCCTGAAAAATGTTCCAGCAAAAACACAGGCTCCACTACACTCTGTTTAACTTGTCTAGACGCGGTCGTGTCCTTAAAGCACAGTGATAGGGAGGCAGATGAAGAGGCTGTTTGGATCCCACAGCATGGCATCCCTAAAGGAAGAGGCTGCAGATAAGGAGTGTATTTACCAGTGAGAGAGGCCCAGCTACTCTCTGCGTGCGAAGCCCATTTTTCATAGCTGTGTTTTCAGCAGTGATGGATTCATAATATAGTTTTACATCAGTCTGCATCTTAACTCTCAGCAGAGACACTGACAAATCTCTACACACCAAAGTTTAAGAGGAGAGCAAGCTAACAGCTGAGGCGTTTGACCTCTGACTGCATTTGACGTAAAAAATCTCATCATTTTCCCTCACACTTTAATATCCACCGACACCAAGAACAGGTACTATCTCAGGTCAGCCTCAATCCTACTGACAGGAAAACCACTTACTCTGGCTAAAACCATGATGGAAAGGAGCTTTACACACACAGTCTTTAAACAACACTATGTTTTTACCACAATATTTAAGCAAGATGATTTTTCATGCTTAAAGGCAAAAGAGTTGGAAGGATTTGAGGATTAAATAATCATAAACTTCAAGCAGATGTACATTCCTAAGGAGACAGAGACAAGAGTACATCTTAAGAGTAGTCAGACATACCTGACCATTCTGGGAGAGTCAGACCTGGAAGACAGAAAAACACTGATTCATTCATTTTGTTGAGCAGGTGGAAAGAAGAAGCTGCGGTTGGTCAGTAATGCAGCTAAAGACCTGAACAGTAACAAAACGCCTCACTAACCTCCATCACTTGATTCAGCAATTATGTTACTGCAGCCAAGTTTAACTAACTGGCACTGAAGGGTGCAGCACCCTCCAACAGATCAATCTGGCATCTTAAGAAACGGCCCCATTTAATATGATATTATATGTTACATATAATATATTATTATATTTCACTGGGTGTGTCAGAATATCTCCTCTTCCAATGCAAAGACTATTATACAGCATCTCGCATTTGCAGATGTAAAAAAGCCTTTTTTGGGTTTTCTTCTTGATTAAACTCTATGATCTTAAAAATGACTATTAAATGGGCTTTTTGCACAAAGAATGTCCTTGAAGAATTTTAACCCAGGTGTAAATAACAAAATCAATCATGACTGAGTTATTTCTTTTTCTCTGCACATTTTTCAGGTTCCCTATATAGAGTTATTCAGTGGGGGGAGGTTATTTCCAGCAGCCATTGTTCTGGTCATAAAGCAGCCGTTTATTTTCTCATTGGTACAAAAGATGACCAAAAATGTTGAAAAATACCTGATTCCTTGAGAGTTAATGTTGCACAAGTCCAATCATTGGCACTCTTTACTGTGGGGGTGACCAATGATTACATGGCTAAGAAAAGCTAATTTGCAACCTTAATCAAATGATTTTTAAATTCTTGGTAAATTTGGATGAATGCATTTACTAGAGACGTGTTCCTCTCTATAGCCGTGACAGCCAAGGCTCATGGGTATTGCAGTATTTTGAGCTTTTTTTTCAAGCAAACCTGACATAACAAGTTTATATTTTCAGAAAAATTAATGTCTTTGTATCGAAAAAATAGAGTCATAACTTAAACCTGTAGGATTGATACATTCTTTAGGAGATTCTTGTGTTTTTATGTTAAGTAAGATGTGAATATTTTGAAAAAAATGTTGCCAAAGAGAGCTGCAGCAGCTCTAACATCTGCTTTGCAACTCTGCCCTGGATGCTGGCTCACAGTTGTGGCTCAAATAGAGTTATTACTAGCGCATGTGCTTGTTCTTCTACGACAAATCAAAATGTCATCCGTGAAAAAGGCCTATGACAGTCTACAAGTGTACCAGTGTTTCCTGGATAGAGACTTGGACATGCATGTGAACATTTGGGGGGACATGTTTAAGAGCAAGCTTCTTGCCACATGTATGTTATCACGTGTTTGCTCTCATGCACTCTGTGTTGTCTGCTGCAGCCATGAAATATTATTGGCACTTTTAGAAACAGTCTGCAGTAAATGGCATTCCACCAGCAAAGGAAAGTACTCTTTACATCACAGGAGTAAAATGCAGCCTGCTCTGTGAACCATGACACTGAGGGGCAATAAAGCAAGTGCATGGCTGCATCGGGGCAAATTTATGAGCCCCCTCGTAGCCTCTTTTTTCTTTTCAAACGGAGAACATAATAAAGTATTCATGGTGAAAAGACAGTTCAGTGACGGACTACCATTGGGTACTAAAGCTGTAAAGGTTCTTCATAGTCAGGTTGTGCTGCTCAGCTTTTTGTTGTGCTGTGTTGTGATTTTGTAATGCAATGAATTATTCTCTGTTGGTTTAGAGATTTTTTTTCATCTTTCTCATTACTCTTCTTAACTTATTTGATTTCTTTTCTGTTGGCTGTGCACCTTTCTCCTCACACACTTGCTTTCAACCGTCTGTTATATCCACAAAGACTCTAATTATTGCATAAAGCACAGAACAAACTTGATATCACCGGTGTTTTCATTAGAGCAAAGTCTATTACTGCTGTGTGAATTATGCTGCGGTGAAAAAACCAGAGTTTGGGTTAATAAAGTTCAGCGAAAGCATGAGATTCATTGAAACAGATCCTGAAGACTAAATCCAATTGCAATTACCGAAGCTATCGATTGCTGTTGTGTATACAATGCTTCACTAAAAAACATGATCAGACCAAAACTACATCTTACAAATCGTTTGCTGAACGATGCGACCGTCTACTGAGCTGCTGCTTGCAACCCAGCCATGCGAACCAAACATCCTCGGAGCAAACCAGAGGAAGGAAGCTAGTGGTCAGAACCCTGGACAGCTCCTCTGTCCTGCAGAAAGGCCACTTCAGACTACTTCTCTCTCTCTCCTCCTCTGCCTCCCCCTAACTACTACTACTGTGTATCTCCTTGACTTAGTTTTGCAATGGCTGCATTACAGCAAACTGCATGAGTTTCCTCTTTAAGTGAAACAGAAGTTAACAGCTCAGTCTAAACTACTACCAGTTGTACTAATTGGATTTAAGGTATAATTTTGGAACACAGCGGCTTCAGACGAAGTGAAACAGCTCCTTCTAAATGTCTAGCTGTACGGGACAGACAGAGGTAATTAATTGCACTTGCAGTCTAGACAATGCTCATTTGGCTAGCAACGCAATAAATGAATCTAAAATTTTATGAGCGTACTGTCTTATCTAAGTAGAATCTATCTTCCTTAAGATGATGGATATGTAAACGGGAGTTTGAATGCAAGTTAAACTGCTTTTCTTCTGCACTGCAAAGAAACACTGGCCGCTAAGGTTCATTCAGGTGCATTCCCAAGGAGATTTAAATAATGCATGAAATGCCAAATCCTATTGGAGGTATCATCCAACAGTAAGGCCTCCACAAGCTGAGAGATTCGTTTCACCCACGATGGCCCAAAAAGAAGCCAAATCTCCAGAGGAAGAAATAAGACTTTAACCCAGCTGCTTCCTTGAACCAAATCTTACACTGCTGTCTTTAAAGTCAGCATTCACAACCTACCGTTTACCTCAGTGCATATGAGTGTCATCTGCAAGGGGATTATATATTATATACATCTGTGCCTTTTTTATCCTGTGGCTCAGACTCTGTTGCAATAAGGGCAGCCTGTTTCCTGTTTTGTGAAGGAGGAAACAGACAGAGGGCACAGCCAGGGCTAAAATAATGCTGACTCAGAGTTTATCAATCCGCCTCTTCTGCAGGAGTAAGTGCAACCGGACACGACTGCAGAAAAGCACCAGTCTGCTCATTTAATCACTGCTCGCCGCCGCCGCCGCCTGCTTTCAAATGAACTGGAATGTCCACATGCAAGCACAGTCGGCCAAGCAGCTGAAATCATTCAGACATCTACGTCTCGCCGCCCGTGCATCCACGTTCTGACTGTGTTTGTAGTCTATTTTTAGCATCATCATTTCTGTAACATCAAATACAGTACTATGTATCACACACGCCCGGACATTTTTCCCCAAAGCACTTTTACTTTCCTCGCCTCTTTCAGGAAAGACCTGCTCCAATGTAATTATAAAACCATTATTTGTTTCCCGCTGTAAAATATTGAGTAGGGTTAAGCCTTGAAGAAATGGCTTCTAGCACATCATCACATTACCACCCTTAATATGGCAATAAGAAAAAAAAAAAGCTGAGTGCTGAGGCAATAAAGGAAATGGCTATTTCCTTTTCTGGATTCAAAAGAAAATTCGAGGTAATTACAGTTTGTCCAAGGTGTGTGATTGATGACATGTTTTCCAATTAGGAAGTTTTTTTTTTTTAAGTGTGTTTACTTTCATTATTTCCCCTTCCTTTCACGTACTAATTTTCAACAATCCATCAACTTTAAAATCAGGACATGCGGCCCAAACTTCATCTGTGGCTACGCTCGAAGACGCTAACAGCAGGAACTCCATTATGAACTTTACAGAGTCCTTAACTGAACTGCTTAGAGCGGAGTTATTTCCAAAGTTACCCAAACAGTTACTGGGTTTACTGAATTTACTGTGTCATTCCGCTGCAACCGTGACAGCTATGAAACGCTCCGAGCCTCGAGCAAACAAACCCCCTCAAGCTGTGATGAAAAAGAATAAATCACATCTGAAGTAACACTGATTTTACAAAACTTTCTCCTGGAAAAAAAAAAAACAAAAAACAAAAAAACACAACAACATTTCTTGCAATTTTGGGGGCTGTGGCGTCCCCTCATAACAATGTCATCAAATGATGAATGACTGGAACATGAAGTCGGCTATAACAGCTCATTCACACTGACAGCTTCCTCAGAGGCACACTGTGAAGCTTGACCATATTGTACGGTATTTCACAGTTGTCCTTAGTATTTCATAAGATCCATATTTCTCACAGGAGAATATTGCAGTAAAGATAAAACATGCAATGTAGATTTTTTTCCCTCTTGCTTGTCTAATGAGGTGCATGCATGTGTGTCTTCATGTTCAAGTTCCTGGGTTAAGGGCTTTTTTTTCTCAGTCCAGTGCATAAATGAAGGGCATTCATCATGCGTTAGGGCTCCTATGTGCTCCTATGTCCTTTTGCCGTTTATATTACTGAGACCTAAATGATCTGTATTAATCAGCAACTAATTACAGGCAGAAATGTGTCCGGCTAAGCAGATCTAATGAGCCAGTCCAGTCCTCTGTAGTGATTTGCTTCTCATGGTGCTGTCAAATTATGCATCTCTAAGGAGTTACTGGTGTGTGACCCCCGCTGGCTGTCTGCCCCTGCATAAAGGGGAGGGTACGCACACACACATAGAGCCTGCTGCACATATTGCCGAAAAAAACTGCCCAAAACAAACAACCTGCTTCCTTCACTCATTTTTATTTCTCATCATCTTCTCCCCTGACGCTGCTTTAATATATCATTTAGAGAAATGCCGAGGAGCATAAACTGCATGGGCAGAGGAACTGGACCTTTTAGATGATTGATATACAAGACACTGTCAGTCATCATCGTTGTTGTCAAGCTGAGGGCAGTGCTGCTACTGACGAGCCTGTAGAAGACAGTTATTCTGTTTTAGTTGCATTAAGGGTAAATAAAGTGAACAAAATCAGATTTTTTTAAAGTTTGACAAGCAGGATCCGACATTAAAATGCCATATGTTGTACATGCTGAAAAGTTACAGTAAACTGCAGTTTCCTTGATCCCGACACTGAGCATCTGACTTAACGCAGAGAGCCGGATATGATTAAATCTCACTTTCACTCTGGCTGCATTCCTGAACATATTGCTTGGATTTAGATCAGCCCTCAGACCCTCCAGGGTTGAACACTAAACACAAACAGCAGGAACCAGAGTGGAAACACAGATTTTAGCCTAAACACTTATGTGAGGAAGCAATGGAAGCCGTCGAACCTGTCAGCTACGTTGGAGAGCACACAAACAAGACGCAGGAATCAACACGAGAGCTTCGGAGGTGATGCTGTCAGTATCACTTCTTATGACTCCTGAAACTACTCCCCACCAAATTTTCTGCCCAAATTTTGGTTGTCAAAGGCCGAGCCAGCTGTGAGGAAGTCCGTGTTTGACATCGACTCGTGATGACTAAGAGGATGTGTGAGTAGTAGCTCCTCATCTGTGTTTAGCTGTTGACTCAGCCTCCACCTCGTCAGTGATCCATATACACGCTCACACACACACACACACACACACACATTCACACACATTCACAAACCGCACTCCCACTTGGCAGAAAACTAGTGGCAGCCTTTCAAACAGCTCTCCACAGGTACTAAGCTACAAATTGCTTTCGATTCAGCTGCTGCATCAGCTGGTTTTGACAGCTGTGCAACGAATAATTGGTTCAACTGTGAAGAAATAAAGAATGAACAGGCAACTGTACTTCAACCTCGCTGCTCCAGTGTGATCAGTTTCAAATAATAAAACAGGGAGGGAAGTGAGGACTCAGGTAGCTTGAAATAACAACATAAACAGAAGATGTACATCAAATGTACAGCATTTAAAAAGTTTGGTAGTGTATTAAATGAAAAGAAGACTTCAGTTCTTTTGGAAATATGCTTGAGTGCTTTCTTGTTGAGAGTAGATAAGAAGATCAATACAAAACTTAAGGCAGCAGTCAGGACTAAATCTAAAGATACCGTAAGCAAACAGCTAATGTAGCTTAACTTAACAGGACAATTAGAAACAGTAAGAAACAAGCAGCTTGGCTTCGTTCAAAAGTTACAAAATCCATCAAGAAGCAACTCAAAAGTTGATATTTACCGTGTTATGCCTTGTTTTTTGAAGCAGAACACAAACAGACACAACAATGATAACTTGTGCTTTTAGCTAAGCTAACTGGCTAATGGCTTTAGCTTCACAGTGAGTATTAAAGACATGGTATCTTTTCATTAAATTTTAGCAAAAAACAAGAAAGAGTATTTACCAAAATATGCTGTCATACTGTTCCTTTAAGGTTTGTGTTGCAAAATCTGCTTTAAAAAAAAATAAACCCTGATATCGTTTCAGTTAACATCATCAGAAAATGACACCCTGTTGAGTTTTCTTGTAAACAAAGTGCAAAAATGCTTTGTATGTCTTTTAAGTCTGACAAATGTTGAGTGCATTATTTCCTCCTGAGCAGATTTTTTTGACATTTTGAACCTTGACTGAAGATATATAACTGCAGATTTATCAATACCACTTGGTACTGCGTTATTCTGATTGCTACCTTTAATGTATTGAGGAGCCCTGACTGAAAAAGTTAAAAACTTTTCTAAATTAGCTATTTGTTCCTTATTTCCAATTTTAAGGGTGGGTGCCCCAACCTTTTCGTTCTATGCAGCTTAAAATTTGTTCAGAATATAAATACAGAATGAGGCCAATTCTTACATACAGCTCCTTTAAATAGCTGCCTGAAATGAAGCCACCTTATCCTGCTCATACACACCTGCAAAGTAATTTAAATAACAGTATTATCAAATGTCACAGATATTAAACATAAGAGCTTTTCCTTGCTTTCTTGCTCTCTAAAAGTTAAATCAAACTGAGGCAGCAGTGCAAAGTTGAGTTTGGTGATTTAAATGCAACATGGTTGCCTGGCTCACGCTAAGCTATACAATCTGACCCCCCTTGGTGTGGCCTTTACCAGCAACGCCATCAGATAGAGGTAACAGTTCTCATTAGAGCCGTCATTATCCTTTCTCATGGGATAACAGCTACATCAAAGGACACAAATCAACCTTAACTCTATCTTAATAGGCCTGATTGAGGGAACAAATCGTCAGCAGCGCCTGTCTTTCCTTCCAGCAAGACTGCTGTCACACTGACATGCAAGTATAGGGACGGTCCATAACAGATGAAGGCAGCCTGCAGTTGATTTTGAGTGCAAGTTGCAAATTGTCTTTGGCCATTGCATGAGATTTATAGAGGGTCTGAATGCAAATCATCCCCTGCACAGACATTAATCCAGCAGGGGTATTTCATTAGAGGGGGCTTTGCTGGAGGGATGGAGTTTCATGTGCTCGTAAATTTGCTTTGGCACACTGATTGTTCAGCAGATCGCTTGGTGAATGAGTGGATGCCACCAGCCACGAGAAAACAGCTTTCTCCATCATGCTATTATTTCCTGCTGAGGGGTCCCAAAACACATGCTAAAGCTGTTACACTGGCTTGAGGTGAACTATTTATGAACATGCCAATCTTCAGCTTGCAGGCCTCATCCAGGGGACCTCGGTAAGGGCGGCTGGGGTTTTCCTAAGGCAGCAAATTACAGTAAAGAAGCCAATACACAGTCACTACAACCAAGACAGACAGCAACATAAAACCACCTGGGGCTTAAAGCAGATAAGTCAGTATGGGCCAAAATCGACAACCTGAAAGAACCTTTATCAAATACCTCAATATCTAGTGATTAACTGCTCTGACCGTTGGCTCCTCGGGCTTGTTTCCAAACCAAGAGATGTCTAAGAGATGTACTACATAACAGACATAATGAGTGCCGAGCTGAATTGAATGCACAATGCAGAAATGTCTGTCATATCAAATTAGTACAAAAAAAACAAACAGTAGTAGTTGTTTGAGCTCCAATTAAGGCAGTTGGCTGAGGTTTCGCAATTAATGCAACAATTTAAAATAATAAATCATTAAAACAAACAAATAAGTAAATCATTGCTGTTAATTTGGTGTTGACTGATTAATTTACAATAATTTAAACTCCACAGTAAAGCAAAACTTGAGCACTAAAATCCAAAATGGAAATTTATTCACGACGCATTAACTCTCAATCACATTTTTGTTGCGAACCTTTGAAACAAAATCCCCATCCCTCCAAAGCAATTTACTCGTATTTTTGTTAAGATGAAAAATAAAGTCCACAGACTGGAGAAGAATTACACTAAATACATTATCAGACCATTTAGTTTACAGCTATTAAACACGTATTTTTCTTATATTTCATCTGTAATTGAAAACTGTTATTTGCATAATTGTCCAGCTGCTTTAACTTGTCAAACACGTTCAACAGCGGATCTTGAGCATTAATGCAATTAGAGTTAAGTGGCGGTTGAACGTGTGCAATGAGCTTAAACCACTCGACAAACATTGAATGCACTGTCTACAGCTCACCTTGACATGTCTTTTTTGTTTTCCCACAACCCCTTAAAAATGGTAATCAGGCCCAATTTTGGCAACACACCCCGTCTGAGATCTGGCTCAGGATCAACAGCTCCAGAGCTTTGCTGCTCATTTATCACCACTGAAACATTCATATGAGCTCCATTAGAGCGTTAACGAGGAGAGTTTGAGCTTGCAACGATTTGTCGCGTTATCCATCACTGTTTGATCACTCAGGTTTACTTGTGCTTCTTCACTGTCTTGGATTTGTTGTGAATTTCAATGATTGCCTGAGAAAAAACAATCTACATCTATAAACATATAGTCTACATATTCAAATAAAACCAGTGTTTTTCCTGAGATTTAATACAATTTTTTTCCTAGTCATTCCTGCATTGTTTCTGCAAACAATTACTATAAAACTGACCTGTGTGGTTTTATTAGAAGCAAAATACTAAAGGGCTTGGAGTTCAGAGATCTGAAATAAGTTTGAATACAGTTTAATTACATTAAGAAAAACGGGGCTGTGTAGAAAATGACACATCACTCTTTATCACTGCAGCTGGAGAAGTTCTCTCTCCAGCGATCACGTCAGTGTCCCAAATATTGTTTATACTCAGTTGGCTATCCTGGCCTGGAACAAACTTTAAATGCTAAATGTGGGTTGGCAGATGCGTCCAGAAGCCCTGAGATAAGAAATGAAAGCCCTTGCAGACACCATTCCACTCCAAACCCCAGAGGACAGGTTCAGATCACAGTGAATCCACTCTGATTAAACCAGCAGCATCTCCTACATAAAGCAAAAAAAAAACATTTATCACAACCTATCTCTCACTTTTACTCAAGGACTTACTTGTGACTTTATGCTTCACTTTGCACCTTATTATATTCAACGACCAAAGAGACCCGGAGTGTGTGGTTGAGAGTCTGCTAACACGTTTAAATCAGTCGGACTTAACTGCCCGTGAAAAGTCATTTATCACCTTCTGAATGTGTACTTTAAAAACATGCAATCTTGCATTACCTGTCATTTAACTCTTAAGTGAGCACAAGGGATACAAGTTACAGCAGAGCACTGCTGAAAACAAACACTGTTAAGAGGGAAAACTGCATAGGCTAAGCATAAATAATGATGGAGTGAAAGGATGACGAGCGAGGCGGCTCAGGAGCCATACACAATATAAGCTTGATGTGTGTGTGATTGCTAATTCTTTCCCAAGTGCTACATCAACAATCTTTAATAAAAAACTTTTAATTTGAACTCAAAAAACTGTGAATAAGCTGCAGATCTACAAAAACAGATCCACTGAGAGCAACTCGCCCGTTGCTGATTCTGCTTAATCGGCTCACAGGGCTCATCTAGTTTATCGGAAAGTAAACAGATCCACATCAGGGGTCTGTGAGCAGTGAGATGGTTTCCAATACCAGTGCAGCAGCCAGTCGCACATCACTGGGAACCTGACCGACAACGTTACCCAGAAGCCTGCTCTGCAGAATTCACAGTGATATCTGTTGACTTGGCACCACAGGTTCCACTATCAGTGGTGCATCACATTTCCTGCTCTCTGCATTTTGCTCCTGAGAGAGGGTGGAGGGAAAACCGGACAAACAGCATAGAGGGGAAAAAAGCCTTCCATTAACAGCAAACCAAAGATAGAAGCAAACTATCTTATGTATCATTTAGAAGCAGCAAATTCTTCATGTGTCACTTGTTTTCGAGCTGTTCGACGTGGCATGAGCCCTTTTTTTCCTACTTCCTTCCCGTCATTAGGAAGTCAATTAAAAGTATCTTAAGCCAACTGAGAGCTGACAGCACAGCTCACAACTATTTGCACACAGTATGAACAAACAACACACACTGTACTCAAGATGACCTTAATACAAATAAACTCTACACCGTGCAGCTGACACACACAGGAACTGAAAAGCGAGGAGGAAGCAAAAGAACTCGTCTCAGATGTCTGGATTGTATTAACATCCGTATTGACAGTAAAATGCAATGGGCCTATAAATCCACTGCTGACAACCTGCACGCAAAAAATATAAAAATAGTTATAAATACATTCTCTCTGTATTCACCCTCCGTCACCCCCCTGCCATGTTTATTTTTCCTCCTAATAAAAGGTTTAACATGCAGCATGAGCTCAGCAGTTAGCTCCTGCCACGGCAAGATGATCCAGGGTTCAAACCTGACTGAGTCCCTCCAGTGAAGCTTACATGCTCTCAAATCCTCCCACAGGGTTCAGCAGAGTATAACCTGCCCCTGTAATCAGCAAAAAAAAAAAGGGATATGGAAAATGTCACATGCCTCTTCGGTCCGGTGTTGATTCCTGAGGGTGTGATCACAATCGTGGCAAAAAAAAAAAACATTGTAAGAGGATCCGTTGAAACTACCGAGGAACTGAAAGCCTTGCCTTTCTGGGAAAACTCAGTGTTGGCTAGTAAACGTGACACTCCTGCCAGTGATGAAATATAATAATCTATAAGACAATACCTTCCATTCTTTATGGAATACTTTGACATTTTAAGAAATGTATTTGTTAGAACTTGCTTAGAGTTAGATGAAAAGATCAAGACCATTCTCTATGAGCTAGTTTAGCGTAAGGAGTTAGCGTAAAGACTCATTTTTACACTCCAGGTTTTGTATGAATTACACAAACAAGATATGTCTTACTAACACAGCTGTAGGGCTGCTAATAGGAAGTTTTTGTCAATTTTACACAAAGCTAGGCTAGCTATTTCTCTCCATTACCTGTCATGCTAACTTAAGTTCACTGCATCAAAGCTTAAACCTCATATTTAGAGTACAGACATCTGTATTCATCTCCATATCTACATAAAAGGCAAGATGGAAAATAACATATTTCATAAAATGTTTTATTATCCCTTTAAAGCAGAAGTGTGACTTTACTCTTTCACTGACAACTTGGGGCTGTGGGGACTTTTCTTGTGTTTTGTGTAAAGAAAATGAAAGCAGCAGAATATCAGAACTGGAGGTGTTTAAAACTCGAAATGGGATACAATCGCTTTTCCATCCCGCTAGTTAATGACAGTTATTTTATGTAACTGCTTCCACCTGCTTTCACACAGTAGGTGCAAGTCAGTTCCTGATTATGTAACTAGAATGACAACCCAGCATTATAAAGGGGAAAAGGAAAGGCTGTAAAACAAAAAAAATAAAAAATAGATAGCTGATAACACATTTTTGGAATTGCGTCCAAAAAACTCCAGACTGTCCTGTCACGGGAAGCCGGATGTGCCTTGTCTTCATTAATGTGAATGATATTCTTATGGAGGATATCAAGACAAAGCCAGGGGCTAACAGTCTCTGTTTAAACAACATTACATCTGCTGTTTGCAGATGCTGACGCTGATGTCGAGCATGTGGTCTGATTCGCACTGTGTTTTTCTGGCAGTTCTTTTCTGTATTCAAAATCAACACTAACAGCGAGTCCACGGAGAGAGTAAACATGGTAATTCTGATAATGGGGGCAATGAGTCTCCATTTATCTGATAAACCCATGAATCAGTCAGTATTTTTGTCAAAAACCTGTGACAACAAACATGCAAAATTAAGCTTTCTCTGCTCAGCAATCGAGGACCTGTAGTCTGATGTACCTGAGCTGCTGTTTTTCTGTAGTGACAAATGATTTCAGGTGACTGATTCTGCTAAAATTACTGATATTTTCATTCTCAACTGTACTGAAAAGCTGTTTGAGCTATCACATGTCAAAATGACAATGAACCTACTGCTAAACCGCCATCAGACTGTAGGCCCACTTATGTACAGCAGTGCTTAGTGCTTAGCATGCTAATGTCAGCATGCTAATATCTAATGATTGATATGTTCAGAGTAGAATGTGTTTGCGGATTAGCATTTTACACAAAGCACAGGTGAGGCTCTTAGTTTTGCAAACATAAACCAAGGTATTAGATCAAAATATTTGTTTTAACATTTAACTCTGAACCAAAGTGGTGAATTGACTGGCTGCCATGTTGCTTTGCATGGCTAAAAACAGCAAATGTCCTCAAGTTACCAGAGTTTAACATCATGTCTACAATTAGCTATGAGCCTTCTAGCAGAAGCTTTGACCTCATCATGCAGGGAGAGGAACACAAGGAGGAGATCTCAAGCCTGGGAATTCCTAAGAATCCCTCAGGAAAACCCAGGGTAAAGCTAGGGAGCTAAGAAGAATCTGAGCCTCCCCGGCTGGCTGCTGCCACTGTGTCCCTGACCTTGGCAAGCGGCAGAAAATGGACGTCCTCAGAGTGCAAGCAGTCATTATTTCGAATCAATTTTCTCTGTTCTGAAATGACCTGTACAGATCTTAATCAGTCTTGCTCAAGAATGCTGCATTCTTTACATTGTTCAGCCACACTAAAATGACATTTTTAATCCTGTTATCCTCCATAAATCACATTTTACATCATTACCAGCTGTCATATTCCATCAGGTTCACTGGGGTAATCACAGGCTCCTCACTGACCTCTGTGCCAGTCTACCAGAACCGAACTGAAATAGTGCTCAGACACTGTGACCGCGCTGAATGAGAGATGGTCACAGACCGATTTTCCAGGGGAAATCAAACAGAATACCCCTCAGTGCCCTGGGAGAGATTTATAAAGAGGGCAAGCTAAAGGTCAGCGTTACAGTGTGTCCTGATCTCATGAGTCTGGTTTATCAGCCCGCAAAGACATACAGTTCATGAGTCATCAGTATTGACTTGCTGCTGATCCACTGATCTTCATGACACTAACACAGCCTTAGACACAAAGGTCAAGCATGATCACATGATCCCGCGGGCTGTCAAAAGCCGAGTTAACGTCTGCATACTGAGGCGTTTTTAGAGATATAACCACAAGAGCATGAACTTAAACACAGAGCTAGCACAGGGAGGGGGAGATCCTGACAGCCAGCCTCCCTATCGAGGTTTTTAACCAGCACTTCTGATATGATGCTCCACTACATTTGCCCTATCTTATCTGCTCTGCTGCGCCTGGGGCTTAACCCGCTGTCTGCAGACAGGGTCAGCCCAAACCACAAAATTGCATCATGGATCCAACCCAAGTATGTGCCCTTTTCCCAGGGGTTGCAGCTATTGCATTCCATATATCATGGATTAATGTGCCTGTCCATGGACATGACACCCCAACACCACAGAGGGCTGTGGCATAGAAATAGTTTAGACTTTAGCCTGCTGAAGTTAGAAAAACCATATATCAAAACGAGACAAGCAGACATGACAAAGCAGAATAATCAGACAACTTGAAAGTCTACATTTTATGAAAAGGGTTTTGTACTTGCACAAGCGTAAAAACCCCGTGGAAATTTCTGTATTTGTGGGTAATGTACAGCATTAATCAGCTCTTTGTCTGATTTAAAGCGAAAATAAAAGGAGACTGCACATTATGAGTCGGGGAAACTACTGGTTTGTCCATCAGCACTCACATGATGCTGACTGAAACTGTCCATGTCTGTTTTGAAGTCATTTCAGATTTGCTGAGAAAAGCTCTGCGTTGTCCAGCAGTGAGCCATGTACATGTAACTGCGCCGTGCGTAATTCACGGACCAATTTTTCCATCAGCAAAATCACCTCAGGAACAGAAAAAAGCTTTGCAATGTTAAAGTAATCTAGTTGCGACTGCGGATCACTGCGTGGCACTGTTGGACCTGAACTACGTGGAGTCTGATAAAGCAAAAATATATATATATATACTTTAATCAAGTGACTTTGAAGACTTATGAAAGATATGAATCAAACAGAGATGATTTGACTTTAATCAAACAATATGACACGATGATGTCAGGTCTTACTTTTCCTGTGTGATGTTCTCCTTTATGGCTCCGAGAGTGAGCAGGCTGTTGGTGCCCTGCAGCAGCCTGCAGGTGGCCAGGTGCCGCTGGTACTGCTCCTTCAGACAGGCGTTCTCCGTGCACAGATCAGACACTTGCTGCTCCAGCTCCTCTATCCTTCCCCTCTGCCTCTCCAGCAACTCCTGCTGGGTCTCGATGATCTTGTTAAGCTCCTTCAAATATTCCACAGCCCTGGTTGGGTTCTCGGTCGGGCTTTCCATGTCGCTCCGCTGCCCTTTTTTTTTTTAAATTAAAAAAAAAAGAAAAAATCTGCGCTGAGGTTCCTCGTTATATCGCAGATGAGAGACCGGAGAGATGATGGTGCCGTGTAGTCCAGGCTGGGTTTTAAGCGCAACAATCCAATAGGTTGCGCCTTTTACGCCTCGCCATTGTTTTAAGTCGATGTGGCTTTAAAAAGAAGAAGAAGAAGAAGAAGAAGAAAAAAAAATCAGAATGTAAAATACTCCCGACACGCGTGTTAAAGAAGTCCCGCTGCCCACAGCAAACTAGAAGCCCCCCCAAAATCACGTTATTACAGCCGCATGTGTGTGAGCACAGGCATCAAATCAAACACATGTGGCAGAGCAAACAGTGCGGGGCTCGCACTCGGCTCTCCGTGAAGTCCGCCTGTTCCGCCTGTTGGCTGCACGGTATGACATTTTCTCTACCTTTTCGCTCCATGCTGTTCCCGTGACTTTTCGTAAACAGACGCTGGCTGTCAAGTGGGCGGGGTTTTCAAGTTTTATGAATCTGCAGGTCGCATTGAGCGCATTAAGGGCTTTGCAGCAGCTGTAGGATGGGATGAGGATGGGGAGGGGGGCGATTTTTTTAGAGTTTCAGTCGGTGGGCTGCATGTTTTTTTTTTTAATCTCTCGTATGATTTTTGAATATTTGTGTTCTGCACGTGTGCACATGAGCACGCGTCCTCACAATGCAATCACAGCAACATACATTTTTGCAAACAACTTTGTTGGATTTTTTTAAGACTCTGAGTGTGTGTGTTCAATGCAGGAGCACAGTCTGGCTTGACACAGTGGTGCTGCACCCAGCCTGCAGAGTTGTTTACTATGCTGTCTGTGTATTGCCGTTTCACCAGCAGGCTGTAGCCACTCCAGTGAAATGATCATGATAGATAGGAGCAGTAGTGCTGGAATCAAAAATGACTCCGCTTTTCAGCACATCCTTATGCGTGGCAGGAGGCTGCAGCTTTGCACAGAAAGCGTCCCATGGGGTGTATGAAAGCAAACTGCAGCACTGCTCTGTGATGTAAAGGGGCCCGATGCTTAACTTTCATGGGTGACCATCTCATTCCCATCTGCTATGCCCTGACACTGAGGCTTTAAGATGTTGCCATTAAACTTAATTCAGTTTGACACCTGACGGGAAAGACGGCTGCAGGATTTCTGAGACATTTTTTAAAACGTGGTACTAGAATTTTTTTAAAGGTTCAAAGCAAGCAGCTTCTGTAGGATACAAAAGTCCTTTTGTCATTTAAAAATATGCCTTGCATGATATTACAGGCATTTGTATAGAAACTGAGAGGCAAATCAGTGGCTGCAACTGAACAGTGGCAGTTTGCATTATTTGCTCTGCTCCCTGTGTCTTCTGTTCACTCCCCCATGGCTGACTTTGTTATCAAAGCAACATGCGCGCTCAAACTCTTGAGCAGTTGTCAAAAAACTCACATATTCATATCCACTTTTCTCATAAGACTCCTTTTCCTTTTGATCATTTTTTAAAAAGCTTAGTTGATGTTTGGTAGTCCTGGATGCAACTAGAGTGAAAACAGACATTCTGAGTGCTTTGTCCATGAAATTGAAGGTTTTTTTTTTTTTTACCTTTATGGCACATCACCTGAAGGCAACACTTGGACAATCTGAGATAATTTGGTTTTTTAATGTGAGAGGCAGAGCTGCAGCAAACCAGTGCCAGTGGGATGCAGTTTAAGGACATGGAGTACAGATGGAGTGCATTTTCTCTGTGTGGCTCCTATAATCCACATGGCAGGAGGCCAAGGAGGGCTGCGAGAGCCTCAACATGCCACCTAGAAGGATATGCGCTTCATAGCCAGTATCAGCCAAAAGTCACAGGGTGGTGTTGTATGTCAACACTGACTAATGCCACACTTAATTCCTCCGTTCCCACACATTCCTTGTTCTCAAAAAAACAGCATGTATCATCACAGAAATGTGTCTCTTGTGGGCTCTTTACATGCACTGCGGAAAAAAACAGTTATTTTCACCATTGATTAGTCTGAAGGTTATCCTCCTGAATGATCGTTTTATCCTTCATATAAAATGTAATAAAACTGTGAAAAATGCTTATTGGTAGAACCTAAAGTGACATATTCAAGTTGCTTCTTATGCACAACAAATAGCCTAAAACCCCAAAGTCTTCATTTACTATCGTAAATTACAAAGAAAAACAGCAAATACTTACATTTAAGAGGATGAAACCAACATTTTTTTTATGTTTTTGCTTGAAAAATCACTTAAACAATCAACAGATTTTTTAAAAAAGTTATTCAGACAATCACCCAATAGATTAATTGATTAATTGTTGCAGCTTCACTTTTCATACAACAACTGGTATGTTCTGAAAGCAGCGTTACAGAGAAGGCAGACTGTTCTTTAGTTAAAGGGTCCACATTTAAATAAAAGTTTTACAACTATGAGACCAGTTAAGCTTCTCCTCAGCTGACCCTGTGTTTGAAAGCAAATCAAACAGGAAGCAGAGATTAGAAGAATAGCACCAAAACAATCACATCATGAAATCATATTCCTCCAAATCTGATATTTTCATACTTTCTTGTCCACAACTACACAATTAAACTATGCTGTTCCATCAGTCATTCAGCTCGCTGCAGCTCTTGGGAGTTTTGAGTCTTTTGGAAGCCCTGGAACTCATGACTTGTGGATGTGGCATGCCAGCAACCACGGGATATTAACCACTTCAAAACATACTGCCTGTCATCATTATGCTCTTGGGCTCCCTCCGTTCTTCCTTTGGCTGACCAGTCGTATGCGGGTGCCAGTGCGGGTGCCAGCCAGAGAGATTTATTTTGTGAAATTGCTCATATAGTTGCCTCTGAGGCAAAGCCTCTCGGAAGCACTCTTACTTTAGCCTTACAAAACATTTGCCAGCTGTGATGGAAGAAAGGCCCCAATCATTTAACCAGCAGAGTGGAAAACTTTTTTTTTCTTTTTTCTTTTTTTTTTTTTACGCAGAGAATGCCAAATAGTCTCTGCTGAACCCTACGAGCACCGTGCATTTGTGTGATGAATCTGAGCTGGCACACGGGGGAACATATGGACTATAAAGTAATTTACTCTGTTTTCTGATATCCATATAATACATAATTAAAGTCATAAATACCAAAAACCAAATGGGTCAGGGAGTTTTCTCAGTAGTGCTACTGAAACATATTAAAAGAGCAAAAATAAAAAAAGGAAAAAAAGGGGGTGAGCTTAGTTTGGTTTGCATTTTCATTGCATTTGTTTAATTTTTAAATGAATTTTGCTACATTAACTACAGCTCTTGTTCATACTGCTACCTGTTTTTTGTAAGGAAACACTCTGAGTTTAATAATCAAGTAAAATATGCTGCTAAATCCAGTTTAACCAAGTTATAAATGACCAAAATGTACAAACTACTGAAGCATTAACTGGGCTCAAAACAGCCCCCTCACCTAACACAGCTGCTGCTTCTGAGGCAGATCTTCTCCCACCGTCCTGATCATCCTGTGGAAGCAGCCTTTCCATTCTCGTCAGGTCTCATTCAATGCCCACCTCATTGATCCCCTCCACTGACAGCGCAGTAAGCTTTCTGGAACGATGGCGGTTTCCCTTCACCCAGGACGCAGCGAGACGGCTCTCAGCTCGACAGGCTGACAGGTGGGGTTTATGCAACCCGTGTGCCTTAATGGAGAGAATAAATTGAGTGTCATTTTAGCTTAACACGGATGACTGCCCTAATGAGCTACAGATATACTGAACGGTCACGTCTGAAACCCACATGCCACTATCATTTGATGGGAGTAATTTAAAAACGGTCATTTCCACTTTTGTATTTCATGCGCATTTTAACTGGAGAGGACATAAATCAAAACTAGTGGGCTGCTGCTGCTGTGTTTGTCTCTGAATAAGCAGTTGCTGAGGTGGACAGCAAATATGTCAATGCATCTCTTCACACAACCCGCCAGTTTACATCTTTGCCTCTTCTAAACCAACCAGCATCATAAGAATACCCCCGGGCCCCTTTTCTGGCCTTAGCCTGGGCTGGTCTCCAAGCTTCCTCATAAACACCTCTCAGCCATGAGCTGAAGTTCTGTCTGCCTAAAACCCCCCTTTGAGAAATAAGCAACACGTGGGAAATAATAAAGACTAACACTGGTTTAGTATATGTCCCACTCTGGATTATTTTTCATACGCAGCAGTGCATGTTTGTTGGTTTTATGTGTCTCTAAACATAATTTCCATAGACCCCTGTGAGTAGCCCTGAGTAACAATAACGCTGAAGCCGAAATGTTTACGAAAGCCAAAATATTCTGGAGTCTTGGCTCATTAAAAGTGCAGATTTGCTGCTCTCCTATGCAAAATAGCTTTTTTAATTAAATATAGGTTTTGTAAGACAAAACATATAGTTTAAAGCCTTCTGCTTGAGCTCTGAGAAACCTAAGAAGGCATTTTTTCACTATTTTGGGCATTTCATACCAAAAAAGACTAAACAGATGATCTAAAAACTAATCTTTGCATTAATTAATTGATAAGAAAAAGACCCTATAGTGACTAAACAGCTTAAATGTTTTAACACTGGGTTTTATATTGAAGATGTACACAAAGATGTAAGCAGATGAACACAACTGATGTTTTGCTGCCTGAAGAATAATTCTGTTGTGCAAAATCTGGTTTGCTCACCTACTTGAGATGGTGTAGCAGTTGCTGACATGCGGAGGGCGTACAAATGAGCCGGTGACTGGGACTCACTACAGCAGCGTCAGCCAGATGGGAGATAGGCCTATTTGATCAGTGGTTGCAGACCTTTACACGTCCTCAGAGAGCCAGAGAGAGAAAACCCTGCTAATCCCTTGCAGTTTATGCGCACGATATGAGAGTGTGGTAAGTGCAGTGGCTTAAAATAAAATGTTCATTTAGCCAAAGCAAATGGACGAAATCACCAGTTTTGATAAAAAGGAACTTTACATTTGTACAAAGTACCTCCCTTGCATAAGTAATTGCGCTTCTTGTTCTGCAAGTCATCGAGTTTGCAAAAAAAACGATCCTCTTAAACTGTTGTAGCCTTTACTGAGGAGTAATTTCAGTGTTTTCTCACTTATGCATTACAGACCAGGCAAAGAACCAGTGCATGTGACAATGAGACGAGAAGACAAAGCGAGTAGTGTGAACAAAGGTAACACAAAAGTAAGATAAAGCAGACTGGATGACAGCAAAATGCAAAAAGGAACCAAATGTATAGAGAAGAAGATAAGTGAAATGGCACTGATGCAGAAAATGAATTCATAGGGATGTTAGTGAAGATAGTAGGTTGAGTGGGTGCGAGTTACATACAGTAATCAGGGATGAAAGTGGAGGAAAAGCGACAGTATTCAGTTCAGATCGGATCTTCATCTGTTTTTCCAATCAATTAGAGGAAACGACTATTTCAGGAGTCTGAGTGTGTGAGAAGATGCTTGTTTTTTTGTCTGTTTAAGTTACAATATGTAGCATTTCATCAGGACTGAATGTCACGTAAAATAACTCTAATACATTACCTTGTCTGTAGGCTTTAAAATCAGTCAGATAGCTTTTTATCTGCAGTGGTTGCTATATTACAGTGATGTAAACAAATCCCATGATCCTGCACTTCTTCGTGACCTCACATAACTATGCTTCTCTTTTTCATTGTTTTGAGATCCCTAACTGCGGCAATTACTTATTGTGCATTTATGCATTATTTATGTAAACCTAAATGTTTCCATAAAGACAGATTTATAAATGTATTGATGAATAATTAAAAGACCAGACCTAAAAGTGAAAAGTAAAAACTTTAATTAGCAAAAGCAAGAGCGTATTCACACAAGAGAACAAACTCATGTCTGTATGATGTGCTGAAAGCTGTTCACATATGATTGTAAGGCGAGAGTGTGAGTCTTAAACACAAAAACAGCACTGAAATCAGCTGATAATCCCACAAACTCTACAGTAAAACTGAATTTCACAGGTGAACATAAATACCATTACTTGTCAACATTTCTTTTTTCCAAATACAAATATATCTCATTTAAAAGACAGTCACACTTTTTATGTTCTGGGAATTTAACAGTGCTACAGTAATCTCTTCCTGGAAATGTGGATATGAAAAACAGAAATGAAAACAGGTCACATTCGATTGTTTTTTTCACTGAAGCAAAACAGGGATAGAAACTGTATGATAGTTCACATTCCTTATCTGTTTCACATTTATGAATAAGAAAGCTGCATGGATTATGGCTCAATAGCTCAGTAATGTTGAACAATGAGGACGTTAAATTTCCCAGAAATGCCCAAAAACAGAAATAAAACAACATTTTCGCAGTTAGGATTATGCACATTAGGAGGGTTCTTATGGACGGTTTCAGTGGACAGCATTTTCACTAAATGTATAAGCTCCAACACAACAAAAGGATATCTTCTGCTCATAAATAATTGTTTCCTTTTTTTGTTATACATGAAAAAAGGTTCATCCTGAGTTATTAAATTTCACACGTAAATATGACAAGTGGCACACAAGCAGAGTTTTAAACAAACAAACAAACAAACAAACACAAAAAGCAACCTGGCTGGATTTGAGCACAAACTAGTGATCCGGCTTTTTAAAGCACAATTTAAATGTCAGTTAATAACACAGTGGTTTCCTATAAACAAACTTCATGGTAAACCACAGAAAGACGCATATATGTATTTATAAACTGTTTCCACACACAAGAACATACACGCACAAAGAAACCAGCCATGTTATCAGACTGCTGATCTGCTGTTCTGAAACATGTCTTTTGAGCATCTGTACCAACACGTAAAGACAACTGAATGAAAGAGATATTGCAGTCACACCCCTCGCATTCATACTGAGGGACAGAGGCACATTCAATATGCAGTAATGGCCTGTGGCGTTCTTCTTTTGAAGAACAGAGACCGGACAGAGTTTTATCAGGACCTGTAGTCTGGAGAATATAGACGCGACCTGGGGCTGCTGTTCGGGTCCATCCTTAGTAATTTGGAACTAAAGGAATTTGCATCTGGGGTAGTTAAACCTGAAAAAAAGAGCCACAAAAAGCGCTAAGTAAATAAAGACTAAGTGGAAAGAAAATATTACAGACAAGAAATAAATGGAGCAAATCAGTCATGAGCAGGTGAAGTTGGACAAATACGGTAAAATTTATACCACAGCACTTAAAGGAGAAGCCTTTTTTGTGTTTGTAATATGTAGAAATCTCTCCAGACTTACTTTAGACTACATATGAACAGCATAGTGACATTGCATAAGAAGGGATAGAACAAACTTCTCTGTACTCGTTTAAAGCCAAAGCGAGATGGAGCTCAAGGACTTGCATTCAGTGTTCAGTTCCTTTGAATGTATGCCTTAGTCTCTATTTACTTAATAATACAGCGACACTTTCCTACCTAAAGTGGGTGGTGGCGTCCTCTGGGTGAAAGCAGGATGATAAGCTTGTTCCCTTGGAGAGAACACAGTGTGGAGGACTGCAGGGGATAAAAACAAATTTCAAACACATCATCGCAGTGTTTTAAGAGCTCTGAATCAAAAAACGTTTTGGGAATCACACAATTTCTTTTAAAACCTTGTGTGCTTCAAATTGTGACAGCCGTGGTTGATGAAGATAAAGAGAAGTTGTCAAGCTGTTATGGTACTTCGTTTTTAAAGGAATTTATCACAATTTCTTTGCTATAAAACCCCACAATGCCTTGCACCAGGGCTGAGCAATTTATTGAGGTATTATATTGATATCACAATAAGAGGTGAGATATTGTTACACGCTGATATGGCTTAAGTATTTTTTTCCTGGTTTTAAAGAGGCATTACAGTACATGATGCAATTATCTGAACTGAACTAAGCCTAAATAAAGAGATATGAATTCTCCAAGGCCATTCCTGCAGTATTAAATGTATTCATTTTTAAAAAATGTCATTTGTAAAGTATATTGCAAAATTTGATTTGGCTGCCTTTCCACAGCAATATTTAGCAAATGACAGTGTAAACCATCAGACAGAACACCTGACAAAGGTAAATCCTTAACAGCCTGGTATTTTCAAGTCACATTAAATTCATTCTACACAAACAAAGAACGGCAAGAAAAAGCTGAAAATGTCTAATGTGAAACCAAATGTTCCTCATTATTATACAAAATAATACAGGTTTTCAAACTCTTAGTTAATATTACAGTATTTCCAACTATTCCAGTTTTCCAAGCATAGCATTTCCCTACAGAAATGAGGGGACCCACCTATGATGATGATGGCTGTACCAGCCAGCAGAGCGAACAGGGTGAAGAACATCATCTGATAGCTGTTTATGAAGCTGTGCAGTGAATTTTCCCCCTGCACGGCAGCAACTGGAACAGCAGCTGCTAAAAGAGAGCAGTGGATGAGGTAACAGGCTGTCAAAACCTCTGAGAAAAGTGCTGAGACCATACAACATGCTAACGAAGATTGGCTCTGGCACTCAGGGATAATGATGCTTCCCAAGAGTGGCAGTACTTTAATAATGTTAGATAAAAAAAAAAAAAATCTACAGGTATTTTATTATTAGGCTACGAACATTAATGTGAACTAGTTACGCGCAAATTCAAATGTGCTTAAACTTGATTTTTTTGAAAATGTGACATCACTTGTGCCTTTCCTGTGGCCTCACACACACTGTTCATTTTAAGTAACGTGTCCTTGTGGCTTGAGGCACGGTGACTTGTCATATGTAATGAAAGGATATCTAACCTTGCATGTCAGCACTGGGATCAGCCAAGTGAATCAAAGTGACTGGGATGACGAGAGGCTGGCCGGAGGAGGCGCTGCTTATGGAAATGGAGGCAGAGACCGCTGCCTGAGGGTCCACAGCACTGACGGTGTACTTGGTGAAACTAGGGAAGTCATGCTGTGTCTCCTTCTCTAGGACGGCAATGTTGGAAGAACTAGACACCACCTAAAGATGAGGAAACAAGTTATATACATTTGTACATGCTTTGTTCTTGAAATAAAGTTTACTTAATGGTAACTATGGCACATTAAGTTAAAGGTTTTGCTAAAAAAAAAAACAATGTTTTGCCTGACCTCCATGTTGGACAGGGCTGCAGTTGGGCCGTAGATGGTGAGCTCAGCTGATGGGTGCAGACTTGAGAGCAGCAGCTCAGTCTGGTCGGAGTAGAGGCCTGGCTCTATGGGCAGCACAGCATTGACTTGTTCCCCAGTGAAGGCACTGCCCTTCAGGACTGCCCCCACCAGCAGGTTGGTCATGGACATGCTGAGCACACGGGTCTGCTGGTCAGTCATTGGCTTCAAGGTCACGGAACATGTGTAGAGACCTGGGGGAAAGAATTCACAGAGGTAAAAGTGATGGTTCAAGATAAATTACTGATGTGTGCTTTGGGGACATGAGATGACAATGAATGTTCCGCTGTGTGATCCCCCGTGTCACTGTGGCCTTAAAAAGGCGCAATATATGTACATAAAACCACTCGGTTCTAATCTGGAAATTTGTCAGTGAGGGTCATTTCATGATCGCAGGTTCCTATTAGGACCTCAGTGGGATTCAGCTGATTGGTTACAACCTTGTGCACACACACAGTGTATTCTCTCAGAGATAAGCCAACAACTTGGGTGAAGTCCCAAACCCCAAACACAATTAGACCAGCGCTCTCAAGCAACAGGAGCTCTCTGCAGTTCAATACATCACCTGGACAACTTTTATAGTCACTGCTAAATTCATTCCAGGAGCAATGCAGGTATTGATTATGCCCTTGTAAACAGTATTTTTCTTGTCCAGTCATGCACACAAACAGAGAGCCAAGGTTAGGTTTAAAAGATATTTTAATTTGAAAATTTGGAGGTCTTCTAAAAAGGTATGATGGGAATGTCAAAACAATCTGAGCAAGGGGAGGTAAGAATTGTTAACTGTAAGTCTTGTACCAATACTTTTTACAAGGTACAACCCTTGATTTAAATGTAAACAAATGATTGCCTCAATACATAAATTAGAAATGCAGGATAAAACTAGCCATAATGATATGATAATATAAATTTATTGACTAACCTTAGTCATAAAAATCAAGGTTGCATTGGTGCTGTTTGTGAATAAAGCAGCAAATAAGGCCTAACGCACTATGTTAGAATATAATGAAATCATTAAAAACAGTTAAAACTCATACAAATATTTTAAACTCATTACTTATTTGACCATTAATATGATTTCTGGTCTGAATTCAGGTCAGCCTTACCAACGCTAGGATCGAAAATGGTGTGCGCTTTGAAGACATCATTAGCTGAGAAGTCAATACCACGGCTAAAGCTGAGGTGGCAGCTGACGGAGGTTTCTGGCTGTAGCTGAGAAATGGCTTCAGTCTGGGCGGAGGAACAGGTTCCTGCAGGGCAGAACACGATGACATGAGATACAAAACCGCTGCTCCTTGTTACATAATTTTTTTATTAAATAAAAAAAATGTCAATAATTACGCAGTTTACAGTCAACCAGCAGACATTCAGAAAAATGTGGTTGCAGTTAAAGATATAATCCAGCATATAAATGTCTTTAAAGGAGCTAATTTTTGATTTTGCAAATTGATTTTGTACAAGTTAAACAAACATGATGCATGTTAATTATGAGCTTTGGTGTATAGTGGTGGATCCTGATAGTGTTTAACAGAGCCAGGCTTGCTTGTTCCCACTTGTTTTCCAGCCTTTATGATAAGCTAGGTGCTGGCTCTAACTCCATATTTACTACACAGAAGTAACAGTGGTAAGAACTGTAAGGACTGTAAGAGGAAGAAGTGTAAGTATTGTGTAAGTGTAAGTATTTCCCAAAGAGTTTAACTATTCTTTTTAATAATGCTTCAATAAAACTGAGTCAGTTCATTACCAATGAGGTTGGTTCCTCTCTCTCTGGTGGTGAGTAGGACCTTTGTTTCCTTGCCGTTCCTGACAGGTGTAGCCTGAGCCATGGCTGCAGTCTTTATAGGCGCCTCTACTACTACCTACAGAAACAAGCAAAGAAAAAAAACAGCCAACAGTGTTATTAAGCCTGAAATACTTATATCATAATTTACATACACAACTGAATGTTTGCATCGATCACACCACACTGTCACCAGAACAAAAACCAATTAAAACGCACAATATTAATTTACCAGTACTGCTTCCTCTGTCAATGTCTCACAGTGTTATAAAAACAAATCATTTGGTTCATTTTGTTGAAATGCCTGTGAGCAGCTTTCTGTTTAAGATAAAAGACCTTTAACTAAATATCATCAATTTTTGCTCTGCTAATAGGAATTAATTATCTAAAACTGAGGCTTTTATTCAGCTCACAAGCAGGGAGGACGGAGAGAGCCAATTAAATTGTTTCCGCACTCAATCATGTATGAGAATCTCAGCAGTGGTAATATCATGCAGACATTAGGCCGTGTGCTACTAAAGGTGATGATGGATATGCTATACACCTGTTGTACTCTTACTGTTGTCATGATATATTGCTTAAGGACTGATACAGTGACAGGCACTAGTAGAGAAGATCAAAATCTGTTGATAACAGAGACTTCGACAGAAGAAATAAAACGGACCAGAGAAGTGTGCTGTTTGAATAATTACAACATTTAGAACATGGTTCTTGCAGCTCATTCATCACAGCTCTGACAAAAAGGGAAATGATACATACCAGGGACTGTCAGTGAAGCACTGAAGCTAAGATAGTAGTTCTTTTCTACTGAAAACGTACCTCTGTGTATGTCTTCAAAACACCAGGTATCTCATAGTAAACAGTAACTGTCCCAGAGTCTCTGGCTACCGCTGCACCACTTTTAGGGTCCACCTGAAGAACACTGTCAGCCGAGGAGCTCCAAGTACCGTGACCGCCTGTGAGAGGGGGGAAGATAATGTTCAACTGTTAAAAAAATATTTACAATTTGCTAGACCAGACTAGCTTATGATTTTGAAGGTAAAACATATGCATCTGTTCAGTTTAGAGACATACTATAATTCAAACGGACTTAATACAAAATTGAACATTACCCTCAAAGGTCATTCAATAAAGGCAGAACGAGAGGATGCTTTTATTCCACTTAAGTCATAGAAAACAAGAAATATAAAATAAAAAAGTGGAAGAGAGGGACTGAAGTTTCACTACTGCTGCAAGATGCATCATCCTTCTTGTCCCATACATCCACACAAAAGAGCTAGAGCTGTGTCATCACTTTTTAGAAACAAAAGTTACAAGAGGGCCTTAAAAGCACCTAAATCTAGCAAGAGAGGCAATGCTTTGACAACACTGCAAGCATGATCAAGTTTTAATTCAACCTGCGCACCTTAAGTTGGCCTATTAAGGATGACTTCATTGTGTAGTGAGAGATAAACAGAGAGAGAAGGGGGCTGAGAAAATCAATGCTCTGTGTCCTAAACAATTTAGTGGCGTTTTCATTATGCCACTAACATTTAACAACTAGAGATGGTAATAAAGAGAGATTTTAATATTTGATAAATGTTGTGGTTAAACATTGTTAAATGAATGAATAATGCTGCACATATAAAGGCCTAGGAGACTTCAAATGGACCCTGTGATTGGTATCAGCTGATACTTTGGGCGCATTGTTTGCCAAAATCCTTAACAAAGCACCCCTCATACTACGTGTGTTGGTTAAATAACAAGTAGATCTCTCACCATCTGCACCAGTTAACTTCGGGGTAAAACAGACCACATCCCCGACCACCAGTCTGTGCGCTTCATGTGGGTAGATGGCGTTCTCGACAGGCACCGGAACGTAGTCTGCCACCCCCATGTTTTCACTGTCCCACACAGCCAGGAGAGTGAGGCCTACATTGACCGTCCTCACTGTCAAAGTATGGTTGCCAGGTCCGATTCCCACCTGCACCAGGTCATCTCTGCAGGACAGAACAGAGACACAGGTTGAATTATGAATTATTTACTTTTCATAGCTAATCATAAGTAACTGGTAAGTGCTGCAACCAGACAGATCTTCAGAATTTGTTTGTTGTACTGTCTTTTTCTATCATTTATTTTAGAACTTATTTACACAGAAAGCCTTACTTGTTAGCCTTTTAAAAAAAAACACAATCTCACAAAAATAAGAATTTTCTTACTTTTCCATCATATAACTTTATCACCTTTAAAAGTGATATGAAGAAAAAGTAAGAATATCAGCATAAAAAACAATGCCTGCTACTGTTCTTTGCATTAAAATATGCTTATGTGTGGGATTAGCAGGTGAATCTATTTCTTTACCACAGCTCAGCATAGAAACAATGTGCAGGGAAACAATACGTTTGTATTAACAACACTGTTTTTTTTTGAGGGTATGCATTTTATCTGTCTCACTCAGCATTCTGCTGACTCATTTGAGCTTTAGGCGAACTTTGCCATGTATTTGTAAACAGAATGAGGACTGTGGATTTTGCTCCCCCTTGTTTATACTGAATTTGTGTTGGTATACTCATCACTTAAGTGAGCAGGGACAATTACGGCACCAAAAAACGTTTTTTATGAACAAACAGACGTGAGTTGCCTTTAAAGACAACTTTGAAATATTTAACCTGCACTCAAATATATTTCACTAACAGAAGTTTACTGTGGAGTAAAACGATCCCATAATAGGAGGATATAAAGGTATTTGAATTTGAGGTCAGGAACAAAGACTAAAACAAATCTCTTTTAGCACCTCACTGCAACACCTGAGCTCCGGTTGCTGATCTCCATTTGACCCTGTGTTCATTCCCTCACACACAACCCTCTGATCCTTTAATACATGACCCTCATTCATCCCTCTACACATCATCTGTCATTTCAATAAACAAATCTGAACACATTAATGACATTGCTGTTAGGGGATTTGGTAAACTTAGGCCAATAATATTAGACATGCTAGACAAAAACAAGGTACTGAGAAGAGTTTTAAAAAAAATTTTTCATTCCTTAGTTTAGACTTTATTTCTTTTTGACTGTAAAAGTTCTATGTCCTTGCTTATTTCCTTTTGCTCTCCTGAAAAAATGTCTTGCTTCTTGCCTCCATCTCCAAAGCAGATGTTCCGAACAAATACGAAACCGGTAAAGTCAAATTGGCTCCTTGGAGACTCAACAGGATCTAATCACAGGCCTGCCCCCTTAGTCCCAAGACTATCAGTCCTTTGCCGCTCTGATTTTGATACTTTTCCCCTAAAATTATCTGTCAGCACCCGGAGAACAAGGTAATAGAATCAATTTATTGTGCAGACACACGGGGGAGTACCTCATTGGGAGGGCAGCAGTGCTCCTCCTTGCCCAACACTCCCATTAATTTAGCTCACTCACTCAGGTGGAAACAACTCCATCTGAAATGTGGCTGAAGGAACAGCCCAGTTAATGAATGTTGTGAACTTCATGCCCAGTCTGAGACTAAACCCTGCCATGACCTCAAATACTCTAGCTCTACTACACAGATATTAATGGCAATTTGTGTCACCAAAAATATACCAAAAAACCCCCCCAAAAAAAACAATGAGTCAGAAATTCATGTTTTGATTTTCACATTAACAGCATAGAGACCACGGATGGTTAAAGGCATTCAGAAGTGATTAATTTTCTGTTGAGATGGTACAGGGTGAGAAGTTGTAGTGAGTGGGTTGACATGACTAGCCTGGTAGAATTTGAAATACAAGGAGACATTAGGTCAAGGCAGGCTGGCTGAGGTTGCACGAACAGCCCACTCGAAGAGAGCCCTTGGTACTTTCTCTCTATATATAGCCCAGAACAGCAGGATAATAGCTTTGCAACCGTGGGGCACTAAGCAAACTGCGAAACATACCCCTCTGCCTGACTAGAAGTCATATTTAATTCACTGAGTTACAGTTTATGGATCTATGAATGATGTCGGTGAATGACAGCAACAGCTAAAACATAATGTGTTAAAGAACCTGTAGATTTGTTTTGACAGACCTGTTTGTGGAAAACGTGAGGTGGGAGTTGGAGCTGTGAAGGGACTCTCCAGTGCTTGAATGAAAATGGACAGTGAAGGTGAGCACTATGCCCAGGGGAAAGGCTTTCAGGCCCTCTTTGGTGTTAGTGTGGAGCACTGGACTGGTACTGAACCGCACATAGGACACGGGCACTACCTGAGGAATAAAAGAACCAGCAAGTGTTGAAATTAGTAACGGCAATACAATGTCAGCTGCTTTTTAAAGGGTCCTTGTCACTGGCCACTGTCAGAGAGTGGCATGTAGCTTGGATGTTAAAATACAGTAATTTATGAAAAAAAGCTCCATGTTTAACCACTTATTTATATTTTGGAACTTTGGGGCAACAATGAAAACAGAAAATTGGAAACATTGGATGTTTTCTTTATCACCATGTCAGCAATGCCTTCTCTTTTGATAACTAAAATGAAAAACAAAATATGGCCTTGACATGCAGTAAATGTGAAAGTCTTTGTATCAAAACAAGTTGCTTGAACTAATGTTCTCCAAGTTTTAATCCCTTGGAAGGCACTTTTTTAGCTCTGAAGTACATGTTATGGTTTCCAATAACAAACTGCTGTATGAGAATTTAGTATGTAACTCATATTAATTAAGAATTAGGTCTTTTGCTATTTGAAATATAAGTTTCAAGCAGTCTGACATACACAGCAGCGACAACATCAATGGGTGGGGTGAAGCTCACCCCTTTGTCGAACACAGGACTGTACTCAGGATTTTACTAAATTGGCTCAGGGGCACTTAGTCAAACCACAGTCAGTCAGTAAACACAATTTGTATAGAATTAGGGTTGCATAATAACTGCAAGCCAGAGATCACTGAGATGAATTTCACTGTTAATATCCAGAGGACACTGCCTTTACAACCAATAATATGAAACACTTTCGAAGCAGTGGCTCTCAAACTGACCTTCACGGCAAGGATGAGAGTTTGATTGACACCGAAGGTCTCTTGCGAGGTGATCAGCAGAGAGGAGATGCCAGTGAGAGAGCCAGATACAAGAAAGCCCTTATCATCCACTTGAGCGATAACAACCTGGTCAGGGCCATCCAGCATCCGGTAAGAGAGTGCACCCACACCATCCCTATTAGACACAGAGAACCGCAATCACATCAAGTTTATCCCACTTCTGCTCTTTCTTCTTCCTGTCATTTTGAACTGTGCGATGAAAGCTGTTGGAGAGCTCCACACGTTTGTCTCTGCACAAGCTTTCTAAAAAAGACAAAAAAACACCACACAGGCACTTGAAACTCACCTGTTAGTTTGGAGTTTGAGAGCTGAGTTTGGGGCCATCAGCAGCTCCTCAGCCTCTACTTCAGGATTAAGCATGTGTAGCTTGTCATAGACCTTGATCAAAGCAAAACATTGAAACTCCAATTATTTGAGGGCTTTAATCATTCTTTGATGTTTCGGCACCAGTGACATGTCATAGTTTAATGCAGTTTGAGCCTGGATGCATTCAGCTCCAACTAATCTGCAGTCTTATCACTGAACAAAGTTAAGAACTTCAGATATTCCAAAGCTCAGCAACTTCAGTGCTCTGCTGCCTTAAATACCAGCTTACTTTATTGTGAAAAAGCAGCAGGGGCACATGGTCATGATAGGAAAAGAAGTCCATAAAGGGTCTTTATTAAATATCTGCTTATACAGTACGATGCTGGTGCTCAGATAAATTGTTTCCAACATTCCTTTTTGGTGTATGCCAGCAAAGAAAGCTGTACCTGGATCTGGATCTCATCTGTTAGCTCCTGCAGATTCCCCATGAGCTGCCCGGCATCAGGGTCAGAGACTCTGAGCACCACCTTCAGCCCTGTCCGCCCCCTCGTTCTTCCAGTCACCCTCATGCCAAAGTTGTGCTCTGACTGGAGCTCCATGTTAGCCTGAAGGAGACCGGCACCATTATGAGAAAGGCAAAAATAGCAGCAGCAAATCAAATAAAAAGGCCACAGTGATGAGAAAGCAGGGACAAGGCAGAGGCTGACAAGGAGGAAGAGACAAGGCAGATGCTTTTTTTTTTTTTTTTAAAATCATACTGTAATGCAGGGATGACACATCAAATAAATCTAATAATATAAAAAAATCAAAGGGACACCAGGGCTTAAACATGTGACTGATTTGGTGGCAGAAACTGCATCTTAACATGAAATGCAAAAGCAAATGTCCTGAGTGAACTTTACCTCAACGTGTCTTGGCTGGACATCCAGAATGTCTCTCTTGGTGGTGGACCAGTGGAAGGTGAGGTAAGGTATAGCATTGCCAAAGGAGAAGGGTGTTTGACTGTTGGTCAGACCCATTACATATACAGGCATCTAAACAGAAATAAATAAGGATCATCAGTAAGTATAATATCACTAACAGAAAGAACTGAATTCATTTTATGTTTTTTTCAAGTTAATTCCAGAGTTCCTTTAGGCAGATATGCTCAGATATTAGCTTATTTTCATTTAATCCAAAGTAATCCTACCTGTGCTCCTGTCTTCATTCTTGTGATAGGTGCTCTGATTCGAATGGCTGTCAACTGCACAACCTCAACTTCTACTTGATCCTGAAGACACAAGGGGATGAGCTTTTCATCTGTAAAATCTAAATGAGCTACAGGCTAGTTCACAAAGAATGTTTATTTACCTGAGACACGACAACTAACTTTCCAGTCTCAGCATCAACGGCTTGGACGAGTCCAGTCACAGTAACATTACCAATGGTAACACCCCTGACGTGGCCAATGCCATTAACAGAGGCTATTTTCTCATTGGAAATAGAGAAAATGATATTGGACTGAGGCTGAGGGCCACCCTCAGATGTGATCTGTGAATGACAGCAGAAATAAAAAGGGAAGGGATAAAGGCCAAGGAGAGAAACAGGAAATGAGAGATAAAGTTGATATCACTCTTTCATTAGTAACCTTGATAACATTGACAGTTAAATCAACTGCTCTCTTAAATGCAGGGTCCAGTAATAATTTGGTGAAAGCTAGTACACTTTGTTTACTAACCTAATCAAGATCAGAAAAATGGAGATCCAACACAAATAATATGTAATGCGTGTTCTACTACAGAGTTTAATGTTAGGCAATTAGATGGCTTCTTGGATGAATGGCAAATGCTTTCTAATTAAAGCAAGAATTGAAGCAAACGAAAGACGAGCTGAACATTTTAACTGACTGTAATTAGGCTAACGTCATCATCCAGACGAGTCCTGGCAGGGAGCTCTTTTAAAAGATTATCTGAGGACAAGATGAACTCTGCTGGCAAGATAAACTGAGGCCAGCTGTTTCCCAACAAAAGGTTAAGCATAAATGTCATTCATACCTGCATCATTGCTCCAATTAACAGAGTCATTTTCCTCGGGATGAGTTTAAATGGTGGAAATACCTAAAAGAAATTTTTTTAAAAGGTGAATATGTGCAACATAAGCAAGACACGAGCTTTGAATGGACGTTTAGGAAATTCACACGTAATCATACCTCAATCTGCTGAGGTGCGGATGTAATTTTTTTCCCATTTTTATCCACAACAACAGCTGACAGAGTGGTCTGACCAATAGAAACACCTCTTACTAGGAAAACAGCTGTATCAATTTCTGTGGACTCTGCTAATGGTCTGCAAAGAAGACATTTAGAAATTTACATGATGAATTGCAAGTCCTTAAATCCTTAGCAAAATCAACTACTCACTACTTACTTTAAGGAGACTATTGCAGAGGCTGCCTTGAGTTTTAGATTCATGAAATGGAAATTGCTGGCTGGGAAGGGCTTTTTATCAGAATCCAACACTCTGACATAAGCCCTCACAGATTTGCCAATCTCCACCTGTAATAAAAATTGATGATATACATTATAAGGAAAATAACCATTTTGGCTCACCAACAAGACAGGACAGGCTAGCTGTCAGTAAAAAGTGGAAGGAAAGTGCTGCAAGAGGACAACCATATAGTACTGAAAATGTCAGAGAGGCATCTTCGGAATATGAGGCACTGACGATGGGGATCAGCTAGTTAAGCACCGTTTGGAACTGCCGAGATAAAGGATTATTGGGCTTGAAACTGACCTTGTCAACCACTCGCACATAAACCTCCAGGATGTCAGACACATGAACTGTGGCCGTTGCTGGTGCTTGAAATGCCAGACAAAGGTCATGAACCATCACCTTCACCACCCCTGGCCGCACAGGAGAAACCTGGACACATGCAGCAAATCAAAGTGGATCTGTTCATTCTCAAAATTTCAAAATCTCTGCATCAAATAGAGATGCAGATCAGATGCAGCATTTTTGAGCAGAATGATTTTCTTGGAAAATACAAAACATGTTTTTAAATATCACATTTAAGCATTTGCACGGACCAGATGTTCCTTACCTGAACTGTTCTTTGAGCCTCCTGGAATATCACGTCCACTATCCCTTTGACACTGGTATTGACAAAAAAATAACCTGAACCTTCCTGCAGGGCCAAGTTCGTCTGCGAAACAGAATAAAATCAATGTCTTGTGACAGCCTTGAAACACACTGACTAAAATGATTACATACTGAAGGGCTAATCAGGAAACCATCCCAGTTAAACATTATGTTTTGCATGTGACCTCCAACCACACTCACTCTTTAAAATCCTCTTACACAGGTCACTAGCTGTTATTTAACCCCTACACCTGCCCAAGTCTGCTCCTATATTACAAAGGATTAGAGGAGGGGGCCCACTGAGGGAGAAGGGCAAGGGATATAAGTTTCCACTGTGTCTACAGCAATGATTAATAAAAATGTCAGTTCCTTCAGTTGTTACCAGAGTGATGATTTTTTTTTTCTGTTAAATTCTAAATTACATCCTTTATGATGAAATATCACATGCAATTTCATGTACTGTAAAACAAAACAAGAAAACCAGTGTGTGTCTGTCAGTTTTCATCCTTGTTGGAGAAAAGGGATAAGAAGTGAAGTGCATGTGAGGCCACTGCACTGAAAAATCTGTCACTTACTCGCACATCCGGGTGGTTGTATATGGTCAATCTGTTGGGAGAAATCTTTACATCTTCAACCAGCAGAAGTTCCAGAGTGGCTGAGACAGGGGTCAGAGGGTCATACTGACCAGAGGAAGAGGAAAAAAGAATCAGAGTTATAGTTACAAAAGTAGATACTATACCAACACAGAATGGGGAATGGCAAAATGGGACTATAGTTGAAAACAGGAATGAAATTGAAGATGAGCAGAATAAGTTTAATGATCACAAGCATAGACAAGTAAAGTTTAATTGAAACATTATAAATGAAATGAGTACAATCTGAACATCAACTTCAATTTATCTAAATAGCGAACATATCCATTGCAGTCACATCTTTATTCAATTTAAAAAGCCTCAACAGATGAGGATGTGATGGAAGCAGTGTGTTCAGGGATCAAAGGTACAAACTGAAACTGAAATCTTGAATATTGTTCAGCAAGAGGAAGTGGAAAAACTGTTTGACATGTGTTAGTGGTTGGTACAATGTAACCACTTACTGGACTGGGAACTTTGGCTTCTGTCAGATGGGAAACCTGGTAGCCCAGAGTTGTCACCGTGATGGCAGCAATGCCTGTCTGGTGATGAACGAGAACTGTCCGCCGTCCTGCAACAGATGACGACAAAAAAACAGAAAATAAATCACAGCAACAGAACAGTAATTACCCTAACACAGATCCAAACTATTTGTCATCACTAAAATATAGAAACAGACAGCAAAAACACAATAAAAAATGTATGAATGATAACTCCCTCTCTGCCTCCGCAGGGCTTTTTGTCCTGCTTTTACCTCATAACTTTACACGTCAGGAGAAAATATAAAGTTAAGCTAACAATTCACTCTCTCTTAAGAACACAAAAAACACAAACACACTCGAAAGTCTCAATGTTTTACCGTGAAGTTTTGTCTGTTTGTTGCTATCCTTAAATGGGAGCAGCTCCATAGGGAAAGTAGGTTCAATACTGGCCACAGACATCTTGGTCGATTCCCACATTATACTCAGACTGCTGAAGTTGTCAAACTTTCTTCCTTGTTGATCAAAAGCAGCCAAGTCCAGCATTGGGTTACGGTAATTTGAAACAGGTACCTAGAAAAAGTTATTCTTGATCAGTTCATTCTCCAAACACTGTGTTTCAATTACAGGAAAATCAAAAAGGATTAAAGCCAGAGATACTTTTTAATAACTTTACATGAGACATGATCCTTTTGGAACAAAATCTTAAAAAAGAAGGTTACAAGCACCAAAATGACATGAACAGCAACAGAAAAGAAGTTTCTAATTTATTTCTATCACAAACACAACAAGACAAGGCTTTTTTTTAAACTTGCAAAAGGACCTCCAAATACTTACCACTTGCTTGTTCTGCTGCAGCAGCGGGCAGGTCAGATCCAGCTGTGGGCTGGTGTACACTGGGACCAGGGTGAGGCGAGATGGAGGGGCACATACAAACTTGACCACTGCCAGCTCCACAGCAGGGTAAGGATTGGTTACACTGGCCTCATTTCCCACTGTCACTTCCAGCACCTGAAAAAGAACATCATGAGAACTTAGTTGAAACCTTATGATAAAACTGATAGTGAAGCTAGGAGCTACTTTTTGAGCTACTGTTTTAAAGAGTGCAAGAAAAGAAGTTAGGAGTTTTAATCGTACACTTCCTCAGTCAGTAGCATGAACAGTAAATGGAAACAATATAATTTCAGCAGATCCCACCTGCTCTCCCAGGGCCCTGCAGCTAGCTCTGACCCAGTGCTGGTTGTAGTTGTGAGAGGAGGGACTGGTCAGTGTGAGGCTCACACTGGCCTCATCCTCAGCTCTCAAGTTGCAGAAGAACTTTGAGGGCTCTAAAACCCACGGCCGTGGCCCACCTTCGAACAACATGTCTTTAGATGATCCCAGAGTCACCACAGCCACGGATACAGGGTCAATTGCCTGCCAAAGTATATTTTTTATCATGAAATGTACAAGTTCATAAATTTACAACAGGATACTTTCAGAAGGAAATGCCTCACAAATGTCAACAGATACTGAGCACTCAACACAACAAACATTTTTAGGGTCTTGCACAAGAGCACTGAGAGATGGTAATGAGGAAGGGGCAAGCGCTTCAGATCATAAGCTCACTTCTTTGAACTTAAGGTAGTGGTAAACTACACTTGGGTTATCAGCACAGTTATGCCATTAAACTCTGCCCAAAAGGTAAGAAATAGCAAAGAAAGCAAAAAAAAGAGATATCTCAATTAAAGAAGAAAACATGTATTAATCTTTATCTACTTGGCCATTCTAATGTGAGGAGGAATTTAGCTGGGGAAGTGTCTAACAGTTTTAACAGCAAAGAGGCAAAAATTGGGTCAATCTTTAGCTGCAACAGCAAAACAAGTGAAGAAACATCACAAAAATGCATGCAATATTCTGAAGAATACTACTCAATCCCATGACACAGGATTTTTTTTTTAAAAAGTGTTGCATCAAACAGCATGTAACTGCACTGATAACTTGAATGTAGATATGCAAGAAAACCAAGGAGTGTCAAAAGGTTCTCAGATAGGAAATTTAGTCACTTCCTCATAATATTTCTAATACTATAAATTAAGAACACCACCACAACAGCTGAAGTCAATTTTCATTTTGGTGCACTACTGGAGCATAGACATATAAAACAAATCAGTGTAGCAAGTGCATAATGCATAATTAAAATGCAGGGAGCACAGTGGAAACCCAGGAGAACATCTTAACACAAGCTGATCAACGCATTTCTGCCCTGATTGTGAGCAGAGACTGTGTATGAATGTGTAAGAGCAAGTCTGTTTCCTTAGAAGACATCGACAGCTAATTTGTGCTTTGAGGTGAGAATAAGACTTCAGGTACATTTTAAGATTATCACACCGCACAGATGCCTTATAGCATTCAAAAATTAAAAAAGCAAAGTATATTTTTTAAACAACTAACTGCAGCAAGTAAAAGCATCTGCCTGTCAATATGCTGAAGTTCCAACAAGAGTGCTCCTCCCACACTGAGACGGACTAAGCTTATCTATGAACTCTGTCCTTTCTTCATCTCAACGTTTTGCAGTTGTAAAGCTATCCATGTTGAAAATTCTGTCATGTTTTTGTTTAACAGCTGAATATTTATCTCTTGCGAATAAAGACATATTGCATATTTACCACCATGTTTAATATTAACATTCCTCGAATTAAATGACTGAATACTTCAGCCATTTTAAGTTGAAAACCACATTAAAAGTTGTCCATGCCAGAATGGTTAGGCATATTGAATATATCTGGCACTGTTTGCCAAAAACCACTTCGATCATATCATGTGTTCTGCTGGACCATACACACTGTGTATTCTGTGTTGCTGCTTGTGTGTTCCCGCTCAGTTTTATCTTAGAGCCCACAGAAACAACTGACACTGGTATATGTTGGTGTGTAACATAAAAACAAATGTAGACCAGGGACATGCACCTGGAAAAACTGCTTTGTTGTGATGTTTTTATGTTAAGAAAAATAATAATCCTGTCCACAGATATGTAAACAACTGGCAAAGCACCATCATCATGGATCTCCAGGGACACATCTTGCTATGATTTCTCTCCCTTACACACATACACACAGTAAAACAATAATTCCAGCCATGCTGCTGGCTATATTGATTAAAAAAAAAAAAATTACTCTAAATGAAATTAGTAGGCTGACATGAATACTAGAGGAAATTTCCATAAGGAGAGCTAATTACACATCTCAAAGTCCATGCTGAGCAAGGTCCTAGAAGCTTGAAACCTTTTATACTCACTCTGAGAGGGAGATAGGCAGCAACGGTGATCTTGGCACTGAGGTGAACATTGCCGTGGGTGTAGCTGACAGTAAGCATGGTGTACCCAGAAGCCAGGGCCTTTGCTTTCACCCCACTGCAGTGGTCCTGGCCTGGAGCCAGTCTCTCTGGATCAGAACAGAGAGGGTTGGAGGAAACCAAACAACAAAAGAGAATGCAATATGACAAAGTACAAATAACTATAGCCGTTCACAGGTGAACTCATTTATCTTCCTATCTGAAGCCACAATAGAGAGCGGAAAGCTCCTACCATTCTTCCAAGCCCACTCTCCTGATTAATAATACAAGGTTCCAAAATGAAAAACTGTAGATCTTGTTAACAGGGGAACTTCCAAAGAGAAATGTTGTAATGACAAGCCATAAAAAATTTAAAATGCTTCAGTGTTGGAGAGAATTGTGCCGATGCTGTTTGTCAAGCACAGAGCACAACCAGTGTTAGCACTGAATTTACTTTGTTGGGCAACTAATAGAGATTTGAATGTACTGAATAAGATAATTTTGTACTCATTATGTCTTTGATTCTGCCTTCCATAATCCTTGTGCTTTTATGCTAGTGCATTTATAGGATACTGCAAAGACTAATAAAATGACTGTAGTAATATACGTCTTTATAACTGAATCAACCACACTGAGCATAAGGGGTGCTGCCTCCAATATGGCACACTGGTCTGAAGATAGCTGTACATTACTTAGGTAGACTGCACATTTTCACAGAGGAAATTGAGCAGCATAATTATCCATCTAATAAGACCCACATGTCATACTGAGTACCACTGAACAGAGTTATCCATGAATAGGTCCCATGACTGTGCATCTATTATTCAGCATCTTAACCTGAATACCATTTCACCTGGAAATCACCCATAATATTCCATAACAGTAAAACAGCTGTGACACAACAGGATATTGTGTTCATTTATTTTATTGTTTTCAGCTTGTACCACATCATGACCACCCCCAGGATCACCCAGACTCACCATTTAGTAGCTGGAAGATGCCGTGATTTTCCTCCTCGACTTGCAGGTCAAAGTTGGAGCAGTCGCTTAACATGACCCGCTCATTCTCCACCTCCTCCAACAGGCCAAAGATCCTGAGGGGCAGATCCAGAACCAGGCCCACCCTGGCCTCTACTGCGCAAGGTGCGAAGTCCATGGCCACAGGCTCAACAACATACACCTTAATGAAAACAGGATCAAAAAAGTACAAGAGTGTTTGATTGAGAGCTGGGAATGAGAGTAAAATAGGCAAATTCAAGCTATAAGATCAGATATGCTGCAAGTGAAATAGAATGCAAAAGTTAAGTTAGAAAGTAAGAAAGTTAAATTTCTTCCAAATTTTAAAACTGAAACTGTTTAAGGGCAATGACTGACAATATGACACAATCTTCTGCTACCTTGACAATAACATGTAACTCAGAAAAATATTGCAACAGACAAAAAAATGCGTTTTCTTTAGGATTATAATTTGTGCTATACCTTCTATATGAGCTTTTACCAGGCCTGTTATTTCCCAGTTTGAGTTGTGAAAAGGGGAACTTACCTTCATCTGGCCAAAGTGTAGCGGGTTGCGTAGATCATGAGCATAAACTATGCTGACGCCAATGTCACTGACTGTTGTCATCACTCCTTTCACTGTCACCGTGGCGACGGCTATATTGGAGGAGGACCAGCTGAAATTTCCACTGCCTCCTGTCGCCTGTCACAAGCACAAGAGAATATGAGCCCTTGTAAATACCAAAATGACACCTTTCGGTGGTAAAATGACAAAATATGAATTTAGAGGTTTGTGGCAATGAGAAGTTGCTGCAAACACCGTTTGATAGAAAATGTGCTCAGCAGTTCTGCTTTTTGACAGATTAAAAGCCATTCAAGTCTGCATGTGTTCTGAAAAGAAATTATTACCTTTATTGTGTACTGATAAGCTCCAACCTTGGGCTGCCATGGAAATGTAAGAATACTGGGACTAAGAACGATAGGGTTATAGATTTCTACTTCCTGTTCATTGTGGACTGGGTTGGCAAGTGCATGAACCTTTCCAGTCTGAAAAAGAACAGACGCCACAGGAAATCATCAAGCTCTACTTCTCTACTGAAGTGAAGAAACAGAGCAGAAGGTTAATACAAAAATATACTCCTGCTGAAATACAGACTCATAAGGGTCACAATTGCAATTAAACTCACTTTGTCTACAACAGCAGTCAGGGTAGCATCAATTAGAGTTAGGCCTTCTTTTAGTGCTTTGACACGGTGATATGATCCATTCAGAGAGGACTCCTGGAGTTCAAAGTACTCCGCAGGGAATCCAGTGTCAATACGGACATTCTGAAAAATCAAAATAACCCACATAGAAATTTTAAAACTAGTACACTTGTATGACTCCAGATAGAAGTCTGTTTTCAAATTATCATAGACTCCTAGGTTGTTTTTTAATGTCACAGTCCAGATTTTGATTTGTTCATTCCTCAACAGTGACTGTTTTCTCATCCCTGATTTGAAATATTGGCTAATAAAACTTGAACTTAATCTCTCTTTTCTAATGTCTCTCAGATGTGTATAAGGCTGCATGTGATTAAAGATGACCAAATCTTTTTCTCAGTTTTCCATTACACACAAATTAGAAAAATCCTACTCAAACTGTTGGAATGTAAGCCAGTTATGACCTCTAATAAAACCAAGCAGGTAAATCTGAGCAAATTAACAAAATATCTGTCCAAGGAAAACAGCTTAGACTGCTTGTGTAAGTCTAGCAGAGGTCTTCTGTGTTCTTTGCTGATAATGAAACTTGAAATATTTGATTATAACAACAGTATGCAGCTCAGTGTCCAGCTTTTTTTAAAAGAAAACTCATCTGACTCTCACGCTTGCCCTCACATTCTCTTGCCATACATACAGAACTTACCAGATGTACAATTAAGTTTTTTTTATTATTATACACTGATTTCAGTGAAGCATACTTACATCAGATAGGTAAATTTTGTTGCCAGATTTGTCAAATACTTCAATGAGGATATCATAAACTCTGCCTGCTTCCAGAACCCAGCTTTCTCCTGGATGAATTTTAAAAGCTGAACAAAAAACAGAAAAAACAGAGGTTAGCAACATCTCTTTAGCCCTAAGACTATGAAACATTTCTCATTGTATTTTCAAGGCATGAGTAAGAAACAAACCTAGGTAGCCTGGTTCAACCACATATAGGGTGCTGTTTGGCAGACGAGACACTCCTTGCATTCGAAGGCCTTCATAGATGCTGCTAAGGAAAACTAAGCTAGACAAATTCAATGAAATTGATGGCTCAAAATCTACTTGTTTGACTTCTGCATCAACCGCTAAAGAGGTCAAATATGATTTGTCAGAAGGATACTCTTATGATCCAACACCACATTGATGTGTCCCAGTTGAGCTGCTGTAACCGTGGAGGTGCTTTGATCCAGATCAGCCACAGCGACCTCTGGGTTTCCATTGGGGCCAACCACACTGTTCTGAAGGTGCAGCTCATACTGATCACAAGGCATGGAGAGCTCTGGACGGATGCAGCACAAACACAAATTAGCTTAAGAATCTGGAATTTTTTGATAAGACAGATAAGAAACTGTAAAACCATCACAGCTGCTTTATTCATCTGGTTGCATTGAGTGATTTCAAGACTAAAACACATTTTTAATATCAACTTTAGGTTATGAAACTGATGCTTAAATTCTATGAGCTGTGTTTTTTTAATGCAGTTTATAACAGTACTGCTCCATGAATAAGTTATTCTACTCTTCACTAAACGGAGTCAGACCTGTGATCGTGCCCTGCCTGATCTTCAAAACTCTGTATCGGATGGAAGTTCCCGCCAACAAGTAGACATCGTGGGCAGGACTCAGCATGATGTTCTCTAAAATCAGCAGTCGCACCTCTGCTGCACCCACATCCTGTAGCAGATACCATGGTTACAGAACAACAAAGCCTCAGCTTCCTGCACTGAAAATCTGGAAATGAATCTGTTGCAATTTTATGTTATATTTATGAAGTGTCTCAAAGGCTATCACACAAAGGGTGTGTACAGTTTTACCACAACTTCTTCTGCTCCTGATTTACTTTTTTTATTGAGAGATAAACCAGCTAAAAATGCCTCGTCTACCACTTTACAGCTTACCTTATACAATGGTTCTTGTATTTTAGCCTTCAACTTAGCATGTCCTGTTTTTAGTCCTGACACCAGGATAATATCACCCTGTTTTCCAACACGCTCCATTTCAGATATGTACCCAGGGGGTGTGTATGTAGACTCAGAGAATTTAAGTACCCTTGAGGAGAGAGAAGACACAGATTAAGTGTTTATGTATTTCAGACTCAACACATTATGGCCCTCTGGCAACTGACCTCAAGAGTGATTTATTTTCAGAGGAAGAGGAAATAAGGACTAAATAGAAAAGTTACACTGCGTTATTTTGGCCTCCTTTCAGTTTGCTACCAGATTTTCTTTAAAAAAAAAACAAAAAAAACTTCTCAGTGGAGTTTGAGTGGGATACTAACACAGGGAAGCATACCGTAATGAATTGTAAGAGTCAGAGAATCCATTCACATCTACATCTTTCACTAGGGTCCAGTCAAACACCAGACCTGAAAGCGTACTGAAGGTGTTTCCTGTAACAGAGAAAAGACAACAGTCAGACTCTAATTTCATTATGACACAAACTCTGAATCTGAATTCAAATAGACCTTCAACTTGTGTTGAGGCGGAGGTCAATAAATGCTGCATTATAGATGCTTAGCACAATTTTCTGAAAGCTCCTGGCAGTCAAATTAGCAAAAACAAAACCAACAGGCATTTCATTACAGGATACTTTGTAATCTACTCCATCTGAGGGACCTAAAATGCACTTTTAAACCAAAGCAAACAAAAAAAAAAAACAAAAAACGCCAGGCTCTTGAGTCATCATCAGACAGAATCAGGCTGTAGCTACAGCTCATTAAACTAAGTGTGTCTGCCCTAAATGAAACCAGTCGAACAGAACAAACCGCTACCTCACAGAGGAAGCCTGGGGGGAAAGACACCCGTGTCTAGAGCCCGCTCAGTCATTACTTTAAGAAGGAGCAAAAAACAATACAACATGGCCTTGTTACGATCAGAAAATGGACTAAAATCAAAAGTATTGATGCGAATTATTTTTAAAAGTCTTGAGGGAAAAATTAATTATTAACAACACTCAAAGCATATGATAAGAATCACTTTATCTTTTGATAAGTCAGTAAATGTCACCTTCAGAGTCCAGTGCATGAATTCTAAGTGCCAGTGGTGAGTCCTCTAGATGTAGCTCTCTTGTAGTAGACACTATCTGTATCTCATTAATGATGTCCACAATAGCATCACAACGCAATACCTGTCCTGTAACTGCAAATGGAAGAGAGAAAAAACATTGTATATACAGTACATACTACACAGTATTGTAGTAACAAGTAAACACTCAGAAATCAATGGGTTTAAAAGTACAGCGATTTAAAATTGCAGCGCAGTAATTCTTGTTGAGGCACTAAGAATTTAAATCTACTCCTTGACTAAAACACATACTTCATGTAATATATGGAAATCAAAATGGAAGAGTGATAGCTCTAAGTACCCTCTGTTCCTGTCTAAATGCTCTTCGGTTATCTATCAAGTAAAATGTTGTGGCTTTTTGATCTGCCAAGTGGGCTGCATAATAAGCAATAGATTATATCAGATCATGCTTATGCAAAACAGCTGAGGAGAGTTTGGCCACTGTCAGTGACTATGATTTCAACAGATTATTTTTTAATAAAAACACAATTAAGATGTTTGTGTTAGGGCAAATGTGTTTGATTTTCCTGATTATAAAGCTAGTGCACACAACTGCCAGTCACCCATGACTGGCCAACCATGCCGTGGGCAACAGATGACATACAGCATTTCACAATAGCAAGAAGGAAGAAAAAAACACAAGTGTTCTGCAATAGAATGACAAAATGTCCATTTGCTATTCTGAAGGGAACAAAACACATTTTGTCATTCTAAGCATATTTGTGTATCACCAGCATTTTGAATTGAAACCGTTTCAATAGCTCACAGAGCGTGTTTTCGGATTGAATCTTTTCAGGAGGTTACCGTCCAGGTTATATTTATGATATATAGTTGCAATAATAGAAACATATCCCGACATATGCTACTTCACTCATACTTTACACCACAGAGGTGCCCTTTAGCTAAGCACAGAACCTCTAACTGTTCGGGTGCTGTGCAATGAAAAAGCCCAATTACACTGAAGGTCTGAGTGTGTGTTTATAAATGCAACTAACAGACTGAAAAGTTTCATTTCCTCAAGATAATTCTTCCTTACCTTGGAAGCAGCCTGATTTGCATGGTTACATGTGAACATGAACAGGCAAGTCCATCTTCCCTAGCTTACAGCTATGGGCTTGTATCTGAACCACATTTGGGCCAATCAGTGTGCTGTGAGGAACTATACGCGGCTAAGTTGGTTTAGGTGTGCCACCAAGACAGAAGAGAAGTGACTCTTTATTTAAAAAACAATAATGTCAGCTCCTCAAGAAGCTAGATGCTGCTAAAGCCTCAGTTATAACAGAACTGGAGAGTCTTTCTTCATATAAAGAAGAGCAAAGAGCTGCACTGGGGGTTTTCTCAGTGGAAAAGATGTTTTTGCATTTCTCCCAACTGCGTTCAGCAGTTTTACATACTGGCTCTGCAGGTAATTTCTATGAAATTTCCAAATTCTTCCATGTAACAAACCATCTCACATGTCCGGCTAAACTCATCTTATTTCTTCACTGAGATACAAAAAAAAAACTCCTGAATGAGCAACTTGTTGTTACCAATTAGCATTTATGTACTTACCAACATCTTCAGCCAGAATGATGCTGGTCAGTCTGGAGGGCTGGGTGGAGAGAGCCTGGAGCACAGCTCTCCGCGAGCAGCCTCTACTGCTCTCCTCATCCACAGCCTGGATGCTTGCTACTTCTGGTCTGGTGGAGGACCTGGAAGATTATGACCAGAAAAACAAGTTCATTTCCTCAAGTGCAGTTGCCATAGAGTTCTTCATTTACTGTAGTAGTAATGTGTATATTGTGTTCAGGACAGAAAGATTTGAGATGAAAAAACATTTCCATAACCGGTTTGGAGATGCAGCTTTACTGTAAAAGGATCAAAAAGTGAACTCAAGAAAGGCTAACAAAGGCCATGTAGAGTGTAGCTTCCACACACTCATATGAACTCATTACTATTACAACACACTTGGACATGTGGCCTCATGCCTCATTCACCACAGACTGGTTTTACTACTCACCATCTGTAGCAGCCTTCAGTAGTTTCCAATGTGAAGTTAATTTTTGTACTTCTAGCAAGTGGTAGCAACACTTTGGGAATATTCAGTTTCGAGGTACCGTTAACTTGAATCACGGTTATTAATACTAGGATTAGCAACACTGAAAACTTTAAGGAATTCATTTCCGCTTCATGAGATCACGGAGGTTTACTGCCAACGGTCGAATGAATGAACGTTAAGTTTCTGTTACAACCAAACTTCGTCCGTGTCTTTAAGTTAGCTGTTTGTGCGGTAGTTTTAGAGTTACGGCTCTTAGACAGACACTCAGGTGAGCTAACATCGCTCCTCAAGCTATTTCTAAACTCAAACACACGCCGCCAAGCTATTCAGAGCCACTTTCAGTTTGTCAGTTGTTAACGGACAGCAGCCACATGATGACAACAGTTAATGTCCCCTAGTAGTCTCATTCAGGTCATTCGCTTTGTTTATCCTCAAAGACGCTTCGAAACACACAGCGACTGTTAATTTGAATCCCTCAGTTTCATATTAATGTATACAATTTGCAAACGATACCCTTCAAGACGCATATTTCGTACAAATACCCGCCATTAGCAATAATTGGACTTCCAGTGAGCATGACGGGAGTGGGGGAACGTCACGCACGAGGGCGGGCACCGGGGTCGTGACGCTGTTTCTTAAAGGCACAGTTTGTTTGTTTGTTAAAGACTATTTTTTTCCCCAACAATTTAATTAAATGAGGTTAAAAAGGAAGTGAATTGAGTTTGATTGAATTGAATTGAATTGAATTGAATTGAATTGAATTGAATTGAATTGAATTGAATTGAATGGAATTGAGTTAAAATTGAATTGAATTAAATTGAATTGAATTGAATTGAATTGAATTGAACTGAATTGAATTGAATTGAAACCCTTTATTTGTTGTGCTTAATCTGTGGTAATCTATGTTTATCAAGAGCAGGTTTGTTGATTTGCACTAATAAAATATACCAAATTATAAGCCTCCTGTGTTATTTTTTGTTACTCTTTACCATTTTGATACTCTAGTTACTCTTACTTTTAATCTTGTCAAAGTTACATGTTACAATTAGTGCTGGTAATTAGTAGAAGTGGTATTGGTTGGTTCAAAGGTTAATCTTATGCTCACACTGTGCATATTGCTAAATCTTCTACCTCAGGTTGAACAGGAATACTACCAAAAACAAAATGACAGATATAAAACTGAAACAAAATACACAGACAAAACACCAACAGAAGTGAACAGACAGAGATAAAAAGGAATTAACAAATCAATAACCTAGTCCTCTTAAAGTCACCTAAGCATAAATTTAACTCCAGAGATTTTGTCCTTTACAAGTTTTAGTGACTTATTAAAGAGTTGCAACTCTTTCTTCCAACAGTGCTTACTGAGTTTGATCTTAAACTATCTACATTTGTGTATTTTGCATTATCATGGATAACAACCTAGTCTCCTTGAATATAGCCAACTCTGCATATTACACCAAAAAGCCTGCACTAATTCACAATAAAGAATATATATATCTCCAAGGGTTAGCCTTCTCACTACCTTTGGTTCGCCAGTTGTTACTGCCAGTGCTATTCTGTCAAAGCAAAGCCACTGGTTAATACATACACATCCATCTAATCCAATCCAAAAGTTCTTACATTTCTCCAATTTAAAGCTTTTTTTTTTTGTCAAAAATGCATCAGAGAGATGTATAGTCATCTCTGGCTAAGATCTAAACCCTAGGTCAGATTTTCTAGTCTAGGTTTTAAGACTGTAATTGTGGTATTGTATTATGAACAGAGATATTTCAGATATTTTGTGCCTCTCATGTACTATTTGTGATTGTGGACAAAACTTTCAATACTGAAATGCTGTCCATACAATACATTCATTAAAGAGTTTGCCATATATTTGCATGCACACTGAATTGAATGTATTAACATGTAAATGTTTAACTAATGCTTGACACTTACAGACAATAGAGCTACATGAACTCTGGCCGTGTAAGATAACACAAATGAGAGAAAAACCCTCACTATCTCATGACAAATAGCTGCTCTGTATTATAAATGAACTTGACGTGCAGGGGATTTAGAAGTTGGCTGGAATAAGTGACTAACTGAAAAGCTTGTGTCAGTTTGGTTATCTTGATCTTCACCACTCAGTTAAGAGCATGCAGTGCGTGATTTTTCACCCCTAGGTGTCACTGACAGCTGCCTGTATATTATTCTCATCTATATTTGGATGACAGCAGTGAATAGGGGAGAAGTACATTACATGATCATTAAAAAAGTAAAGCGCCAAAATGATTACTGCAAATGAGTTACATGGCAACATGTAGAGCAAAACTCTGAAAACATCTAAAGACTAATTGTTTCTTTTTATGTGTGTGAGTGTGTGGGTGTATGTGTGAGATCATTTTCTGGCATTAAAATTGGCCCTGAGTTTAAACAGGAATTGTTACCAGAATGTAAATTATATTATCTCAGTTCAATTGGCTGCATTATTTCTGATCCATTTCCCCATCCTCTTTGAAGTTAGTGCAGCAATTCTCCCTCTGGTTTGTGCCTCCAGTTTCGAGACACAGAGAGATGCACAACTTGATTAGAAAGCACACTTTTGTATTGAAGGGTTTTACATAATGCTGCACTGTGCCAAAGGTGACATATTGTTTAAGTCAGAGTGCATTAGCGATGAAATTCTGTCAAGTAAATTGGCTTTAGTAACAACCAAATAGCTTAGCGCAGCAATTGATTCATATCATATTTTGTGTGTTCACACTACAAAGGTAAAATAATGAAAAATGATTGTTGGTCCAACTTGTTTGGACTATTTTTAAGTTACTTGGGGCTGAAATAAAATGACATGCTGTTTTTAGTCCAGTGGCAGTGGATGTAGATGGTCGTTGAGAGTGAAACCTGAGAAGACAGAACAACTTGAATTTATTATGACAAATCTTCTCTGTTGGGACTTAGGTTCTACTTTTAGTTTCATATTTGTATCTTATCCATTGGCACCAAAAGTACATTCGATGACTGAATGATGTAATGTCTGAGAACATGGAAAACAATACCTGAATGTCACATTCTGTGTCTGTAGCACTTCACACATGTCTAGACAACACACAGTGCAGAATCAGACTGAACTCATTCAAAGGAAAAAGCTTGTAATGTAGAGCTGTTTCCGGCCCTTTGATAGATTGTTATGTGATTTCCACAGTTCAAATCAGGCAGAATTAGAGCACAGCAAACATTAAATACATCATATAAAAAACAGGAAGAAATTAAAGTGTTTTTTTCTTTACATTCTCCAACTTTTGCTTTTGTTTTTCGGTGATTTAAAAGGTAGTTAGGTTATATAATTAAATATTATTTCTTAAAGGCTGACCTTTAAGATTCCAATGAGTTGTGTATAATGGCCAATCACTTTAATAGTGGGCAATGGTGCAGCATAATACCACACCATCACAACATTCTTTACTCTCCTACAAGACTATTTAACTAAAAACAGAAGACACAACCCATATGTTTCCTTTAAATATTCCCGTACGTCACAAATGGCTGCAGCTGCTTTGCAGTCCTGTCAGGTGTCTCCTCCTCTGGCATGCATCAGCAGTCACGTCCTTCTTGGTGTAAAGTTGGGAACTTTTCTTGGCCACCATGCTTGGCTTGGTTGAAACAAGTGGGTGCAAAAGGCAACAGCACTTACTTACTTAAATGCTTACTCAATGACAATGTTCTCAACTGGTGGCTCAGCTTTACCAGAAATGTAATAGGCTTTGGAGGGGTCACTGCTTCAAATAGTTTGGGAAGTACACAGCTTACAGGTCCCCTAGGTGTGAGGCGTAGTTAAAACTGCTGTAGGTAGGCATAATAAAAAGGTGTTACTATCCAGTGAAATAAGCTTTTGCCTCGGGGAGCTATCTTGTGTGTTCCAAGTAATGTGAAAAGGAGAAGGGGTTGGAACTTGCTCAAATGTGTGATGAGACTACTGATGTCCAGATGGATCTTGACTCTGCACTTTTCTCAGCAATCTGGTAAACTTCATCATTTATTTATTACAATGAAAGGGAAAAAAATGCTTAAATATCAAAGGCTCCCTTGAGAAGCAGTAATATACCTTTTTCACTCTCAGGTTAACTTTGTCTGCATCAAGTAAAACAGGGCAGCCCTACAGAGCTGTGCTGTAAGCATTAAATCCCTTTACAGAATCTTAACTACATGCTTTAAATCCCCTCGCCATTTCACAGGCATTAGGTGGATAGAGCCGAGTGGGTTTGTATTTGCAGCTCTAAGCATTCATGATCATGGACAATGGAGCTGTAATCTCGCTAAAATGCTTCCATGTGCACCTTTTTAAGTATACTAACTATTTTTTGGTCACAACTCAAAGAGATTTATTTCTTATTTAAACTCACATGATGTATAGTTTTATTGGTAACAGCCAATTTGAGACTATGACTGTTGTGTTGGTCATTACAAATATAAACATTTTTGCTTTTTCATAGCTGAGTTAAAAGCTGTTGTACTGTGGCTCTGCAACCCTACAGAAGGTAAACCATTTAACTACACCCTGGAAAGTCTTTACAAGACACAGGTGGGAAGTCACTTTCACCACATTACATTTGGGTCTTAATTTCCAGTTGTGTAGCTCCCTGCAGAGCCATAGTGGCCAGTTTTTGCTGGTTTACTTTAAAGACTTCCTCTCCTCACTTTATCTTTCAGACCCCCGGCAGTGTGGTGATAGAAAACATCTTAACCGACACAAGTAAAAGATTTTGAGAATGTATAACACTTAATAAGCCACATGTTACTTACAAAAACACTATATTGGGATATTAAATGTTTTTTTTTCTGGTATTCTTGCATAATTCTTATATAATACTGTAATGGATGATGTATAAGGACAAATCCAAATTCAAGTGCAATGACTCATCAAATAAACAGATAGTGAACTGAGGTGTACAATATATCCATTTGGACCCCCTCCACACACACCCCATCACTCTGACCTAACAAAGGTTACAACACAGAGGTCTTTTCCACCTGATTAAACAAAAGCAGACGATCAGGACAATTTATCACAAAATAGACAGATAATATTAACGTCTGCTGCATTAGGGGGCCCAAACAGACAATGATGTCACCATCACTGGCATCAGTTTTGATAAAAAACCCTGAGGAGTATAAAGGCAATGCTATGGTCAAAAGAACTGAAGCAAGAATGACTTCACTTTTCTAAGAGAACAAATAATAAACAAAGCCTATCAAACTTTGTGTTTTAATTTAATATTCCAAGTGTGAAATAGAGAAATTGCCCATTAGGTACATTATTACATGGCAGAGTTGCAGTAAGTGGACTTGGACAATTAGTAGTGCCATAAGTCACCGTTCAAACATGCATGAATGAGAAATTACAACAGTATGGGGTGCAATTACCTCTCCCAAATCAGTGCGTGTCAGATGACATTATCTCGCAGGCTGAGAGCCATTAGTGAACTGAGGGTTTCTCGCCCCAGAAGACTACGGAGAGGTCAACTACTGTGGGGGGAACAGATTATTTGGTCCCTGCCTGTGACATGAGGACATCACTCCGGAGACAGAGGGCCTCAAATGACCTAAACCTGCAAGACATGAAGAATATAGGGGCCTCATTACTGCTTAACCATTATTTTTTTATTGCAGAGATTATTTGTTTTTTATGAAGAAAGTGTTGACAGTGTACAATTTAGAACAAAGTACAAGTACAGCTGTTGAAATGGCACAGGGGACACTTAACATCTGAATAATTGTCAAAACAGCTCAGTGTATTGCGACAGACGTGTTACTGCAGGTGGCCATGCCGTGTTATGTAATCTTTGTCATTTGTACAACATCTGTGGAAAAAAGGGCTCATGTAAAATTTGATTTCCTTTGATGTTTTTTTTTTCTTGCCTGCTATTGTAAGGGTCAGCAGCTTATGGGTGTTGCTTGGCTGGGTTTTATGCTCCATAGCAGGGCAGGGCAGGGCAGCACAGAAGAGTGACAACAGCCCTCGTGGAGATTATCCAAGGCCACTTAGCTCATCTGTCCAGGCTATTAATGTTCAGAATTTTTCAGTTTTGAGCTGAACTTATAAACATTCAGTGGACCCCTAGATTTAGGGGTATAACATAGCTTGACCGCCAAGAAAATCTAAGATAAACAATTGACACTTAACCAGGAAAATCAATCCAGCTCTTATTACTATGAAATTATGCGGTCACATTAGCTGATGCTGCAACATGCTTAGATGATAACTAGTCATCAAGAAATACAGCAAGGGTCAGCAGTTTTTTACTGGTTTTGATTCAAGTCACAAAAAATACAAAATGTTGAGTGATTTTAGGCTGAATTTTGAATTGGATGAGAGATAAATCTTTCATTCAATCAGCAAATACATTCAAGAGCATGTGGGGGGTCTTCACGGTGTGTGACTGGTGCAGCTGCATTTGATTATAATAAAGAGAGAAAACTAATAATGGAGCCACTGACTCATCTCTGTTATTGATTAGTCAAGGGAGGCCCCTGAAACAAAGTGGCCAATGGCCCCTGTGCCCTTTGTGTCTGTCTGATCGGTCTATTCATACACTGAAGCAGCCTTTGTCTTTATTCTCACTTGTGACTCACTAACACTGAAGATCAAACAGAGAGACAACTGGAATTATACTGAAAAGATAAAATTCAGCATTGTCTTTATAGAACAGACTGTTGTACCATGCAGTAGTCTATACCAATTTTTGGTAATTACAGCTGTAATATAATTAACCTATCCAAAAGGCCATGTTGACAAAGATCACAGACATCATGTGATGCCTAATGATATTTGTGTTAGCTTGATTAATCAGGCTTGTCATCATCTTTAGGGGCAAACAGCAAATCAGTAAATGATTTAGCACCTAGTTGGAAGTCACAGCGTTGTAAATATACTGAGGTCAAACAGTAGCATAACAATTTGAACATGCAAAGTGTACAAAAACAAATTAGAAATTGTTATATTCTTATAAAGAGACGAAAATCACCATTATTTTTTCAGTATAATCATTATACTGTTTTACACAACATCCTAATTGGGATCATCACTATCATTTCTAAGGTGCAGACAACACATATTTTCCACTGACGTCGCTCCATGTTAGGTCATTTCTCATATTTTGGATGATGGTAATGCAGAAAAAAGGGAACAGAAAGCCAAGGGGTTGCAAATAATTCAATGGAAGTTGGAAGTTTGTCCCGCCCTCCCCACGAAAAAAAAAGAGAAAGAAGAAAAAAAACGAACGGAGGCGCTTCCAGCCTCCCAAGCGGAGTCAGGGGGCATAAACTTTACGCACAAGTTTCTTCTAGGAGCACACCAGCACTGCAAGGGCAGAGACGCAAGGTAGGCAACGTGATCTTATATGGATTACAAAACAACCTGTTTGGATATTTAGACCTGTTTAAGTTCCCACTTTTGCGTAATTTGATTTCCACTTGTCGGGACCCTCTGGATATTTACCTGGAGGGACCCAGTGTGATATTTTGAACATCTCGTGACATTTAATTGAGAGGTGATTCATCGCATCCTAATTCTACTGTTTGAGGCTTTACTGTAATCCGTCAAATTAAATAAAGACTTAAATTGCACAAAGCTGAACGCTCTATTTATCACGTGTCTGTGCGACTGAAGTTCAAACTTTGAACAAATGTGGTTTCATCACCTCAGACGCCGCTGAGCTCCTCATGTTTGACTGAGAAGTTTTTTTACTTTCAAATGTTCCTCCATAAATAAGCGAGTCTGTCAGTAATTCATCGCCCGTCATTGAAACATTTAGGAGGGGGTGTAGTTTCAGCGTGTTCGCTCGCGGGGTGAGGAATCAGGAATCAGATGCGGGAAATCTGTGTTTGCACGTGTGTGTGCGTGCGTGCGCGCGCGCCTCACAGTAAGCAACAGAGGATAAAGTTCAGTTTTTGGCTACTGCGATGGCTAAGCACACAGAAGCTGTTTGAAATGCTTTGACGTTTATTCCCTGAGCTGACAGCTGTACAAACAACCCAACAGACTAATTTTTCATTTTCAGACAAAAAAGAAAAGAAAAAAGAAAAGAAAAAAGAAAAGAAAAGAAACCTCTATCAGGGTCTTTAAAAGTACTACGATGTGATTGTCATGCTCAGCTCATTAGATTTCTTTATCATCAAGGGGCCCCTTTTTTTAGCGTTTTATGAATGTTGTAGACAAACACAGACTTTGGGTTTTGGTGCTGTTATGGTGAAGTTCAACACAGCAGTGGGCAGTGTGCCTGTGAAAGACTGCAAGATCTGGTAAAATGATTTTGAACCAGCAGCACACAAAGACATCATTGATTCCCTAAATGGAGCAGCAGTGCACTTTGTGTTGTCATATGGCTTGTGCCTGTTTTATGAAGGAAGACAGCTGCTAAATTTATTTTGATTAAACTTTAATGATTTAAAAGGTATCTAGATTTTTATCTTTATTCGTCTTAAATAGACACACTGGACTGTTTTTGGCATCACATGTTTTAATTTTCTAAAAAGATCAACAGATATGACTCGTATCTAAGAACTTGTGCATGCTCCATATTCAGAGGAGCACAAATAGGCTGTTTCTGCTGAAGAAAAAAGTAATCTGCAAACATCTTCTACCCTTTGCTTTCTGTAGCTGCTCCTCTTTTGGTGGGAATCTATTCCAAGGACATGAAGTTTTGGAAAATGTGATAACAAAATAGGCTGTGACAGAGCACCACTGAAATTAGCTAGAAACATTCCAGCAGCATATGTCGAGAGAAAAGTTTCTCATGCAGAACAATTTTCAGTTAATCTCTAATTTTGAACCAGACTTTTCAGCATGAAATATCACATAAGCCTCTTGCAATTGGCACAAGTGCAAGCAGTAAGGGAAAACAGGAAAAGTAAAATAGAAAACACCTGGTTTTCAATGTGCTCTCTGATTTGAAGTCACATCACTAACTCACAAGATCAAGCCTGTCCTATTCTGACTGTGTGCTACCACTCTGTTTCTGTGGAGTTTGACTCAAAGAAAAGCTTCAGAAATCTCTTTGTATTCATAAATTTCTATACTTGATGTCAGTTCACTCATTACAACATGCTATAAATTCTTATAAAAGCACTTCTGTTGTATTAAACAGTCATAGTCGTGTGTTATCCCTGAAAGAGCAGGAGAGTTCAACAGCCCAAACACTTACTGCTCCACCAGCTATTTCTGGCAGAAATTAACACAGATTCAAATGACTGTACAGTTTGCACAAAATCCCCTCCATTTTTCAGGCAAGTGTGGCAGACTATAACATTATCACAAGAGGGAGGTTTTGTTATTTCAGCATTGTGTTTTTTCAACAGCTGACATTTTTTGTTGGGCTGTTATTGCACATTTTTTCCCTCAGTCAACCTTTGGCCAAATTTTCATGTACAATCAAATATAAACCACAGCTTTCAACCCCTGTGGTGCCAAAAGAGTTAGGCATGGAAAAATGTTCACTTGGCAGGTGGTCAAATTAAAGGAGACAGGTTATTAAGTGAAAACATGTGTTTTTGTTAATAACAGTGAAAACAAACTAAAAATAACTAGACACTGATTGTTATCGAGCTGAATGCCAGACAACTTTTACACTGTAAATATATCATTAACTAGTGTTTACTTTCACAGGCTGAAAGACACAAAATCCTTCTTATCTGGAATAAAATCAAGCCTGAAGAGACGCTTACTTTGAAGAACCCACTTGAATTATCACTTTTTTAAAAAATAATTTTATGCAAAATGAACATTCAAAGGGCAACGTTGTTTCTTTGTTGGATGATTCTGTGCATGGACACCTGTCTAAGCCAGAAAGACTGCACAGGTGTGGACTGTCCTGCCCTGCAGAACTGCATCGAATCGAGGTTACCGAAGGGTGCCTGCTGTCCCACCTGTACACAAAGAGGCTGCACCTGTGAGGGTTACCAGTACTACGATTGCATCCAAGCAGGATTTGAAAATGGGAAAGTCCCAGGAGGGGAATCTTATTTTGTGGATTTTGGAAGCACTGAGTGCTCATGTCCCCAGGGAGGAGGAAAGATAAGCTGTCATTTTATTCCTTGCCCTGAAATTCCCCCGAACTGCATTGATATTTTGCAACCTGCTGATGGATGTCCTCAATGTGGTCGAATTGGCTGCATGCATGGCAGCATGAAATATGAGGCGGGGCACTCCTTTCAGATGGACCGATGCAGTGTTTGCCACTGTCCGAATGAAGGTGGAAGGTTAATGTGTTCACCTATCCCTGGCTGTGACCCCCGTAGTTCTAACAAGCCCATGTGGGTCACGACCACGGACAACAACAACCCTTTGAGAGGCGTTAGCAGTCGCCATGAAGTCGGACAAATGAGTCCTGCAGAACCGTTTTCCAAGCTGGCACTTGGAAGCACTCTCCCACTGTATAAGCAGGACCCACCCAGTTTTGGCACAGAGGATTATGACTTTACACTGGCAAGGCCGACGTCTTCCACCGTCCAAGATCTGGCCCAACCACTGGAATCTACTACGGTACCACCGGTTTACGCAGAGTCAAGCTCCAGTTCCCTCAGCTCCCGTGATGACAGAAGACATGAGCTAAGGGAGACAAAAAAGAGGCCCAATTCAGAGAGAAGCAGAGCGGCAGAGGTCACACATAGCACCAGTACGAGGAGGGAAACATCGACATCGCTCGCAAACACACAGAGAGTGACCACAGAGAACCACAGGCCGCAACAGGCAAGCAGTGAAAGGATCATTAGACATGACAGTGACAGAAGCAGAGTGGTACAGGACACTTTAAAAGACACAACACACACCACCCGAGCAAACAAGGGGACCAGGCAATCCGGCCATCACAAACGTGGCCAAGGCGGTCGCACGGGGAGTCACAGCGGCTCCCATTCTGCCAGCCACAAAGAACAAGAAAAGGGACCGGTGGAGCGCAGACAGCCAGTCGATAGGGAGGAGCTGAGTCCACACCCCAAGTTACGGTTCAGTCCCACCAGTAGGCCTCCAGTCAGGATGGGGGAGGATAGAGAGCAGCCTCAGAGACAACCTCAAACCCTGCACAACTACCAGTCTCAGGGCGTGGATGGGGACACAGAGGGTAAGTTGGCATTTTTTTTGAGAGTGTTAAAGGTCCGGCATGTAGCATTTAATGATATATTTCCCCCCCTGCTCAGCCTCCCCCTATTAAGTTAAGCTAAAAAACATGATCGGTCCTCTCAGTGTTTGGTTCGTCCATTCTGGGCTACTGTAGAAATATGGAGGTGCAACACAGAGGACCAGCTCCCTCTGTAGATATAAAAAGCTTATTCCAAGATAATAAAAACACATCAATTCTAATTTTCAGGTGATTCTAAATCAAGTAAAAAACAATATTTTTATGAAAATTTAATTTTTATTTTTTAATTTTCTACAAATATGAATCACCCTGAATCCTACATGCTGGATCTTTAAGTAAATCTGACCTTATATATTCAGCAGTTTTCCAACTTTTTTTGTTGAATTAAGTGATTGAAATCAGCTGAATTATAAAAGAGGTAAGAAATCTTTCAGTCTGCCTTAATGTCTTCATCCCAGCACACCACTGTGGGAGAATTTAAAGCCTATAATGACAGTGTTAGGTTGTTACTTTTTCAAAAGACATCTTCCTTTTCCTTCCCCAACATCCTGTGTTTTGAGGAGGAATTTATAATTTCTCTATTTTGGCAGCAGTCCAGGAAAAACAATAGCTCATGGAAAGACTGTTTTCCCTAGATAGTATTTATCTACCTCGCTCCAAATACAAAAAATTACTCTTAGTGTGCACTAATTTTTTTTTTTTAATTTCAAATCAAGAGATTTCTGTATTTTTCTTTTCCTCCAGAGGTTTGTAAATAGCGAGTAATACAAAGCCTGATGCCGTGTTTACATTGTCATGCATGTAATGTATCTGATAAGTCCTATAAAAGCAGCTGAAATTGTGATTTGACTCCCTGCTTCGCTCCGCTGAGAGTCCTGCGGTTATGCCTCCTGCCTGCGTCCTTCATGTCATCATCAGCATGTTCTCAAACAGATCAGCCTCCTTCAGGGCACATAGGCCAAATCTGAAGCAGGCACCGGCAGAGAAAAAGAGATGATGAAGTGATTATCAGGATGTCAGGAGGACAACTTACACTACACTGAAAAAACATCATGTCTCAATCCAAAATATGATAGAAAGTTACATATAAAATACATTGAAAAATCTGCCTCATAATCTTAATCTCTTCAATTGCAATATCATAATCTACCTGCTCCGGCTGTAATGAAGTATGTAATTTCATACAGTTCCATAATTGTTATTGATGAATAAATTCCTGCCAAGAAAACTCTAATTAGATCATAACTTTTCTTTATGTCTTCATGGTGAAAGGTAGTTTCACTGTATTGTAAGACTCCTCTATAAAGTGAGTGAACTCAATTATGGATGAGTGAAATAAATTAGCCTTTTTATTTGATTCCTATGGGCACTGCAGTGACTGAGGGACCAAATTAATTTGTTCAGGATTCTGAGAACTTTCTTATAGGTTGTGGTTTATCCGGCAAGCTGCAGTCTGGAGGTGCACAGTTAACCTAGTTTACAGCACTATGATGTTTGTTGAGACCTGTCAGGGCTTTTCCTTCCTTTCAGCACCTGGCCCCCATAGGTATGTATAGTATATGCTAGATGCATCCTCGAGGTGTGACTGGGAGGGACCTCCAGAGGGGCCTTTACCAGCATTAAGTTGGAGGATTTAGTTTTAGAAATGGACCGTTTGCTGCTATTGCCATGGTAAATTTTATTTGTCTGAGTAATATTTTAAAATGTATTAGCTTTGACAGACGTCCTAAACAGTTTTCCACACTGTCTATAAAATCCAGCTATTGAATTGTGAATTATAGCTTCATGGAAGAGAGTTTGAGTGAGTCAAAGTAGGAAGAGTATTTCTCCTGGGATAAGGAGCTCAAAATGACTTGAACCTGGTCAGTCGGTTTGTGGGGCGGAATGACACATGAGGGTTCATTGTTGAAGGTCATTGGACCAAAGGCGATTTCCAGAGTGGTGACATGTTAAAGTACAGGAAAAGGCTGACTGATAAGGGTCTTGACTAATGCCTGTTGTCAATGCCATTAGCAGAATGTGCCAAAGTTATTTGAAGAGGAAAAGAGAAAGCATGAAAACAAGAACACAACCATTTTTTTTCCCTGGACATAAATGAGCTGCCTTTGCAGTGGCACACAGCCCAAGATAAATGTTGTTTTTTTTTTCTTTCAGTCAATAATTCCTGCTCATTTGCCCTCTCTCTTTCTAACCAGACACAGTGTGTGCTCAGTAGGGGGATGGGTCTGTTTAGGCTTTCTGATGCTAGACTGGACCTGGTATAGGATTTCTTGGGGGTTGTACCTGTGAGCGGCATAATACCCATGTGATGAATGAGACCACTGTTGTGGGTTGATTGCCAGACTCGAGTCACTACTCCCTCATGAGCCGCTGTGATTACCCGTCTCCTGTGAGGCTGCCGGTTTCCCAATCTTCTGATCTGAAGAGCACATCCACATGTTCTCTAATCTTACTAACTCCCAATCCCACTTTGCCACACACCAAAGCATAACAGAGGAATGTAAGACATGGTGATAAAACTGAAGCGTAAAATCATCAGAGGTGAGGTGGAAAAAACCTGAAGAAGTGCTTGTTTTCATCAAAAGTACCATGAAAACATGTTGCCCATGGAAGTGGGCTGAGCTGATGTATAATTTTCTTTAGGATAAAGAGGAGGGTGAATTCCAGAGCTGGTCATGTGAGAGCTCATTCCCACTGTACCACCACCGTGAAGATCAGTTTGAAGGAGATAGCTCACCCCGGTCAATCTGGGGTGCCTTCCAGGTCATTTCCAGGAATTTTGGTGTATCTCCCATCCATCCATGACTTGACTTGTGCTTACTGAAAAACAGCCTGATCCGCATGTTAGCCAGGCTTATAGATTAAAAAAAAAAATCTGTTCCAAATCCAGGAAACCACTCATAAAGAACAGCCACTGTATAAGTAGAGAGAGGTTGGTTATATATTGTAATACCATAACAGATCTGCATAGCACACTCTGCATTTCTTCCATTAACATACTGGCACGACTTATATCCTCCAAATATAAAATATAGTAAACCTGTCACATGAAATTGTACATTTAAATTCATGCTTCACTGATATAATGATTTCTAATGCAAAAAAATGGGGTACTTCTAATGAGACTTGAAAAACAGCCAATTAGGTAATATTATTTCTCAGTGTCCAAAACCAGGATTTGGATGGTTTTCCTTTGGCCAGAAATGAGCCAATTTCCTGTGTTCTGGTTTTTGAACACACCTTGGAATATAGAAAGCATAATAAGGCAACGGGAAACAGGTTCATATTACAGGACTGTGGAGAGTATTTGGTCAAAGGTGTGCGGTGGAATACATTTAAACAATTTAATATGCAAAACAAACCTCTATTGCCACTGTTGCATAGTGAGGACAAATCACTATGCATGTGTGCGTGCTTGGGTGTGTCGAGGACATGTGTAGCATCTGAAGAAACAAATTATGGCTCGCAATAATTCAATTTATCGTCAGTGACAAGTCCTGGCAGTGTGTATTTCAGTGCTTCATCCTGCGTCTTTGAAGCCATCAAAGACTGAGGCATTCCCCCTGGGTTCTCATAAACTAACTTTAACCCCGATTAAAACTATAAAAGATGGATCACATGATTGCTGGCTAGCAATCTCAGTGGGGGTTGAGACATAAGTTGTCAATAATTGAAATCTGAAGTGGCCGTTTTGGAAATGAAGTCATGGTGACAGCAGTCCTCCCTGTTATGTCATAGCCAGCTGTTCTTCGACAGTGATTATGTGTTTCAAAAGACAGTATCTCTTCGAGTACTCGTGTTAAAGGTGAAAGGAACACTGTGTCACTCCCCATCTCCTCTCACACAGGCCTGGACACACACACACACACACACACACATACAGGGACATGCTTTTTAGCTTTCAGCATCAATCATCCGACATGCTGAACCACATGAGTTTTTATGTCATGGGCGCTTGGCATGTGCTGTTATGCACACTGTTGATCTTTTTCTCTTCAGCCCACCTGTATTGTAAATCACTGCTAAGTCCACAAAAGTAAAGACAACACATGAGCCTTGATTAGTGGCAGCGCACTGCTTTATGAGGCCTCCAGACATGTCGAGAGTTGCCCTTTTTTGGTTGTTATTCTAGCTCCATATCCTCAGAAGGTGATGTCACCAGTTTTGGATTTGGACAAAAGCAAAGTTTGTGGTGTAAATGCCAGTCTAATGGCCGATATAATGACAGGCCCGGAAGAGAGAGATGCTCCTTAGCCACCTTTCAAGTGAATATTACAGATCTTCATTGTGCAAGCACAATAAATCAGCATAGCTAATTGCACAGCTGGATTGAACAAGTTGTGATAAAGACTTAATTAGAAGGTCTGTCAAAGAGACAGGAAGAGACCTGGATAGACTCAGATAAAGCTCATCTGAAATATTTTAGCACTGTTTTCATACCCAGTTGTTATTTTGGTGAAACACAGCCTTTCTCCAAAGTTATTTCATCCGTTAAATCCTCGGTAAACATAGTCACCAACTGTATGCGTGTTAACTATATCAATCCCACATTCTGGATGGACACATGGAGCAAATTTGTGTAGCGTTCATTTGCTGCTGAACTGAATCCACCTGGAGAAAATGAATAGGAAGCAAGAGAAGGAGGATGGCATTATGCTGTCTTTTAATATACATTCGCTTAGGTTCAAAGGGACTTGTTTAACTGCATGGCTGGCACAGATACTGTAGTTATGTATCAAAGAGTCATTGTGCCTTTCAAGGTTTAGATTTTCTCATTTCTAAACCTTTAAATTATGCACACAGCAGCATTCACTTGCTCTCCTCTGAGTAATTGACTTGCTTTTATTATATATAGGTAAGTCAAGGAGAGGTAGGCTGTTTCAACAAAAATAAATGGAAAGTTAAAATGCTAGAATGACCCACTGTGCTTATACGCAGGAAGACTTTCGCTTTGTCTTTACTCTTTGTGACCTCCACCCTCCTTTTACACCTCATGCTACCAATTAAAGCTTTAAAAAGGTAATTTATATCATGCTTTAGCCATGTAAGCAGTGTGGCTATAGAGGTGTCAGTGAGTTAATGACCTGATGATGTCTGTCAGTTGGTTCACTGCTTCAAGGCTTAAATACATCAGCTTATATATAATAGATTGCCATGAATTTAGGAACAAACATTCATTATTCCTCCTTGGTGAACCATACTAACTTTTTGCAGCATGAACATTTTTTTTAACATCACTATGAGGTTCACTTAATTATTTATTCATTACTTAAATGTCTTAACAAATATCAGATTGATGAATTGCAATGACATTCTGTAACCCCTTTTATGAAATTTTAATGGGTTAAATTTCAATTTGCCTAATACTTACATTTTTGGACTAAACACTTGCAAAACTAATGACAATCTCATCAGTCATGCTAACATGCTAAACGTGAACATATTTGCATTATTATTGGGCCAAAGTTAAGCAAGCTTAAATTAGCATTAGCTTAAAAGACCTTTGTGCATAAGCATAAAGAGTATATTAAATTAAATAAAAGACAGAGTCAGCTTGAAGTCACCCATTTGTTTATAGAGAAGTGACCACATTTAGAGGATTTTAAGAGGATAAATATTGTTTACAATGACTTCATTGGTGAGAAACACTATCCTTTGTTAAAACTCGATTTGAAAAAATAAAACATTGTGTTTCGTGTATATCCAAGTTCACAAATATTTTGCCTCGTATGGTATGACTGACTGTAAATGCATGAGTGTCATGAGTTGTGTCTTCTACAGAAGTGCAGGGGCCACAAATCAAAGCTGGAATGCACTGCCCTGTTATTGAAGCAGCACATATACATTTTCCTGTCTGTTCTCTGACCCAGTTTGAGATGACATGCTAATGTGTTGCTCTTTCACTCTGCTCAGGCTCTGATTAGCCAGGATGTAATGAAAAAAAAAAAGGCAATTTTACTTTGAAGGTAATTTTATGAAGTCTTAGGTTTCATACATCTCCCTGCCAATAAAAGTGAGGGCAGAGTCAAGGAGTCTGAAAAGAAAAACACAGATTGAACTTGCTATTTCTCAAAATTTAGTCACCAAAAACCACCTTTTCAGTCAAGAGTTCCGTTATAAGTGTCCTTTAACCAGATTTTGCAGAATCTCGCTGATGGGATCTTATGATGGTAAATGTTGAAAATCCTCCTCCAGCTGAATTGAAGCCATCATTTTTATGTAATTTCTCTGAAACACTGGCTGCACTGAGTGGGATAAATCTGGAACGAGGTGTGTTTCATTATAGTGTCTGCCAAGGAGCTGGTGAAGACCTGCTGTGAGACAGGGGAGAAATGGGCTTCGGCTAATGGTCACTGCAACAACATGGAGCCACCCTTGAAAGACAGACACTCCATCTGTTGGTAAGGCCATTATTAAACGCCCTTTCTAGCTCCTCAGACTGTAAATCATATAATCTTCCGTGAAAACGTGTGCACTGTTTATTTATTCATTTTTACTTATCCACAAGTTTAATTTGAAATTGGCTCAATAAAGTGACACAACAACAAAGAAAGGTTCACATTTTGTCAATTTGAGGTGTTTATCTGCACGATCGATCACTTTTAAGTTTACATTTCTTAGGAAACCCTTAATGCTCCTCAGAGTTTATTACTAAGATTTGATTTTAATTCATCCTTCTAATCAAATTTAGAGAAACTTAAAAACACATTTTAGTCATCTCTTTAGAGGCACTCATGGGAAGAATAGCCAGCCCACACGTTGTTGCTGTAGGGCCACAGATGCAGTCCAAACACTTTAGTTCTTTCTCCTTGTGTGCTTTTCTCTGCCAGGACTGCCCAACAACAGTGCTGCCTCGGTTCCCTGGGAGAAAGTCAGTGTTTGACTGGAATTAATGCAGCCAGAGCAGGAGATATGTGTCAAGAGAATGCCAGCGATAAATGTGGGATCGATTCCTACAAGGCAAGTATTCGTGAGCAGATTCCACCACAAAGGGCAAACACAGTTCACAGGGTTCGCAGTCGAAATTAATGACGTTGTAAATTTCAAATTAAGCCTAATACAGTCTGAATTAGCAATTGATAAATGCATTACTCACAGTAGAATTGGAAACATGTGTAGTGAGAGTCTTCTGCAGTGTTAAAGCAACTTTATTCCTGATACCTCCTCTGGGCATTCCTGCTGTGGTGCCAATTCCCTGTTATTTAATTAGGCCCACCTTATTTAATTTAGACAATATGATTTAGGGCCAATTACAAATGAAGATTCCCACAGTCCTAAAGCACTTCTATCGTTAAAGCAGACCTCAGTAATTGAAAATGTCAAATGTTAATGGTTTGGTCTCTCTGAAATAGTGGAAAGCAGTAAAACAGTGGCCGTGGTAGACACGAGACTATTTTCGATGTCACCAGGGGTCAGGTCATGGTGACTGTGTTACTCTCTCTTGTTTATCCCGATTTTCAAAGCCACTGAGTTGCCATCTGACCTGTGTGTTGTAGGATACTAACTCACCTGTCAAGAGGCTCTTGAGAAACATGGGGTTGTTGTTGACTATGTGCTGCAGAACAGCTGTTAAATAGTGGCTTTCACCACCTCTTTAAGTTAAGGGCTCCTGTAGATTTAGTAATATTTTGCCGCATACAGCCATGGCACATCGCAGTTGTCATTACTTATGTTTCATGTTTCACCATGCCCTCATGCACTCTAAGTGATGATCTTGCTAAGAGCTACAAGGTATCAGAAGAGGAGTGTTACACTAAATTCTATCAAAATTCAGTTCGACAAGTTGAAGAGTTTGCAGCCACGCTAGCAGCTCTGAGAGGCCATGTAGACTTGGTGCTTTGAGTCATGTTCATGGTAACAAAGCTTACCATGCTGCCATGCAGCATTAAATGTTTTACTGTATTTATTGCCTTAGTTTGGCCTGACAGAATGATAACATTTGCTGTTAAGCCCTGAAAGTATTTCTGAGAATGATAGAAATGCTGTTTTTTTTTAAAAAAAAAATTTAAACTCTTTGGTGCCATGAAATTTATGACAGTCTTTCAAAATCATGACATTTCACTGAACACTTGATGGTGCTTAAAAAGACAGAGGATCACAAGTCAGTAATCCACCGAGGTCTATGATATCTGTATAATATTTAATGGGAATCACATCATTGTCTAGACATTTCACTCTTGACCACAGGGGTCACTGTTATTGACACCTGTACAGCCAGCGTTTGTAATAAGCTACATGATCCATGGCTGCACCTGTAAAGACTGACTGTGTGACCTGCAGGAGTGCTGTGACTGCTGCTCTCTGGGGCTGCAGTTCCGCCGTGAGGGGCTTCGCTGTGAAGCCCACCACTATCTCGGCTTCCACTGTAGACACGTCTTTCTAACCTGCTGTGAGGGAAAGGAGAGCACAGCAGGGAGTGAAGATGAATGGCACACTGTCAGAGAGAGGCCAGCTGTTACCTCCACTCCACCACTTAAAAGAGGTACTTTTAATACACAACAGCACACACTAATGCAGTAATGTATAGCACGCTCAATTCCAAAGGAAGGGATGTCGTAGCATTGGGGCATGAAATAGACACCAGAGCACTCCAAGGAAAACTACTGATTTAACCAAAGACAATCAATTTTCTTTATACTGGCTGTTAACAGAAAGCATTGCAGTGAGATTCTCCAAACTGGCTGAAAAATGGTGCGCCTCATTGGCCTCCCAGAACAAAGTCTAATAGCCCAGATCACCCCTGTTCTGTAATTCAAAGAGATCAAGTGCCTGTCTGCCTGCCTGGCATCGCATTAAATCCTCCTGCCGCAAACCATTATGTTGTTGGTAGTGTTCTCGCACTGATTTGGTTCAGCTACAGTTTTTGTTTTCTTCTTTTATAGTAATGATTTAGGTGTGACATGAAGGCTTTAAGAGTCTGAAAACATTTGATTTAGGTATCTTCAAAGTGCATGGAAATAGTTTAAATTTAAGTCCTTCAAAGCTGTGTGAAATCCAGTATTTATCCCCTAAAAAAATAAACATTTAAATCAAATGAACAAGATAAGAAACCTCTTATTATCATTTCATGTATTGTGTTTTTCCTGTAATTATTATTTTCAAAAGGTAGCCTACTTCAAGGAAAGTAATAAAACTTTACTACAATTTGACATCATTATACAGTTTTATTGCTTGTAAGTACAACAGACAGTCTCTCCATGTGCTGCAGAAACTGACAGCCCGTACCCTAAAGAGGCTTTCTCCATTGGTGAGGAGCGGGACGGGGAGAACGGAGCGGAGGGTCCAATTGAGGTGGAGGACATTGATGAGTGCCTGATGTATGAGGGCAACATCTGCCAACACAGATGTGTCAACACGCCCGGCTCTTTCCGGTGCGAGTGCTTCCCTGGATACGTGCTTCAAGAGGACGCTTTCACGTGTGTGCAGGGTAAACTAAAGACCACCAATCTTGTTTTGTCACGCGGTGCTAGCAGACATTTCCAGCAACGCACCGGCAACAGGAAAGTGACTCTCTGTGCCATTTGCTTTTTGAAAAATATGATTTACAGTCTGCATTCTTGTCAGGGAGACCCCATTTGTTGTAATTTGTCTACACATTCACAGTGTATTATTTTCCTGGTCTCTGTGAGTTCCTTCCTGTCTGCAAGCACTGATACCGCCTAATGATAGTTATTTTAATCACACACTAACATCCCTTTCCTGGACTAACAGCAATGCTCGACTAATCACATCTCTGCTGTTGTCAAAAAGCTTTTTAGCTTTTCAATGTTTGAAAATCATTCTTTGCACAAACTGAAGGTCTCCTCAGATGTGCCGTTTGGAAGTGTTTTCAGGTAATGCTGTAAGACGTCTCCGCAGTTTACCACACTTTAATTAACAGCGGCTTTCACCAACACAAGCCTGTCTCAACAGGATTCTAATGCCAGAGCTCTCAGCAAATTACAGTGAGGGATAGGGCTCACTAATAAAACCAAATGTTTGTCTGCAGGCACTGTTTTTTCCTGTCTCACCTTCGCCGCTATCACAACTTTCATCTGTAGCCACCAGCCTCATATCTTTGGATGGTGATGCAGGAATTGCACAAGGTTAAAGTCTCTAAGTAAAACCACAGCAGATTGAGAGGTGGAACTCTTGATTACAGTGCAATGCATCGACTGTTCATGTTTCTGCAGAGACGGTGGACGAGGAGAACAGACTGAAGGAGGATGACAGAGCAGCAGCGGAGCCCACTACATCGCCACCGCCACCGCCTCCCACCGAGCCCCCTGCCCCAGCCGACCCCTGTGAAGGTTAGAAACGTGCAGCTTGACGAGGAGAGAGCGGGCTGCGGGCCTGACAGCCGACACTGAGCACTTTCTGTTCATTCATTCGTCTTAATCAGAGGCTGGAACATGCATGTCGATTTAGTCAAATGTGCTCAGAGGTGAAGCCAACGCCGGCTGCTACAGATTGACATGTTTTTTTTTTTCAAAACTCACCCTTTCCATGAGAAGTAATTGTGCTGGAAATGTCAAACACAAGCAGCGAGATGGTATCAAGGGTTAGTGTATTTTCAGCATCAGCAACTCATTCTTGTGAGTTCCCCATATTATTATTTGTGCAGAGTGACATTTTGTTTCTCTTGTTTGGTCTCCATGACACCAGGGTGGAGGTCTACCAAACTGTTGGCCAAAAGTAGGAAATACAATATAAACAGGTCAAGGATCAACCTGGAAAAAGGAAATGAGCAAACTGCAATACAGTAAATAGTGTTCTCGTCTTTCACCCCGAGTCACAAAGCTTTCCTCTGTTTCTCCCTAAATACTGTTGTGTGTATGCTGTATTATTTTCAGGAAACAGCCCATGTGAGCACCAGTGCACCTCAGTGGGTGGAAGGCCACAGTGCTCCTGTTTCCCAGGATTCTCCCTCATGGTTGATGGACGCTCCTGTGAGGGTAAGAAACTAAAAAATTTTCTCAGATCACACCGAAGTTACATGTGGTAAAGTTTGTGCGATCAAAGACGTGAAAAATGGCTCAAATCTGAAACCCTCGTTTCAGGTTTTCGCTCTCTGCCAGGGGAGTTTGGTTCCAGTTGAGGGGAGTTTCTTGGCAAGACTGCCTGCCACTGATTTGTCTTTTTCTCTAATCAGCGCCTCTAGATTTACAGAGGAGATACAGCCCTAATCCCCTTCACTCCCAGCAACACACTGTGCTGCAGACAAGAAAATATAGAAATGTGAGATGTTCTTTTCATCTTGTTCCTGAACTGTGTTCCTACCAGAGGGATCATCCCTGCTATACATGCATTATCACTGCATATCTCACCAACTGCGTCCCATAGATACCCCTCATTTCCACTCAGAATGCTGCTGGACTGTGTCTTTTATCGGTGGGGGTGATCAGCCGAGGCTCTGTGTGTCAAAGCTGTCTCCCTGAGGACATATCTTTAAGTTAAGCTATAACCACCGGTCCGTCTCCTGTTTGACAGCAGCAAACTGTGGCGGTGAGACAGATAGAGGCTCAATATGGCGACACATCTCTCATTGTGCGGATGTTCATTGTAATCTGTCTCCCAGAGGTGGAGTCCGACCTGTCTCTTTAATCTCCGTGTGTGACCGTTACACACACACACCTCTCTCAATGGCATTTTTGCACATCTCCTCCGAAACCTATTCATCCAGAGTCTTCGACTGTGACTTTTTTTTTTTTTTTATTGTTTATCCTCTTTTATCACACTGACGGATTTGTTTTTCATTCTTTATATTTGAAACACCCAGACATAAATGAGTGTTTGTCCGCACGTGTGTGCCAGCTGAACGAACGCTGCGTGAATACTGCAGGGAGTTACACCTGTCAGAGAGTGATCACCTGTCCCCCGGGATACCAGATCAACGGCGACATTTGTGAAGGTACAACACTTCATCAGCATCGAAGTATTGACTTCCACCTACAGTGGATGTGTTGTAAATAGCAGCAGGAGAGTGTTTGTATTACTGCGTGTTAACAAAGTAGGGAAAACACATTGTTCAGGCGAACAATCACCTTTACCGCCCTTGGGAGTAAATACTGGAAAATAGTTAGTTTTTTTTTATTTTTAAATTCTTCTCATCCAGTGGTAATGTAATTTCACATGTGAGCACACAGACAAGAGGGAATAATGAAAAACATTTCTCCACAGGGCTGTTTCCATAGATTGGCTTGCTTTTGACTCTCAGCATCGAGAGCTGCATGGCTTGTCTTTGTGGGTGGCGCCCAACTTTGAGATGCAATAGTAAACCTCCCAATACGTCTCATTATTTCCATGCACCATAAATTGGGCCTGTGCAGCAGCCTCACTCATAAAGCAGCAGCAGTGTTCAAGGAGAAGGACCCCTAAGATGAGTTTTAAATGTGCTGTGGGTGGTTTTTTTTTTTCCCCTGTGGGCTCAGGCAAGGAGGCCGAGCTCGTCTGCAGCTACTTGTGAACTTTTAGCATGTTCAATCAGGCGAAATGAGCATTTAACAGGGAAGTATGTTTAAAGGTGAGCCTCCAAACAGCTGCCACTTCAGACAAGTAGCGTAAGTGCAGAGTGAAAAAAAAAACCATCCTTGTGCTGTGCTACCTATTCCCCATTCATGACTGAGTAAAAGACTGGAATGAAACACTCCTTTTGCCTGCTCTCTCAAATAAAGCAGGGTCAACACACAGGGAGAAACTTAAATGTGTCCATTCTTCCTTTCTAAGCAAAATGAATAAGTTTAGACCAATTGAGAGTGTGCAATCTCATTCAGCAATATCATCTCGACCCGGAGTGCTCAACAATAGAAACCCCGCTGTGGATTAGAACATTCTGAGTCAAACATGATGTGAAATTAAAAAAGTCAAAATCACTCTCTTCTCTGTGTCACAGCTCAATCGAACCAAAATTCCCAAATGTCATTCAAATATACACTAAATCATAGATGTGTGCTTCAGGTTATAGCAGTTATTTGAAGTAAAATTAGGCTCTTTTTTAATTCCTATGCCCTTTATTTACATGTTTTGATTTGCAAATGATTGCTACTTTGTAATGTTTGTAACTGCTCTAGTAGATTGCCTTGAGGGGGGAGCTGTGACACGGCTGCAATAGCTTTATGTTAACTGTTGGAACAACTTAACTCATCTGCTGCAACTGCTTTTTTGCAGTTTATAGACTGCAGCTGTTATTGGAAGTGTCTGACAACATTATTGAACATATCTTTACAGAGATTCTTACATATCTTTGAGAGAAAAGTCCTTCTCTGTCACCTGTAAGAAGCTTAAACGCAGTTTTAGTGAACTTAATAAAGACGATTATAGTTGGCCCCAAAGGATTAAAATTACAGCCATTTCTGCCATGTTAAAGCAACTACAGCCTTGTTTATTTCTCCCCTCTGAGGCAGGCTCAGGTAAAAAATGACTCATTACTCCACTTCAAGTCCATGACATATAATAGTCTATAGATTTTTTTCATAATCAAATAGCATCCAGTTGATAGCCTGTATATCAGTGTTTACCATACAAACACAGGCTGCTGGTGGCTAATGCTATCTATCTATCCAAACAATCCATCTTTAAGTTGTTAAAATATTTGTAGCCAACTGACCAAACAACAGATCGACAGATTGCCCTCTATAGAGTGAAAGCATCATGAAAAAAAATCCACTCAACTTAAATTTGTGAAATGCTTTTTTTCCATTGATAAGAAGTTTCTCTGTACATGCACAGTATCTCTACTGTGGAAGAAAACCAATGACCTGCATGTCTCATTAGCATTACTGAGTATGCTGTAAACATACAAAGAAGTGAAAACAGGAAAAAAAAAAATAAGCCAAGGGCTCAAGTGGTTAAATTCTTTCATAAAGCAAGTGGACTCTGACATTTGTAGGTTCCTCGAGCCCGTTGCCTTCACTGGGAGGTCGCTGCCAATCCCAATCCACACACTTATCCCACTTCCTGGCCTTTTTCTCCCTCTGTCTCCGATCACGTCAGGCTCACTCAGCTCTTGCTGACTCTGCCAGGCTTGTGTCAGGAGCAAGATGCTCAATCACTATCCGCTGTTTAGAGACCCTACCCTGTATCAGCAGGACTGCCTGCCAGAGGTGGTTTAGGCCTCTTTACAGCATGCAAAGGTGAAATCCTGCAAACCCCCTTGAAAAACATAAGACTCTCATACATTATTCACACACATATGCAGCAAATTTTGCGTTCCCAAGATTGTGATTTCCCTCCAGCCTCGGTTAATGCAACGACAACAGATGTGGAAGGCTGATTGACAGGAGGTAAATCCCTTAGTAGACAGGTGTTTGAGCACTCTGGGGGAATACGCTGCAAAGTTCATCAGCGCACTGCACAGGAAGACTACTGCATGAGACTTCTGCCAGGTTAAACACATTAAAATGCTACAGTTAAAATAATTATGAAGACCATTATGATTGTAATGAGTTATTACTATTTATAGAATTTCTGAGTTGTAATAAAATACTTTTACTCTTGATTAACCTCTGCGATATTGACAGCTAAATGATAGATGAGCTGCAGTAACATAGAATGACCTGTCAAGTCTGCTATTTAACCACATTGCCATCCAGTGGTGAAATTGGGTATTACACCAGTCTATGTTTCAGCACGCACATTAAGTGAATTATCAGACTGCAAGTAATAATGTTTGATTTGTGCTTTATTTGCAATTAATTACTTCTTCAGTCCTCATTAGCTCATGTGTTCATCTTCCCCAGATATCAACGAGTGTGAGCAGCAGAGTCATAACTGTGGACTCGGCTTCGAGTGTGTGAATACCGAGGGCTCGTTCAGGTGCAACCCTAAACCTCGCTGTCCTGTGGGCTTTAACCGGGACGCACAGGGGAACTGTATAGGTAAGGAGACTCATTTTATTACCAAGATGATGGTATAATTGCTCATGTGCATTACAGCAAGGTAGTCTCCAGTTTTGCGCAAGAGATGGAGTGTAGATTTTGTTCAATCATGCATATTTTTTATGGTTTTAATTGTGCTAAGAGTGGAAATAAACTGATAACATGTTTGTTTGGGTTAAAAACAGATGTGATTCAGGACTGATATGTGTCATTGTATGAGGGTTGAACAAGCATCAAGGATATCCACCCTTGTTTTATACAGCAATCAGTTTTATTTATGTTTTACAAGATGCCAAATCTTGTTTCCATTGCATAAGTCAGTTCACCAGGTCAAGCCCAAAATTTTCCCCATGGATGAATCACAGAACACGCACACGCACGGCTGTATGCCATGCAGATGAATCAGCATGGCTGCAGTGACAGAGGGGTTAAATGCCACACAGACAGGAGATCAGAGAGGTTGCTGTTCGGGGCTGTGGAGGGGTGGATAAAAGCCAATCCTCTGTCCTCCTCCAGTACAAACTGATGCTGTGGAATTAGCCCCCAGGGGCAGGAACTGGGGCATGTCGAGGCAGCCGACGCCCCTGTAAAAGAAGGGTGAAAGAAATGCTCAGAGAAATGAGAAAATCAAGCAAATTTTCAGACACACACATACAACAAAGTTATCCAAGAGAATGCAACTGTGTGATGTGTGTTTGCTTTGATTTCACAGCGCGGCCAAAGAGCTGCCTTCGGGTCTCTCATGCCCTGCCTTTATGCCTTCGGGTCTTCCTTCCTTCCTTCTTCTGTCTGTCTCTCTGTCTGTCTTCATCTTCACCTCTTTCTGTGTAACAGACATTGATGAGTGTGGCGGTTTGGCCCAGCCGTGTAGCCTGGGATTTAACTGCATCAACACAGTGGGATCCTACATGTGCCAGAGGAAGATATTATGCAGCCGTGGCTTTCATGCCAATCCAGATGGATCTGGATGTATTGGTATGATTTGTGGTTGTTACACTTGGAAAATGTGTCCTCCGATGATTCATTATTTATACAGACTTTAGGACACTGTCAGCAAAAGATGTGATGCAGGCAAAAAGAGATTAGATGTAAACTATGATGATATCATTACTTTGGCTGTGTCACACACGAGGAGTCGGTTTTAAAGTGACAACAAATCCCATTCATTTATGAAGTGGTGGCAACTGAATGTTATCATTGTCATTTAATGGGTTTTTGCTTTCTTTATCATTCACATGTGTTTCGTAGATGTGGACGAGTGTCAGAGCGATCTGCATCGATGTGGGGAAGGCCAAGTGTGCCACAATCTGCATGGATCCTATCGTTGTGAATGCCAGACAGGCTATCAGTATGACTCATTCAGGAGAATGTGTGTAGGTATGCTGGACATCGCGCACATTGTCATGCAGAAGGAGTACACATGCTAAGTTTTAAGAGAATAAACAATATTTGCCTCTGGTCTCCTGCCTCTAAGTTCCCTGCTCACTCTGCTCCCTCCCCTTTCCCTTCCTTTCACCCTTCATGACTTTTTCACTCTTTTGCACTACTGTACTGCCAACCTCCTTCTTTATCTGCCTATTCTTCTTTCTCTGCCCACTCTGCCGCTCCTGTTTATTATTCTGTGGTGAAGGAGCTGCTGCTGCTTCCTCGGCTCTGCTGCTGGCTCCTGCACAAGCCACCGGGCCGATCACGTCTCCCGCTGCAGAGGACTCTGCTGCTGCTCCCTTCTGTTTGTGATTCAGTGTGTTGTGACTCTCATGATAATGGACTCAGCTCGAGTGTTTAGACTATCAGGCAGGCAGCTGGTCCCCTCTCCTCAACACTCTCGTTGACATGCACACAAGCACGCACCGGCATGCACACGTGCACGGTTTCGCGCAGGGCAGCAAACCGTCACATGCTCGGTTGCACACACGCACTTGCACTTGCACACATGGTTGCAAAGGCATAAATGCAATACACACTTACGGAGGTGTGATGACATTTCTTCCTCTCAGATGTAAATGAGTGCTGGCGCTACCCAGGCCGCCTGTGTGCCCAGACCTGTGAGAACACCCCAGGCTCCTATGAATGCTCGTGCACCTCTGGCTTCCGCTTATCGGGCGATGGCAAGAACTGTGAAGGTACGTGTGTATTAATGTCTACCTGCATGGACGTGAGAGGGTATGTGCATCCATTTGTATGTGCTGGTGCTTGCTGTTGTGTGTTTTTGTCTATCTGTGCATGAAAATATGCGTGTATGTGTGTGCCTGCTGGTGTGCCAGACTTTTGTGTGTGTGTGTTTACAGTGCAGATTTATAGACTAAGCTTATATTGACGCTGGCTAGTGCACAGCATCACTGATGAGGAATGGCAGTCAGAGTTATCAGTGTGTTATGCTCTACATCATGCCATGCATTCTGGCACACACCAGCCAAAACATAATTGACTTAATGACAACTTCTTGTTTATATGTTGGAATAAAAACATTGAAAATCCTTTGATCAGGTGAATTGTGACAGTAATAAGCGCTAACCTCTAATCTCCAGATGTGAATGAGTGTTTGGCGAACCCATGCAGTCAGGAGTGTGCAAACATCTACGGCTCCTACCAGTGCTACTGCAGGCAGGGCTACTACCTCAGGGAGGACGGGCACACCTGTGAAGGTGGGGCACACTCTATCACACCTCACAAATACCATATTTATGCCGAAATTGTGTTTGGACAAGTTTACGAATCCGTTTTCACATGATTTACTTCCTCATCATCGTCCAGACATCGACGAGTGTTCCCAGAGCATCGGCCATCTGTGCACCTACAAGTGTGTGAACGTTCTTGGCAGTTACCAGTGTGCCTGCCCTGAATATGGGTACACCATGTCTCCAAACGGACGCTCCTGTAGAGGTGAATCCCCTCTCTAAACAAACACAAAACCAACAAAATGCATGAACTCACCGCTTCATTGCAACTGTGCCGCACTGAATTCCCCTCTGAAATAGACTGTAGAAACGTTCCTGCATCCATTTAACTCTTCATAGAGAGTATAGTAATAGTATTGCTCAAATAAACATAATTGGTAGTTTTACAGTGGCTCAGTAATTACACAGGCTATAAAACTTTATTGGACTGGAAATCTTGTCTTGCTAATTTGATTTTTCTTTTTTATTTGAGCAGTTTTCCACCCTCACAAGGACGAGGTTTTTCCTTACATGTTCCAGCGACGAGGCTTTTCCTCAAAATTCAAAATTGTCTCTCGACTAACACATTTACACGGCTACAGGTGCTAAAAACCAGCCCTTGTGTATTAACTGTGTCTTTTTTAGATATTGACGAGTGCACCACAGGAGCCCACAACTGCTCTTTAGCTGAGACCTGCTACAACATCCAAGGAGGGTACCGCTGCCTTTCTTTCAACTGTCCACCAAACTATCGCAAAGTGTCCGACACGTGAGTGATAAAATAAGTTTTGAACCTGTAAATATTCAATGTGAAGCATTCTGTTCTGTTCTATTTGTTATTCATATGAGTTTTAATGATTTTGTAATGCTTTTTTTATTTGCAAAGAACTAGGAATTCTTCTGTTGAGAAGTGCTGTATGAATGAAGTTACCTAACCTTGTTTTGCGGGGGGGGGGGGGGGGGGGGGGGGGGGGGGGGGGGGGGGGGGGGGGGGGGGGGGGGGGGGGGGGGGGGGG
>JAPZDV010000002.1:18493188-18522813 GCA_029814665.1 Acanthurus lineatus | reverse complement strand
TTTTTTGTCAATTATTATGTTTTTTTTTTTTTTTTCGGTTTTTTTTTTATTCTTTTCCCTCACCTCTTTTTGGCCCCCCCCCCCCCCCCCCCCCCCGTGTTTGTTTGCAGGCGCTGTGAGCGGATCAGCTGCCCTAACTACCTGGAGTGTCAAAACTCTCCTCTGAGAATCACCTACTACTACCTCAGCTTCCAGTCCAACATCGTCATCCCGGCTCAGATCTTCCGCATCGGACCGTCGCCTGCCTACTCCGGAGACAACGTTATCGTCAGCATCACACAGGGAAACGAGGAGAACTACTTCAACACCCGCAAGCTGAATCCCTACACAGGCGCTGTGTACTTGCATCGACAGGTTGAGGGTCCGAGGGATTTCTTAATCAATGTGGAGATGAAGCTTTGGAGACAGGGGACGTTTACCACTTTCCACGCCAGGATCTACATCTTCATCACAGCCAACTCGCTCTAACTGCCGGAGACGTGCTGTGGCCTCTATGGACCTTAATTCATTTCATGAGGACTTCTCATGTCACTATTTAACAATGTCATAAAATCTACCACAGTTTGTTATGATGGGTTGGAGTAGTTAATCTAGTTTGTGTCCAGTTAAAATTAATATTGAAACGTTGCTGTAAGACTAGTAGAATATTTAAAGAGAAACTGTTTGCTTCGTCTCAGTTTCTGTTTTCACTGCAGTTGCATGAAAACCCTATAATATTAAGTTATCCCTTTTCCTTTCTTACTCAAATTGCAAATATATAGAACATTTCAATAATTTCATTGGTAAAAAAAAAAAAAGCCTGTAGAAAACACATTTCACATTTTCAAAAAAAACAATTAAAATCTAAGTCTAAAGTAATAACTCTGGAAATGCTGATAAGTTTTAATATTTTAGAATAAAACAACTCACCATTGTTTTAACTATCTTATCCAGATGTTAGTAAAAGCGTATATTAATAACAGGCGACCTCCAGCTTCTGCCCAGCTCTTTGTGTTTTCATACTGAGAGACTCGTATCAGAGTTTTCTGTTATCAGATGATGATGATGCGTAATTTAATAATACTGTGCTGAAAGCAGAAGAAATATTGTCAGAGTTTCATTACAGTGCCTGATTAACTATGTCACCTTTCTTTGACACTGCGCTGCTGTTTTTTTGTTTTGTCTTTGAAGTATTTTATATTATATAATTTTGTATTACTCTACATGGTGGGGTTTTTTTTGTATCAGACACATAATGGATGGATGTATCATATTTTTTATGCTAGATTGACAAGCTGCAAAGTATTTTAGTAAAATATTAAAAAACACCAATGTGGTTTGGTGTGTGATGGCTGTTTTATTTATTAGGAGGAAGAATACTTGTGCTTTTACTTCAGAATCATTCCTCAGTAATTCTCACTTGTCATACTTGTTTAATTATGCGTCAGTTCTTGCCTATACAGGGTATACAGAGAACATTATTCCCCAGTGAAGCTGTTAAAGTATATAATCCTTACTTGTCAGGGCATGTCACACAGTAAATATGAATGCCTATTTACATACCTGTTCACACCTTGCCAGTGAGTTCAGCGTGAGCGTCATCCATCGACACACGCCTGTTTGATGCACACACACGTTTAATGAAGGCTTATAAAAGCAATGATCATGTAACGTTTGATTTCTGAAATAAAATTTATAATAGTCTTCTTATAGTTACATGTATAAGGTCTAATAAGTTCAACTCCATCTGCTGTAGGTTGTAGCATAGAAAGAGTTACGCTGCCACCTACAGGACGGATGAAGGTTTACATCTTAAACCTTGGCTTTCTTCCCGGCAGGATCAGTGTCTTACACGACAAAACACCAACTAAAACACTGAGTTCTAACTAATTTAAACCAACTTTTGTGTAAAGAATTTATAATGAATGAGTTTAGACGGTTTTATTCTTAATAAGTTCTACTTTAAGCTATTAGATGATCTTTTACCTCTGCTCAGAGTTCAGTGAACCTCCTGGACCTGCTGTAATCATCGGAAAGGGTGTGTGTGTGTCTCTTTGACAGCTGTATTAATGCATGTCGCACATCCCAAGAGACCTGTTGGCCAGTTTTCTGGTCTCTAAGATGAGTTATACTGCTGAAGGTCATTTTAACAAAAGAGACTGATTTCTGCTCTAATTTTAGTCACTAATTTTAATTTTAGAAAACAGTAATAGCTTGTTAGTCCCGTAAGAATCAAGTCACTGACGTTCCCTCTGACATAACTCACAATAATAACTATGTGTGTGTGACTGACTCAGGTTTTCAAACACACCCAGTGACTGAGATGCCACACTCGGTATGTATGATACATAACTAGCCCTTGAGCTGTGATTGATGTCTCTTTCCCCTAATTAGCTTTATCTGCTCTTCAAGATTAGGTGGTGCTGTGTTTCAGGGACAGTGAATCATGCATCACAGACAGGGGAAGATACACACATCTATCATGGGTTAAGGGACGCTAGCAGGAAGTTCTGAAATCTCCTGGACAAAGGAAGAGGGACTGAAGAGGGTTATAGAGCTGGATTGTCACAGAAGAGACTGTTATACATAAAAGTCAGAGTATTAAAGATCATTATTTGTGCTGTGCAGCCTCAGTGTTTGCAGCTCCTATTAAACAAATCTAGAGAAATGTAAATTACACATAGGCCTTTAATGACACGATGCTTCAGAATTTCTGCATTCAATTCATTTGTTTTTGGTTACAGAGGATCTTTAGGGCTGTCTGGGAAAATCTGTGGTAGGAAAAAGAATGAAAATGCTTTTTATTTAGTCAGTAAGTGATGACATACCACTGATTTAGGCACTCAGCTCACATTGCTCCTGTTAAAATGCTTTTTTAGCTGATAAAAGAGAAGCGTCAGTATTTGTTACTTATAGTAAATAATGTGTGCATCCATTGTTATTTCAAATATAACCCACATATTTTAATAAAGGCACAAAATGCTCTATGAAAATGATAGAAATGAAATCCATGTCCATTTGCAATATATAACCCAATATTACTTGTCATCCTAACCACCAGGACAAAAAAAAAAAACTTTAACAGGTAAAACATTGAAAGAATCCTCAGGACGAGCAAAAAGAGTCAGAGATCCCACTGCAAGGATAGACAGGCAAAAGATTTAAGGACAGCAGTCCAATTGAAAACTGTTCTCTTTTAGGTTCATATATTTTAATATTGTTTAACATTGTTTCCAAAGGAAAGTTTGCTGTTAAATTAATGATTTTTTTTATTTGAGATGCCATAAACAAAATCATATTCCCCTTCAGTGCATCAAAGTGTTGACATAAGTTTCACAGACTAATAAAACTCTGGCAGATAAACCAGGAAACCGTCTGCATAGCTGGATACCACCTGAGGTGAGTAGCAAAATGTTTTCATTTGTAAGATGAATTAATTGATTTTAGGGCTGTCACAGTGTCAGGTTTTTTACATTGCGGTGTACAGAGTTTGGGTTGATTTCTAACTCTAAAAAATTTAAAAAGAAATGCTATCAATCATCTTCTATTTATTTATTGTGTGGTTCAGGCTCTTTTTTGGCAAACGAATAATATTCAAAATGCAAGTGATGGAGAGCAGAGTCCCTGTAATCAAAACTGTACAAAAACATCCAAAAAGAACAATTATAATCATAGAATTATTCTATTCCAAAGTGTGAGGCAACTGGCTTTATATTTAAGAATATACTACAAGAGAACTAAAGCATTTTGCTTGAAAACAGAAGACTGCATAAGGATGATAACCATACTGATAACAATTATGATAACAATGGGAATGAAGTTGATGGGGGAAAAAAACGAATCAAAACAACTCTTTTGGCCATTTTTGGAGGGAAAAACAACTGCAATCTATCTTGCAAATGACTGTACAGCATGTGTCTGGGTGGAGGTCGGAGCAAAGGTGGGGTGGGGATAGAGTGTGATGAGAAGGGGAAGGTGGGGCTGTTACAGACACACTTGTCTTTGATAGCTCAGGTGGTCATCACCCGAGGGCGAAAAGAGCGTTAATGGGCATTCTCAGCAGCAGACAAGCACAGGCTAGCGCTCCCTCTTCACCGGCTGCCATAAACAGGGGGAAGTATGCATCATTAGACAAGGCTGAGGCTATCTACCCGCAGTCAAGCCCACTTAATACAGTAGCTAGCAGCATGTGGAGTGTGTAGACTCGACCCCGAGGCCTCCCACTCCTCAGTACAATTGGCTGGATTGGGAAGTTGGTCTTGAAGCACAGCAGCATGATTGGTCAACTTGTGGAGCGATTACCTGACCCACAGAGAGAGTTATCACTGTAGATTTTGTTATGCGTCAACGAATCTGTTGAAAGCAAGTAAATCAATGATGGGTTATCATCACTGAATCACTGAAAAGTGACTTTATTTGCATTAAGAGGCAACAGGGATGCTAATAAGAGCTCAGTCTGTGATAAACAATAGCTGAGTTAATTCAAAGTTAAAAACAACCCTGCAGCAAATATGATTCCCATATGTGCGTCACATTAAACTGGCCGGGAGATTGGGCCTAAAAAGATGCAGAGCGAGTGCAAAAGAAGAGATCAGTAAGGTTAAACTTCAACAGTATAAAATAAAGCAAACAAACAAAACTTGAGTTAAAAAAAAACTCAGTAGAGAGCTTAATTTTTTTGTTTGTCTCAACTCCTTTGCAAAAGCATGAGCATAAATGAGGAAGAGGAATTGAAAAACACAGACAGAAAGACAGTGAGAGAGGAATTTTGCCCGAGAGGGGAATGAAGGAAGGTATGTGAGGTTGCCTGTCACTTTGAGATGCCTGATAGTTCCACCGAGGCGTCATTTCATCACACTCCAGCAGATATTGCACCATATCTCTAATATTTCAACCTCTGAATGGAAATCTTAAAACTATGCGCACAGAAGAACCTAAACAAGCCCTCAAAGACTGACATTTTGCCTCCAACGTGACCCGAGACAAGATGCAAGAGATCCAGGTCAGAATATGAGATTTCAGCTCAGGGGGGCAGATGCAGAGGAAAATGAGGTTTACCCCCTCAACTCAGGAGTGAACTGACCTTAGGGGACGCTCTTCTCCAAGACTCCCTGGGTGGGAAGATTTACTGGAGTTTTAATCACAGGTCGACGCTCTGACCAATGGGAGAGGAGCCACGGATGATGCGCTGCCTCGTTAACTGCCATTTTGACAGAATGAAATGCCAGACATCTTTGGCATGTGTGACTTTTGACACAACAAACCGTGTTTTAAACTCTCCTGATGTACTGTATTGGCTCACTCAAAATAAGGAGAACATTAGCAGAGCTGTTTTGTGTGTGATGTGTGTGTGTGTGTGAAATGTTAAACATATACCAAAATGACAAAAAATATAATTTTCTCTCTGGTGGTGTGTACTAGTAATCACAGTCAGTAGTATTTGGTTTCAAATGGTATGTTTTTGCATTCTTCATAACTCTGCTGCCTCCAAAGTAAAATTAAAGTGAAAAGATTGATATGTGGTGTCAACAGAAAGGAGAAATTCCACACCAGAGACCATCTTGCTCTGGAATAACACCAGCCGTGATGTAAATCTGTGTGTGTGGTGCAATGAAGCGCACAAGATGAGAGAAATGAGTTTGATAAACAGGTGAGCTGTGCTGCATATATTCTGTGGGCCTGAACATTCTCACAGTCATGCATGTTGTTATTGACATAGATATGAGGTGATCATTGAGTTTGTGGCCTAATGAGTATTTCTGTTACATGTTATTGAAAAATGGACAACGTCAGCTTTTGATTGCAGTCACCTGCTACCTTAATCTCAGGGTCTTACTACCCAAGAAGGTCCACAAGGACGTGAGGCAGAACTGAGAGAGTGCCAGTTTCTTTCTGCACCTCATAGAAGTGGGCTGCTGAGTTCAAACATGGCATGGAAAGCCTGGGAGATGATCCCAGTCCTGGAGGGCCAGCGACAAATTAGACAACTGACCAGATCTATTGGAAGACTGATTAATAAAAAATGATACAGAGCTACATATCTCGCAGGAATGTGCCCATACAGTTGTCTAAAACTTCATATTGCCATGGTCCTGAATCTCCACAAAGTGGATTCATCACAACATGTTGAGGAACAATCTTGCCATTTTTTTAAGGTGGATCCAGAAAATTTTTTTTCAGCAATTCCTAAAAATTGAATCCACTGACCAAAACTGAAACAGAGGAAACACCCAGGGTTGATGTTATTTATTTGTTTCTAATAAATAAAAGATGTGATATCTAATAAATGTATAGACTTTTTTGTAGCATTTTCTTTAATTGTTTTAGGATCAGAATAACAATATTTTTTTTTACTTTGTTGCCTCCATGAGGATGACATATTTGGTTTTTGAATGAAATGTTTATTTGCTATGGGATGGTTTATCATGAAGTTTGATATAAAGCGGAGCATCATCATCAAAAATGTGAGAATTTCAATACTCTGCTTTATGAAGCCTCGTTTGTGTTTTATGCTAAATGGAAAATTTTAGCGTGTTGACACACTAAGTTAAGATGGTGAACTTGGTAAAATTTTCCACCTAGACTTTATGTCAGTGACGTGCTCATATTAGTTATAATGTGTTCTTTTGTTCAAACCGATATTTAAAAGATTTACCTAAATCATTGTCGCAGACAACAGCGCATCATAATTACATTTATATTTTGTCTCTCTGACAATGATGTTACTGATAATGAGAACGATGATGCCTCAGTAGACCAGCGCATATCAGGAGATCATCTGTAATCCACGTCATTTGTGTCTATGTAAATGTCCCACCAGTCCTTTGAGTTGTGATGATAAAAAAAAAGGGCCTCCCCAATTTAAGTGGTGAAATTTCACAATATTCAGCAAATGAATTTGCAAGATGCAACAGGTACTGCACAGCTTTCATGACTGTCTGCATACCAATGTGACCGCAGTCTAACTATTACTCTCTTTATCTCTGCCCCCTCCGGCACCAGGGTACAAAACCCTGTATTCTCTTTCCAGAAAAACTCTCCTTTGAAACTTCTCAGGGATATGTACATTTGTTTGTGTTTACCCCTACAGCAAAGTCGTTTTTATGACAGCTCTGTCATTTATAGAGAGCAGGATTCTGAAAAATGGCAGTAAGACAATTCTGCCTAATCTTTAATGATTAGATATGAAACGGAACAATATATCTGCTGTTGTGCCGAAGACCACATTCCCACTCGGTTTGTGTTTTCACACCCCAGCACACGAGCGCTGGCAGAGTGTGTGTTGGAAAGATTGATGCCTGTGTGTTTATGCGGTGTGGATCCTGTTGTATGTGGCAGTGAGCAGTTTCATTCTGACTGACAGCTGCTCGATATTCTTTTTCATAAACACAAGCAGCAATCAGCATAAATCATGTCATGCCCTTCACTTTATATGCTTCAATAAATATTTTTTTAAAGACAGGTTGATTTGTTGTTATTTCTGTCTAATTGTCTAACTTGTCACTGATGCACACGCTTATGACTCACAAGCAGCACGCCCAGATAATGGTCTCATTGCAGTGGGAAATTTCCCCGACTCCTCACAATAACTTGCGGATAACCAGGGGAACTATGAGGATGCCCTCGTGCCCTCAAGATGCTTTAGGTAAATCAACATCCATTCTAGAAAAAAATCTTTTCAAACTTATCAAACTGAAACAGTGTCACTGCAAAGATTTGACAGAAAATGACTTCTGAGTCCTGTCACATCTGTTTTACTCTTTGACAAAGAGGGGGCAGTGAGATCAGATGCTGTTTGTGAAGCGCTGAAAATACATCATGGCTAATGTTGACTAAATTCAAACCGCGGTTTACCCAAATTACCGAAGGAACACAAAGAACTCCCACCCCTATTGTGGCATCTAGTCATGCAGAGAGCTTTGGCTTTAATAGACCTGATTTTAAGACATTTGTCTAAAGCTTAGAGACTATATGCATCCATACATAAATATATATAGTCCTACATACACACTACATAACATACATAGGGAGTTCTGTTGGTCTGGATTATACAGATTAACGGGGAGCCTGTACCACAAAAAAAATCTCTGACATTTTCATTGTAACTCAAGAGACAGAAAAAACTAACTGATCTTCAGTCTGCATGACAAAACAGCACTTTAGGTAATTGAGAAAAATATCTTTTATGAGGTTCATAAGACGGAATTTTCCACCGACATAATATTTAGGAAAAAAAAACTGGAATGAAGATTTTTACGTCATTTAGATATTATTTTTTATTGTTACTTTTGCAGACACTGTGAAAATGTAGCCATTCTACTGCATTATAATAATATATATATGTAAGTAAAATATATATTTTTATACATGTTTCGAATATTCTTCACCCTCATGTCTGTAAAATAGGATGAGCAAAACATTAGAAACAATATAATGCAATCCAATTCAACACCACTGTAAATTAATACTTTAGGTTTTACTATTTAAACTAATATAACAAATTAAAAGAGCAGTTTGCCAAAAACAGAATTAAGATGAACCCAAATAACTCCAGCAGCTTTAAAACCACTGAGTCACTGATGCTGCTCTCACCCTCCGTCCGTCTCCACCACCTGCCACATATCTCAAAGGTGCAGGTGTGCTTTCTTACAGCTTTGGCCTTGAAGTTGCCCATAAATGCCTGATACACTGCAGAACTGTGCTGGAAAGCTGGAAACACCACCGATCATTTCCAAACAAAATGAGAACTGTCTCTGGCCTTTTACGGGTGCTAAAACTTTGTTATCTTTAAGGAGCTCAGAAACGCAGCGAGAACAGTAAAATCTTGCTTTAAACTGTAGAGAGTGAGGCAGAGAAAGGCTGGAACTGATAGAGGTGAACAAGAGCTTGTGTTTGAGGGTGACATCTGGGCTGAGCTGCCGCAGACATGGTGGTGCAGCAGACAGCGTGTCAAAAACAAACAGCATGCCTGTGAGGACGCATCTTCAGGAAGCATTTACTGGTTTACTGACACTTGAAAATGTGCTCTAAATGAACTGGAAGCCACTAAACTGAGGCAACAATATTGTTACTTGGACATATTTCATAATAACAGTCAGTATAAAATCTCTAGTGAGCCTGTAACCTTGTGCTTCTCCCTACATGTTGCATCAGGTGTGAAAGTGAGGCCTAATCATCTCTTTGTGCGTATTATTTTTCTTTCTGAAGGGATTTGTGTGTGGATAAGTCATAATTTAGCCAGGTAACTGTCTTTTTCTCAGTAAGTAGCTGTGTTTCAGAGCAGGCAAACTCTCTCATCTTCCCTCCACAGCTGCATTTATTTGTCCAGTTGATCAGCTGAAGCTTCAATAAAGCATTCAGTTAACAAAAGGTGAATGTTTTCAGTTCATGTTGATGGGTAAAAAAAAATGCTTATAAGCCTCTCTTGTCTCCTAAAACATCCTACATCCTACATCGTTCCTGGTGTTCTTTTTCAACTCAAACCCAACCTCAAGCATTTGTTCTGCTGAGACTCCTGCTATTTGAAACAATATATTTTTTTAGATTTACACCCTAATTTTGAATAGGGGCCACAGTATTTATTAAAAAATGCATGAAGCTTGTAAGAAAATTAATATCATGAAAAAGGTTATATTTCTATCAAAACTACACTATGAAATGCAACCATCCACTAAGTTCTCCTACTTAATGGAAACTGCTGTTGTTTCTCTGCAGAGGACAGTCTCTCACTGCTCTCTGCAGCATGTAGGAGACTCACATTACTTCGCTCTTTGGCTCTGAATTGCTCGTTTTAAGTTGCTTGAAAAGGTGGCCAATGATTCAGTCTTAATGAATTGTAATTAAAAATGTCCTCCAGCTATTTAAAAACATTTAAAGGACTCTATTTGAAATTGTTTTTTTCCACTACAGTCCAATTACTTTATCAAAAATTCAATATAAAAAAGTGACAATAGAAGTAAATAAAAAACAATATTAAAAAAATCTATATTTATATGGCAGGAAATCAGGTTGATTAATTATGTGAATCTTAAACATAAAGTTAAGAGCTTCTCACGTTGAAATCCATGTGCGTATATGAAACTCTGCAGGCTGATGCACATAAATACAGTACACGTATATTTAAGGATGGATGCTCCTGTAGAGGCCACTGAGCTGCACCTTATTAGTGAGAATGAGGTCAGGCCTTTTCAAACAAAGCCTTCTAACAAAGGCCCACTTTGGAAAAAAGGTGAACACATTACGTTATGAAAAAAAGGAGGAAAAAAACTCAACAAATTCCTCAGATAAAAGTGGAAGAAAATGACATCTCATGAATGTGATCATTGTTTCCTTTCCTTTGGTGTTTCACATCATAAAGCTCCCGGAATGCAGCTGCATCAGCGTTTGAGCTTTGACTAAATCCATTCAGACTCTTTGTTGTGCACTCACTCAGATCGCACAGGTACACACACACATACACACACACAAACATACACACTCATACACACACTTACACAACACCACACCTCAGTTATCAGTCATCTACTGCAGCTCTGATAACCATGATCAACACACAACACATAGCCATGCTAACTACGCCTCCATTCACTGTCAGTATCTGTGGTGAATTCTTTCTCTCTCTCCTGCTGCCTTCTGCTATTTCCCACAATGCAAAGAGAAGACTATCAGCCACAATTGATCTAAATGCTATCAGATGCCCTCACTTTACAATTTCACACCCTTGCTGGAAGATATAACAGTGACTCGGAGAAACACTTACCACCTTAAGGTTTTGTTGGTTGTTAAGACTCCTTCTGGCTGCTGAGAGAAAAAATGGAGGCCAGTACCAAGCAAGGGCGCTCAAAGGAACAATTCAGCTGTGTTTATGGAAAGAGCCTGGAGTGCATTGGAGACGCGGCGTCTCCTTTGAATCTGATGAGGAGTTTAGATCAGACCTGTAAGGCTAAGGAGCGCTGTTAGTCTGATCAAACAGCTGCCAATATGAAAAGGACTGCCATATCCTCTTAGCACCCGGGGCTGTGTGAAATGAATACAGCTTCTCTAGTTTCCCTCTTACAGGCACCTCTCGGGTTGGAAACATTTTTTCATAATTGCATTTAATTCTATGTTAGGTGTCCCCACAGTGCCACTATTAAGGTTAAGGCTAAGCTGGAGAAGCTTTCCAACCTTTGTCATTCGGGGCTTTGACTCATTTAGAGGTAGTATCATTGATCCGACGCTAAGAGCACAAGAAAACACACAACATATTAAGTTGTATCCCTGTGTTTTCGATATTCCAATTATTCCCATGAATGGAGTGTATTTTAATCGACTGTGTGTGATATTGTGAAATCCCCCTTAGCTGTGGTATATTTTTGAAGTGGATGAATCCGATGGCTTGGGAAATGGATCTTAGTTAAGAGTCTTTAATGAGAGAGGGTATTCCCAATTTGAAAACCTTAGTCATTGTTTCGTTAAGGTAGTCTTTCATTAAGTTTTTTTTTTCTCCCTAGGAAGCTTAAAGTGGAGGGCTCATTAAAGCTGTGACAGTGTCGGGAAGGTTGCGTGCCTCTTCTATCTCACTTACAGCTTCTGCAAGTGAGTCAATTGAACCTTGAATGCTTTGGTTCAGGCTGAGTTCATGAGAAAAGGCTGCGTAGAGTTTCTTTGAAATTATTTGTGAGCATCTTCTTGGTGGGTCAGTATTTTTTGTCAGTGATACAGAGGGAAAATCACATGGGGAAAAGTGCAGCAGCAGGGGAACATGCAAGAAAATCTAGTGAAAAGTGTACAGACACACTCATGCCTCCACTTGCATGCATGTGTTATCCCCCCCCACCTTCCTCACACACACACAAATACACACACACACTCTACAAGGGAATGACAGTACGTCTTTTGACTTTAAAATGAAAGGACAAGATTCATTATAGGATTATAAAGTCAGCTCGGCAAAAAAGAATCAATATTTTGTGAGATTAGCATCATCGTCATAGAGAATAACTAATTATGGGGTAATTTATGACAATAGTGCTGCAGCAAATGCAAAGTGAATTAAAATTCAAGTGTGTTGTCCTCTTAACCTAATTTTATACACATTTAACAGATGTGAGACAAAGCAGTGATAGAGTAAATAAAGACAATCTGATCAAGGTACATTTTGCTCATACCAACCTTGTTTTAGCACATATCAGGCATAACTGTTTGCACAAAATCATTTGCATATAGCACTGCCATAACATATACATTCATTCTTAACAGAGAACTTGGGAGTGTGCCATGATAGCAGTTTTTGATAAAGTTGTATGCATGTGGGAGCCCCCAGTAGGTGCTATTAGTCTTCCTCTCTGTACTCCAAAAACATGTTTTGTGCAGGCCAAGGCCCCAAGGCGAGCTGAGAGTAAATGTGCATTCCTTTCTGCCTGATTTAAAAGAGAAGTCTCATCTTTTTTTATGCACTTAGTTGATCAGAGATGAGCAGGAGGCATTCCCTCATCAAAATCATGACGATGAAAAGGTAGAAGTCATGTAAGTATTCTGGACATATACCTTTAATGTTGATTTTATTAAGTTTCGGATGTTTAAGTGAAAGTATACAAGTGTTAAGAGACTGAGTGAAGATAAGAGCTGATTTGAGAAGTGGTGTGGGACCCAGCTCAGACCCAGACATTTGTTTTGGCAGCAAATAAAAGTGCATTTTAAATCGCATGCATATCAAGTTTGCATGCATATAGCAGAGCATTAAGCAACAATAGAAAAGTCCTGGCCCCAATTGTAAATGTTTACATCCACTGACTAGTTTGTACTGTGTATTTAGTCTCTGTGCAGGTAAGGTGCAAGCAACAAGCGCACAAAGAACAAGACACACATGCAAAGAATCATGCACAAGCACAGATATGCACACAGAGGGCAGCTCTGAGCCAACAATTCAGTGGAAATGAAGCCCTGCTGCCAAAAGCCTGCAGATGGAAATCTGCTCAGAACCCAGAAAACACCTGATTGTACTCAGATCCAAATACTGAACATTGTAATTGGCCAGACAACAGATGGGCTACACAAACAAAAACACTCAGGGGTGTTGATTATTTGCTTAAGCTCGGGGTGTATTCAAAATGTTCATGTTAAATTATTTACCCTGAATTAAACTTCATTACTAAGTTTTAAAATCATTTGGTGTGCCCATAAAGTTGATCATGAGGACACAGCTACCGTTATATTAACCGTCATCAAAAAGACCCAGAATAATAACAAGTGTGGAATTCCTAACTCTTTGGAAGACACATATTTTATTACACATACAGTCTTGTACAGAAACCAAGAGTTGCCATGGTCGCTGCTATATTTTTAAAATTCTTTTATCTTGGGGTCACAAAATAATTATGTTGTTATCACAGGATAACAACCTGTTATCTTGTGATAATGAGATAAATTAATGCGTTATCACAGGATTATGGGTTTTTATCTCATAATAACCAGATGAATGAATGAATCTTGACAGTGAAGGTTTGCTTACTTGTTTCGTCTTAAAATACAGCTTGAATAAGGACCAAGTCTCACTCAAAGAAAAGGGGATAATGATGTAAGCCAGCCATCAGCTGACTATTTCAACAGGTGTTCTCCTCCAATTTCACTAACTTTGTATCACTTTTTTAGAGTCCTTATATAGCCGCTTTACAACCTCACAAATATCAATAGGCTGAAATGTTAAGTCACCCTAACTGTTGGCAGATGTTTCAAACACAAGATGGTGCACTTAAGAGGTTATTTCCTGGATTTTGTTATGTGTGTATGTAACTTACCCGCCTCTTTGGGAAGAAACTGTCAGGTTCTATTAACTATTTGTAGCCTATTAACTCCAATTTACCTCACATCAGGTCCAAAACCTTGATAAGAAAAATAAAAGCAGTTGCAGTGTCCACCATTTCCACATATGGAAAGAAAGAGCTTCTGAAATTTAGACTACTGCCACCTGTAGGCAAAGTGTGTAACAGCAGCGCAGTTTTTGTTTTGGTTTTTGTTTTGTTTTGTTTTTGCTTTTTAATAATAGGTTATTGTAAGGTGTTTGGTGCCATTTAAAAATGGATTTACTTAATTGATTTACTTTTAAATTTCACTTTTATTGTTTAAATAGCTAACTCTGTGTAGGTGACCAAAGCTGTACATTAAGCAGCCTGAAAAATTTCTATGTATTACAAAAAAAGACCAATAATATCTTATGTTTTAAGTCTAAATGATCAATTAAATAACAAAAAGATCAAAACTTTTTGTGCTAATAGTTATTTCTTTGAGCATTTACAAGAATATAAGTTAGAGGTTGTGGTTAAATATAAAACTCACACAGACCCGCAGAGTAAACAGGATGTGCCATAACATCTACTGCCTGCAGGTGGTGCAAGGGTTTGATTTACATCAGCAAAGTGCAACATTTCTGGAAATATGTTAATTTTTTTCTTTTTTAGCCAAGGGTTACGTTAACATATGGATATCTCTGTGTTTTACGCAGTCACTTCCGGGAGCTACGTAACCACTGCAGACTCCAAGAAGTGACTATGCCCAGCCAAGAAAAAGTCTGGCACATGGCCCTCCATAAAACCACAACTTGTCATTTTTACACTGTTTAAATGTTTTTGTATGGATTAAACAAGCAAGATATAAAATGGCAATTAGTGAGCTTCAGAAGTGCTGGTATAGGGATTTTTTTTGGCTCTGGACAGAGACAGGCTAGGTGTTTCCCTGTTTCCAGGCTATGTGCTAGGCTTGCTGAGGCTGTGTATTTACCATGCAGACATGAAATTGGATATCAGTCAAAGTAAGAAAGCAAATAAGCATCATTCCAAAAAAGTAGAACTAGTCTTTTCATTTCTTTGCATTTTAACAGGGTTGCAGCATACTACATATCCAACCCAATGATATTTGTACGACTACTGTGATGGCAACCTCACAGCTGCCTCTCAAAGAAAATCTCCCTCCTACCAAATGTTACCAAAGAGGTTTTGTGAGTTTGTGGATGAGTTTCAACCCAGTTACGTGAGACTCTTTGCATCTGTACAAAATAACAAAAGATAAAAGACACAGTGACACAATCTTTTTTGCTTTAACATGGTGCTTATCTTCCGTGATGACATTTGTTTGGTGCAACAAACAGTCAGATGGCTCTTTAAAATATGTTTACTGTGACCATCTACTGTATGGAAACATTTTGTTTATTATCTTTTGCTGGTACCTGCTATTCAAATCAACTGACCTTGTTGTGTGTGAGGTAGATTTATGATGTGAATGGATCTTTCATCATCCAGCAGCTCGGTGAGATATGCCACCCTTGACACAAGAGGTTCTGCTTGGTCTGAATGACGAAATATCTGTTATCTTTAATCTTAGAAAGCTCATGTCTAACCTAGATGCAAACTCGTGTCCCAGGTACAATGACATAAAATTACAGATATGTATTTTTTTTTAATGTTCCGTTGACATTTAACAACGTGGCCTTTTCCCTTTTTTGCACGGCAGACTATTAAGCCAGTTTCAAGCTTACCTGCAGGGCTGTGTTTTCTGTGTTTTCGCTCTACTCTGCCTCATTGACTCTAATATGGGCTTCCTGAATGGGTTATCTTCAGACTTGTTCCCACAGGAGCTGATGACTCAAAATGATTTCAAAGATGAATGATGAGTATGCAAATCTCTGTGGTCTGAAACAACTAGATTTGTTGTGATTTATCCTCCAGACACTAATCAACACTTCAAAGACAGCTAAACGGAGCAAACATGAAACACAGGGGCCTGCAGAAAATTGCAGGACACCTGTGTTTCGCTCTTTTGTACTCAGTTCAGATCAGAAGTCCTGAGGTCCTGAGGCAAGTTCATTTTCCCAGTCCAGTCACGTTCCCTCTCAGTTGTGCAAATAAATGAAGCTTCTGAAGATAATTGATTTAGTTGGAAAAATTTAAATAAGAGTGACTCTAAAGAAAAAACGGCAGTGTCAGCAAAACACGGAGCGTGATACAGCAGAGACATGAACTGAGAGGTGACGCTTACAGTGTGAAAATTAAATTGTGGAAGGTACATAAATTATGTGCAGCAATGAGGGTTTGCGTGATGGCATCAGAGCAATCACAGTGGAGACGCAAGGTGCTATGCTAACTAGAAATAGAGGAAGAGAGAAGGACTTTGAGGTTTAGTTAGAGAGAAGAGGAAAAATCAAGATCATCACACCCCAGCACTCCACTAAAAACCAAAGATACTGATAACAGAGTTTGTTTCACCCATCACCACAGTTTGTAATTATTCACCCCTTTCGTACAACGATAAAAAGCAAGCTGGTCGACCAGACAACCAAAGGTCTAAAGTAAGGCTAAGTAAACTCACCCGCAGAGGCAGATAGTCATCAGAGAGGAAAACCAAGACCTGGCTGAGCTGTTGAGTTATCTACACACACACTCCTTCAGAAAGCGAAGGTAGCAAACATGCAGAGAAGTTTTTGGACACAACTTCATGTTTAATGCCACACAAACAGGAAGAGGCAGGTTATGAGGTTGCTAGTCTTAAAGTTAAAACCAATCATGAACTCAAAAGAGCTAGCAAGATAACACATGGAGGAGGCCCAGTGTGTTAGAGTGAGATTCAGACTTGCTTAGAGCATCATTTGTGCACTTGCTTTGCAGCAGACCAGAAACTAGGCAAGAGAGGCTTACGGCCCTGTGTTGCTCCACACTTTTTAAAATTCGTGTGACGGTTCTGGATAGAAATTTTGTTCTGTAAGTCAGTCTACCACTATGGTCCGGCTCAAATTAATGTGATCTCTTTGGGGCCTTTGACTTTTTTTTATCTTGTGCCAAGTCAAAAATTCATGTAGTCAAACAAAATTTACCTCACTTTATGCAAAACTAATGACATTCCTACAAACTTTAGCTGTACATAGTTTTGAGTGTTAATCAGTTTACGTTTGGATGCTAACATGCTTATCTAAAATGGTGATCATATACATTTAATTCACCAGGCATCAACAAGCAAGCTTTGTCACATGAGCATGTTAGCATAGTGACGTCAGTATTTAGCCCCAAGCACAGACAGATCTCTTGAGTCTTAGTCTTGTTTACAATAACCTGCCATTAAACATGGTATCGTTCTTTGTCTCTGCACTAATAATCTAATTTGTGGTCAAAGGCACAGGAGGTGTAGCTTCATAGCTGACAGCTCATCAGCTGGCATGAGGTGTTTCTCAAAAAAGTGCTTTTCTCTCACAGCCAACCTGCTATGGAATGCATACAGTCTCCTCAACAAGGCTTTGAGTGCAGGTAATAAATTTTCAGTGGGTGAGCAATGGGCAGAATTGAATAATTATGAAGAGTTGAGGCTTGCCTTGGATGAAACAATGTCGCCCGTGTAATGAGCTGGCTTCAAGTGTTTGTTATTTCAAAAGGGAATTTTGCTCTTTAAGGTGCAATCGTCATACAGTTGTGGACTCTGCTGTGGCATGTTGTTCTCTAAAGAAAACATCTTCAGGGATTTGTCATAGGTACTCCCAAAATACTGTCAGTCTGTTGAAAAAAAAACATACCCAGAGTCCAAAAATAGCATGACTGGATGTAAAATTAGAACTATTGTGATTTAAGAGATTAGTTTCGGATGCATTAAATAATCTGAACAGGGACAGATGTTAATAAAATACATAAACAAAAAAGACACAATAGTTTACTTACATTTTCATTATTATTGCTGTTGTTATTGTTGATGATGTTGTTTCTTTAGCCCTGAAATCATCATGAGAAATAGGTGGAAGACTATAATTATTGAAGTTTATTGAAAACATGGGACCCAAACTTACAAAAAAACATTATGAACAGCCAACGCACTAACATTTTGGTGATTTTTTCCATGATAAAAGTACATCACAGGAATAATAAAATTTGTTGTGTAATTTGAGTTTAATTTTAAGTTTTTTACCAACTTGTATGTGCATGTATGTACATACAGTTTCATATATATATATCTTAAATGTCATCTTAAGCTGAACAGACAAGACTAGGAAATTATTTTAAATATTATCACAAATTGGAACGATATCAATATCAATATAACAAGAACCCATTTTGAGTTCCTAAGATTCTTAAAACATAAATTTCAGTTATGGCAAGTCAAGTCAAAGACAAAATTTGGTACAATGGGCTGTTAAATGACCTCAAGCTGATGCAGTCAACAAACCTAACCTATTAAAAACATACCCGTCCTGTTTTAAACTTGAATCAGGTGCACCTTTTCAAATGATGAACCCTTTAATATGAAGATGCTTCAGCGTACAAGAACGGGCAGGTGAAGCGGTTAAGTTCTGACATGCACTTGACAACAGACACGTTTAACACAAACTTACTCATTCTGCTGTTTTCATGAGCGGGAAGAGGATAAACAATGATAAGTAAACAAGTGTTTACCACATCTGAATAAGCTGTTGTGAATGAAATGGGATGCTGCTAACTCCATCCTTAAGTCTCTCACAGGCTGCAGGGGCACTTATCCCTCCCATAAAACAGAGGACAAGTAAACTTAACTAAACACCTGGGGCTATTTAAAGCACACTGCTGCACCGAGGCACGTTCCTCTCACCGTATGCTTGTTGACATTTACTGCTTGATTAGTTGATTACAGCATGAAACACACTTCATGACTGTTTGTACAGTCAGACAAGTATAAAAAAAAAACATTAGTTTTCTCACCTTAAAACACTCTCTTAACCTACGCCAGAATGTCATCAAGCATCTTGTTGACTGTTTCCTTTGCTTTTACCAGCAGCAAGCATCTGGAGTTTTGATGTTAAATCATTGTGTTCATGGGTGTTAATGACCCGCCATCATGGCAGCTCTTTTTATTGCTGTTTTCCAACACATGAAAAGAAGCTTCCATGTGCAAATACAGTTATGCAGGTTGGCACACAACTCCAGAGGAATGTGCTGCTCTTCTTTTTATTGAATGCATAAATTCAGGAAGTCCAAACATTAGTCGACAGCGCTCACTACCCCGCACAATTCTCAGAAAGCATGCTACCAAATCTAAATGTGTGCACTAAGTCAATCCCACTCATCCATGCCGGGATGATACCTCTGTCAGTGTGGCCCTCTCAGATGGAATTACTGTCATAGTTGGCAGGATGACTCTCTTCAAGTGATAAAAGAGGTGTTGATACAGAAGCATCTGGCAGGCCTCTGAGCTCCAGACAGATTCTGCTCTCGCTCATATTCATCAACTCCCAGACAACATCTGTTTGGGCCGTAGATTAGCCTAGTTAGCTGATATTGTGAATTTCAATGAGTGTGTTCCTTGTGCAGAACAAAATATTGATTTTGTTGACATAACTTAGATTAATTATAAATTCTCCCAGGAGAGGAGGATTCATACGCACCTAAGTCATCTTCAACATCTCCTCCACATCTCCTCTGAAGCAGTAGGGTTTTTCCTGAATCTGTTGCCCAAGGCTTGTTTTCAAAAGGTTTTGATTGATTACCAGGATTTAGGGAGGAATCTCGTACAATTTGCAATCTCTTGCAAAGGGATGCTCGATGCCCGTGGCATTTAGAGTTTTACTTTGAAACGGACTACATCTGTACAACTAGTCTTCGTGATGTTGACAGATCTGTTAATTGAGATTTGACTGATGTCGGTTTAGTATAAACATTACTAACTGTTGTGTACTTTATATCAAAGACAGGCTGACAGCCTTTTTAAATGCTTTGTCAGATTAAACGTGTTAAGATCTTAGCTGCACTGGTATAAAAACAGACGAGTAGCAAAATGGGAGATGTCCACTCACGTACATACACACACACATACAAGCCCCTCAGCCTCGTCTGCACGTCAGTGTTACCTCTGTCTTAATTGCACACACACACACATATATACACACACATGAACATGCAAAGACACTTCTTCTATCAGTCAAATGTGGCCAAAACCCCTGAGGGACTAAAGCCATTTTTCATGTAATTACAGAAAACCTGCCTGACTGGCTTTGAGGCAACTTGTGAAAGGAGGGACCAAGTCTTTCTTACATTGTACAGTACATCTCTAACCAGTTACTATTAGCAAAAGATAATTTCACTTTGTTCAGTTCTGTCAGCACATCCAAGATGTCTTACACAGAGTGTGTGTCACTGTAAACTAGCTTGTTAAACATCACAAGCATGAACCGCCAATATCCATACTGCTCTGTTATAAAAATTGAAATTATGCTCTAAAATGTGTTAATTTTTACATGGTAGATTTTTTTATGGGAATTTTTATCTCTGTACTCTCTAACTAACACAGCTTCTCTTTTCCCCATATTTACTCTGCACGTGTCTCCAAGTTTTAGCTCTAAGCCTCGCTCCTCATGCATGTGTTCACGATAATGGAATTTTTCCATTGTAGAAACACACAAATATATCATCATATGACCCAACGCTGACAACTACAGTCTGCTGCGGAGAGGGACAGTAGTAGAAAGGAATTTCCCCCAGGACAGATCAGTACAGACTCGGTGAACTGACGCTGTCTTCTGGGAGTGCGGCAAGTCTGCAGCAGCACTGGAGGAGGCAGCTCTGAGGTAATGTTTGTCTCTGTCTCCCCTTAAGATCAGCCTGTCATTAGAGCGCTGACGAACCTGTCATATTGTGACTCTGTTTTCCTACTTTATTTCTTCCCGGAGAAATAAAGCTTCACAGAATATTGTGTTTCCTTGAAACATTCATCAGAAGCAGCTGAGGACACTGGTCCTTTTGTCTGTGACTGTAATGGGAGACTGTTGCTTTGTATTAACAAATAATTTTTTTGTAGTGACATTGGTTAATTGGAAATACACAGTTTTAATTATATAAGCAGTTGTTTTTTGAGCATTAAGGGGACTTTTAATTTAATACTGATGCCTTCATATAATCCACACGAACATCATGACCATCTGTGAGAAGTTTGATGATGTTTCTCATGTTATTCTTATTTACTCTTTTACTTACCAAATCAGTTAAAAGGATTCATGGCACATAGACTGGAAGACCCTACGTGTATGTTCACCTCGCAAAGATTGGAAAGAAGTAAATTATTCCCAAGAAAATTTTATTTATTTTCGATGTTGTATTTTGTGGCTATGGTAGTGAAAGAAAAAGAAACAAAAAGTGACAGTAGAGAAAAAAAGCAGAAAGTGAAAGTGCACAGTGATAGAGCACGGGAAAAGCATGAGACAAATGAGACAAATGAATCAATTATTCAACAGATGGAAAGAATTTCAGTATTTTAAAAGAATCAAAAACAGTCCTGAATTGGCTCTCCTTTCATAGACAGGTATGGAATTTTAAGAATTTTGATAGGTTAAACTTCCTCAGTAAAACTTCTGTAACTGACCAAAGTGTATTTTGTTTCACCATCATGATTTTACATTTAGTGATTTTACAAAGTCAAATTAGATACAGTAACATACCTTTTCACTTTACATCCTGCATACAGCTGTTAAAAATATACTGAAATAAATTGTGACTTTCATTCACCTCCAAAAAAAGCACACACCAGCCAGAATAAAATCTTTATGATATGTCACTACCACATTTGTCCACAGGGGGCGCCAGAATCAACACAAAATGAAAGTTCTTCACAGTTGCCCAAAATAATTGAGCACTGGTTGTTTTAGCATGTTTGGGCCCCCATGATGCCTGAACATCACCGTCAGGAGTTCAAATGCTTCTCAGTGTTACAGATTTTTAATGTAAAACTGAAACATAACTACCTGTCTGTCCTTCACAGATCTTGTGTGGGCGCCAATGATTTTACGTCGGCAGCATGTAGCCTCCCTATATGCTGCAGTAAAGTTGTTTGATGTCTTAATATGTCTCCCTCTGTTGCCTTTTAAGGCCTGCCACCTGCAGCGGGCCTCCACCTGTCACAGGCTGCTCTGATGTGGATGTGATCTTCAGGTATCTCCTGCTGAGCTTCATTTGTAGAGTTACAGCTTTCCTAACACTTAATTTTTCATTAGCATGAGCGTCTTTCTGTATGCTATCTGCACAGTACCAAACAGTGTTCAAAGTCAGTGTATAGCCAGCAGTGAAAAAGCCCAGTATTTTCCTAAAGAGGTGGTGGCAACCAAAAAGAGAGTGAAAAAAGATGTCATTGGAAAAACATTTGTCTGATGGCCCAATAAAGGTTAATGTTACTCCATATTTTTTTATGTCTAATTAAGCAACGGTTTGCTAACAGTTTGTCATATCAGTTTAAAAAATGATAACGAAGACCTATGATGGTTGAAAAAACAAAAACCAAAAACCCCCATTACCTCCCACTTAACAAAACTTCAGCCAAAATATTCCTGAAATATTTGCTCTGTTTACACCATTTGGAGCCAAAGATCCAGGTCAGACCAAGCAATCATAGGTTTGGTGTAAACGTCAATCGTGATGATACAACCCACTAGTTTTAGCCCCAAATAACTAATTAAAACTAAATTTATTAAAAAAATGAACCCTTGAACACACCAATAGGATAAAAGCTGGAGAAAATTGACAGAAATTGTCTTATATAATTCTTTTTTTAATGTGTACTTCAATTATTAAGTTTGATCTATGTCCCATCTGTAAACATGGAGGGGGCGGGACTTTTAACCTACACTGCAACCAGACACCAGGTGGCGATCAAGATGTTTTGGCTTCACTTTTGAGAGGCTGTCATGTTGTCCGTCTTTTCACAGCCAATGATATAGACTGAGCACTGAATGTAAAAGTTCAATCCCTGCACTCACTTATTTGTCTTGGTGCTATTTATTACAATGTTTAGTCAAATGTTTTGTGTTGTTATGTGTGTGAAACAGTGACCATCTTGGGACACAAGTTTAATAATAAATTAAAAAAAAATTAAATAAGCCATTGTTATGTATGCAGTTAATAACCACTGCCTACATATGGCCAGTAAGACCTGTTATTCAAGTTAAGTCATGATGATTAATTTTGTCATTATTTGGAGAAAAAAAGAGAAAGATTTTGGCATCTTTCAATTTAAGATAAATATAAAAATAATAAAATATGGACTTGGTGGTTTAATTTTTTACACATTATCATTTGATTACTGATTAGCAGCAAGAGAGACTTATCTTAAAATTTCAAAATGACAGCTGAAAAATCACTGTGTACTTTTCGGTTTTCAGGCACTGATACTATCAGGCCTCTTTGAAATGAAGAAAACTTGCTTGACACAGTTTTTGAAGAAGGCCTTGCTGGAATGAATTAGTCTCCAGTCTCTTCTTCTTGTGTCCTGAACAGCAGCTCCGTCGCTTTGAGGAACCGTTTGCACTTCATGTCAGTCTCTGTCACAGCAGACACGGCTTTGTTCAGTCCACTCGTCCTGTCACCAGACACCTATCCTTTTGAGGAGCGGTGATTTATGATGGAAGTGATCTCTGCGGTATCTGTGCCAGCTGACAATGATCCAACTGCTTTTGTTCCCTCTTCAGGAGTCGCAGGTCCGGACATCAGATCGTAGTCCGGATCATGTTTATAAAGCTCCTTCTCATGGCAACTGTGGGCAGGGCTCTTGTGCTTCATAATGCATTTTTCTCTCTACATGTCGTAGTAATATCACTGTCAGTTAATGGTAGGTTCATTTCTTGGGCTGAAAAGGAGCAAAGAATCTAAAGACTTCCTGCCTGAAAGCCTTGAGGGTGTTTGTCACTGTCTGGCACAGGTTCAGAAGCCACTGCTCATCAGGCTTTCATTCTGAATTTAACTAGGCCAAGAGGAGACACTCACTAATGAATGGCCAGCCCAAAAAAAAAAAAAGCCATTTGTATTGCCGGCTCTCAGTATTGTAAAGACAACAACAGCAATATAACTTAAAAAAAACATAAATCAACAGACTGTAGGTGTAAAGCCTCTGTAAAATCATTAAAGGGGAATGAAAGTGAGATTTTCTCCCCTTCATCGCTCTCTTTATTCTGCTTCCCTTTTGTCCTATTCTTTATCTCATTACCATCACTGAAGCTGACCTCAGAGCAGAGCATCCAGCTGTGTTCCCCCTGCCCTACAGACAAACCTCTGACCCTGTGCTGAACTGTAGGATCATCTACAACTGTCACAGCCTCATCTAGCACTGTCATCGGATGACCTCCACGACTTTGGGGTCATTCGGTGCACATTACCTACCCCGATTCAACTTTTTTAAACTTGATTATGAGCTTAATAACAGTTATACGTGTCTTGTATGTCTTGAGAAATTGGAAATAAATGGATACAATGAAAAATGTTTGAAGGAATGAGGTGAATGACCGGAGATACCACCTGTCAGACATCTGACAGAGGCCTTTACCTTGTTTACAGCCAACACTGGCTGTTATTTACAGGGAGCCAGAGACATAAAACTTCATACAAGTGGTTATTACAGTTCATGACATCAGTGCCGCGAACTGTGTACGTAATTAACCACATGCACAAAAGGCAGCTTTGTGACCCACATACACAATATTTAATTGTGCAGAACAAGTTTTTTAGCATGTTGTTACAGCGAAATCTTTTTTCTTTGAAAGTCTGTTCTGGGATGTGCATTTCAATCCAGCATCAGGGGATGAAACGCAGATAACATGATTGAAAAGGTCTGTGGCAGCAACTTCAAAACACTTTTGTCACCAGCATTGTGGGATACATATCAAAAGAAGTACTTTCAGGTATCTCTTTACCTCTTTCGGGTTGAAGGTGAGGGTGTTTCCACATCTTGGCAAAGCATGAGTGGAGAAAGGGAGAAGATTAATGATATAATAGCTCTGACCACACGGTTTAGTTATTTAAACTGGCAGCATCAGCTCAAATTGTTTCATAGCTTTCTGCAATGATACATTTGGGAGCGTGTCTGGACAAGTTGCAAGATGCTAGAGGAGAGAATTCATTGCAACTCCCTCTGAACTGTTCAGCCAAGAGTTGTGAGCTTGGAAGTTATGACACCACGGTAAAGTACATGCAGAATGTTTACTTCCCAGCAACTTGTTTGCGCACTTTCCTATTGTTGACAGACGGTTGAAGAAATTAAAAACCCGAGACACCAGCAACACTGACTGATTAATTGATTGCCTAATATACAGATGGAAAAGATTAGACTTGGCTGTGTTTCCAGTTTTATTTCATTACTGTTTACATCCTCGCTGAAAGGTTGGGTCACGCGAGCACATGCGAGGGAGAAGGTTTCCTAATTGGAGGCAACCGAGGAATGAAACCTCACAAGTCAGACTGTGGTTAATAATAAACCTGCCGTCTTGTCAAACCAGCAAAAAAACAAATAAATCAAGGAAAAAAGGTGCCAGTTTCTGCTTTGTGAGGACAGGGAACGGCTGTCAAGTAAAGAATCCGCCTGGCAGACCGACATGACATGACACTGGAGAAGATCATGAAGATCAGTGATATTTCCTAAGCGTCTCGGAGTCCTACGGGGCTGTAGTGAGTTTTGTGTTTTTGTTCAAAACATCCCGTGTCAGGACGCCTGACACGTCGGAGGATTACTGTAAGCTCAGCTCAGGTGACGTCCTCTGGAGGTAGGTGGGTGGCAGATATGAGGGCCCTCCATTGCCCTGTTCCAAACCACTCCAAAAACAAGGAAAAGTATCATATGGGGCGCTTAGATCATTTGAAGATACAGTGCTACACACCATCAAAGGCAGCTCTTAACAAACTCACTCAAAGTTCTCATTACCCCATTTTTCAGATGCATTACGGTTCCAAGATTACACATATCAAAAGCTTTCAAAGGCAGGTTAAGCGGGCTGGTATGTTCTCTCAAATCATTGTAAATGGCTCCTTCAAAATCCCCCCAAGGAGCTGATCCTGCCTGCGTTTTTACCTTAATGCCGCTGACAATAGCTTGAAGCTATTTGACCACTGTGTTTACCTGAACTAAATCAGATAGACCATGGGAAGTGAGATAGACCCTGTGAGGGCCAAACTGCTGTGGATCTCTCTTGCGGGGAGTGGATATTGTCGTCTATCTCTGGCTTCCATCGCGGAGTCTCAAACAGCCCGCTGTTAAGAGAGTGCATGAATGAGCTCCCTGCCATACAGTATCTCTGGAATCACATAAAGACAACCTTGTGCTCTGCAATTTACTGTGCAGAGCTCAGGTGCTTGTGCATGTCTCAACCAGAGGAAAAACAAAAGTATGACTGACATAATCATGTGTCAGAAGATTTATGGTCAGAGAGAGCGAAGGGGAGAGAAAAAACTGGAGAGCACATTTTCTCGCTCCTCCTCCTCCTCCTTCAAATTACTGTCTTTAGCGCTGTCCACTTGTTTGAGTGAAATGTTGGAAGTTGTTGAAACAGAGTAGTTCACACTTACACACACACACTCGCGCGCACACACAAAACACAGAGCCTTGTCTTAATGAAGGCCCTGTAAAATGTATAATTTAACAACTCTTTTACTGTGAAATTGTGAGTCATTTCCTTCTTCATTGGTGGCATATTTTCAGTAAATGCGATATGATCACTTTAGCGCGTTGTAATTCAATGATATTGCATTGGAAAAATAAATATCCTGGATTCTCTAGTTTCAACAAACATCTGCGTTATTGGTTTAAATTGAATTTCAGCTGTAAATCTGTCACGGCCAATCTAATGATAAAACAGACAGCAGGATGGATCTTGCTTAAATACGTTTTTAAAAGACTCATTGTTGCCCGCGACGGCTTTAATTGACGGCTGCAGCGCACCGCTGGGCCGCCCTGATGTAACAGGTCATGGGAGCAGATAGGGAAGCCGTGGCAGGTCTCCAGCAATAACAGAGGGAGTGAGCCAGACTACCAACCATAAATCTGCAACCACCACCAATTTCCAACTACTGCAGGTGACGGCTGAGTGCGTGTGTTTGTGTGTCAGTGTGTGTTTGTGGGTGTATGTTGTGTGTTTATAAACACAACTCCAAAGGGTATCGCAACCCCACTTCAGAGCAACATGGATATTACACCCCCAGAACATCTTGGCATGGGCCTGGTTCTGTTTATGGTGCAACACAGCTAAGAGTATAATTAGCATCTCAGTGATCCTGCAGGGTGTCTGACTTAGGCTGTGATATCAAAGAGGGGGGTATTTTGTGTTTGTGACTCAATGGGGATGAATCGACTGTGGCCTCTGTGTGATGGTGTTTTACACCTGACTGTAAAACACTGCAGGTGGATTATCTGAAACAGCAGCCTGGCTGCACTGTTTGTTTGTTTGCTTAGAGATGACGTGATGCTGTAAATTACAGCATGAAGGGTTTAATAGTGTAAACCCTAGTGATTAATTGGAAAATTTAGAGCACCTGCAACACAGGGTTAGGGTTAGGGTTAGAGTTAGTCCACACAAACTTGGGACTTTGCCTTGTTTGACACGTAAAGGACTGTTGGGATGTAAGTGTTTCGTTCATGAGGTAATGAGATGTGCATCTTGCACACAAAACCCTGGTTTAAGTTTAACCAAAACTCTTTGAGCCGCTGCCTTTTCTTATGCGCAAGTCTTTTGTATCAATATTATGAAAGCCTGAAGCTTTTGTCAGACAAAAACAAACCTCTGTTATTATCCTCCTCATGCCCTTTCGCTTTATTCTGGGCAGATTATCATTGCCAATGACACTTGATACAGCTAATCTACTGTAAATTAAACCTGAATTCTCATGCTTGTCAGCTTTTGGGAGGAAAAAAAAAAAAGGATGAATAGAGGTGTTTTACGAGGATAATGACGATGTGGAAATGTTCTAAAATGCGGCACAGGTGAAAACTTTACAAGCTACATTTGTCAATCCCAGGGGGTTATTGGGAGCAGGTTTTCCGTCAACACCTTTGGCCCCGTCTCCCCGCTCCACTTCCAGGCCGATGAGAGTGGAATCTGTAACGACTGTGGGCTTTAGCATCGTTAACATTTCCCTGACACGTCGGCCAGCCTCTCTTGGAGACTGCCCTGCATTTTCTCCGCAGCACTGGAGTTGTTGTAGCAACTAGTGGCCCAGGAGTGAATGAAGCAGATGTGCGAGTCATCTATCACCTGACAGCTCCCACTCCCCCGACTGAGCAAGTCATCTCCGTGACAGTCTGCCCGACCAGTCTCATCAATTACACTGGTACCCTACCATTAGAGCACAAACACTTTTCTCACCCTGACACATTCAACTGCTTCCCAGTCTGCAAGACGGGCCCTCAATTAAGCCTGAATAACTTTCCCCTCTCAAAGGACGTCTCTCTTTCTGCCGAGTCTCGCACACATTGGCCATGTAGGATAAACTCTTTGAAAACTGATTTACCTCCATGTGGCCGAGTATCTGAGAATCACCATTTTTATGACTTTATGATTACTTGGTGACATTTCAAACCAAAGCAAAGCAACCATTGATAAATATTAACTTTGTTTGTTTGCTTAAAAGTTTAAGTAATGACTCAAACAGTTAATCAATATCTAAATAAGCAGGAATCCAGTTAATTAATGACATAAAAGCTCATTAGCTCCACTCCTATGCTGATTTATGGCAGGAAAATATTAAAGTCAGTATTCCTTTTAGGCAGATTTTAATCATCTTAAGCACTGATTCTTATCTTGCCATTTATGTAGTTTCCATTCTTGTAAAATTACCACAAACTGAAACCTTTTCCATAGTTTTTCTTCATCACACGGCATTCCCATTTGTTATTTTTTTTTATCATGATCAGAGTAAGACTTCATGTATGAGGAAGCAATAAAGGAAACCATGCCTTGTTAGTGTTATTCTGTTCCTGTATTCCATCAGTAGTAGTCATGAAACGCAGTAAACACAGACGTTTGAACACGGACACATATAAACAGTTTCTATCCCTTACAATACACAACTATGGCAGTGACAGCAGAGGCCACCTGACACATATCAGCATTTTGTTCACAAGGATTTAAAAACAGTCGTCAGGGTCAGAACTTGACATTGAATATGCAAAAGATATAAATAAGACATTCATATAAAAATAGGCTTTTACAAAATATACTCTATTAACCAATATTTACCAAAAGTGGAAGAATGTGCCTGTGTTTTTTTTGATCAGTGAGTAAGTCCTGTTAAGCTAAATCGGCTTTGAAGACAGTCAGTAGAGCGAACAGCCTTCTACCTCGACGAGTGAGATTCTCTAGACTAGCAGCAAACAGAAGGAAGACAAACTCATGAGAGGGTCAGAGGGTAAATGTGAGTAGCCTACAGCAGTTTCATCTGGAACGACATTATTCTAAAACATGACACATTATTCCAGGAAGACTCAAAATCCAGTGTGTTAACTGTGGACAAGTTTTGATTGCTTTCCTAAACTAAAAACCTCCCAACATTTAGTTATTTTTGATCCATAATGGACAAAATCAGTAGTTTTTTTTTTAATAGAATAAATTAATATTAATTATTTTCATTCTCTAAATACAGTATGTTAAATATTCCAAATGGCTGTGTCATTTCATCTGTGCACAGAGTCAGGACTACAGCAGTGTGTCCTGCTCAGCAATCACATCCACCATGTTTCATTTGCATTGGCAAAGTCCGAACGTGTCCTTATAGCTTAAAGTCTTGACATTTTGCTTCACTGACTCACACCGTGGTCACAAAGTCCAGCGTGCCGGGCGGGGAGCTTCTTTTTTTTTTTTTTTTTTTTTTTTTTTTTGGCGAAAAAGGTTTGTTTCCACGGCCCACCCCCCCAAAAACAAAA
>JAPZDV010000002.1:18478308-18493088 GCA_029814665.1 Acanthurus lineatus | reverse complement strand
CTCCGCACCTTTCCTTATACCTTAAACTATTGCCATTTTGCTTCACGTCCCCCCCCCGTGGGCACAAAGTCCCCGGTGGCGGGGGGGGTGCTTATTTTTTTTTTTTTTTTTTTTTTTTTGCCTCAACAGTGATGTTTCCACGTCGCACCCCAGCAAACACATAAGTCCAAGAAGAGGGTTGAAGAGCTTTGTGTGCAAAAGAATCATGACGCCCCCATCAGTAGTTCCTCATAATGTGTGAAAAGACTGCAATGACAGCCTTTTTGTAAGATTTAAGAGTTCCAGTTTGTCCATGAAAACACAGAGACATGAACCCATACACTCACACTTATACACACACACACACACACATACAGGCAAACACACACACTCACACCCCATCCAATAAATATTCTCATTTGCATGTATACACCTCTGTCCTCTCACTGCAGGTGTTGCATTTAACATAGCAGCACCACAGGAACTTGCAGTTGCACTGCCAGACGCGGGAGTACTGGTGCGTGTTGTACCCCCGGCCGCAGCACATCAGATCGCAGCCGCTAATGTGCTGCATCATTGTCTTGTTGCAAACCCTGCCCTGCGTCCCCAGGCTCCCCGTCACAGGGTCCGCCTCGCAGTAGTTAGGGGACTTGTCTATGTACACCAGGTCTGTATCCATGGGCTTCCGGTACGAGTAAGGCTTCTTGATCTTGAGGAATTTTGGGCGTTTGTTGCGGCTGGCTTTGACTGGTTCCACGTGCACGGCATGGGCATACTTCTCCTTGAGAATGTAGCCGAGCTCGCGGAACTTGGGAAGTGTAGTCCAGCAGGTTTTGGTGGTGCAGGAGCCGGAGACGCCATGACACTTGCATTCCAGTTGCATGTTCTTCTCCAGGATCTAAACATACAAAAACAAACTAAGTCATGTAATAACAACCAGCAACTGAAACAACAAACCAAACCAAGTGTTGTCCTCATGATAGGTTCATATCAGACGAGATTATTTAAACCAATAGGCATGCAGTTCCAAAGAATAAGGGTTGTATGATAAGTTTTATCTGATAAATAAATATGATTGTGGTAAATACTTAAAGATACTAACAGTTTTCACAGTTAATGTAAATTACAATTGATGCATTGTCTACATATTATAAAATCCAAGTGTATTTCAAACAGTCTCAATTGACATTTCAGCTCCGGCTCTTCAAGGCAAGACACCAACGTGCAACTTAATAACAATGTGACTGACAAATACACTACAGTTGAGGATTAAATACAGCCCCACCACATAGCCGTGTGATACCATACACACAGAAGCCAAAATAATGTATCAGATTTCAGGCTCTGTGTGTGTAGTTACCACACACAACACACAAATGTCAAGAGTGACTGTACAAGGTGCCGAGTGACTAGGATTACTGCTAAACCCTGAGCTGATGACAATGAGAAGTGCCATTGACTGAAACTAGACTTTTCTGCAGCAACAAGGTCAAAATTTCCTTTTGAGTTTGGTCTCCGACAGCCATTGACTAGATATTTACACCTCTGTGTTCTTGGCAAAGTAAACTGTAACGATAAAACTCCAACGTGTGAACAAGAACCAAATAAAAAAACAACTCTTCCTTAGGCAAACCACTTCATAAAACCCTTGGCTTCGTCTCCCTAATCCATCAGTTGTTCTGTGACCAACACTTGTGACAGCCTTTGTCTGAGCGTCTTCGACCGGGGAGCTGTGAACGGCGCTCCTGCTCAGTGTCACTGCTTTTGATTAGCATAAATAAAGGAAAGGAGGGGGCGCGACTATCAAAACAGAGAGGCCATTTATCTGCAGAAAGAGGAGAAACGAAGGGAAAACTGTGCAAAGTTTGAATCTAAAAGTGCAGTCTTTCTCCCTGGGAGGCAATTTAGCTGTCTAGATAAGCCAATTTGAATTCATGTTCGTGAAATGCACGGAGAAAATGATCTACTCGGTACAATTGTGTGTGAGGAGGCTTTTGAGCCGGTGTGGGGATGGACGTGCCGGTTGTGTGAATCAGGCTACTTTGGCACTGTGAGACCGAGAGAGAGGGGATATGAGTTAACTTTGGGCAAGGCTGCTTCTTTATTCTTTGCTAACTCCTACCCCACTTTGGCTGTTTGGCACATCATTCCTCTCAATCTCTAACCTCTAGACTTACTGGAGTCTCTTTGTCACTTTGCAGTGTTCTGCAGCCATGCATGCACTAAAGCCAAAAGAGCAGGTCAACACATCACAAAAACTATCCTTTGTGGCTAATTTTGCTTTATTTATACTGTATTGTAATACTATTGTCTCTCATTCTGGGTGATGTTGTAATGCCCTTTGATAACTTTGCTTAAAATAAAAAAATTCAAAGATGTTGTTTTATTTTATTAGTGTCTGGCAGTGAGCATGTCCAATTGCAAACTACGCTTAAATTGATTTTAATTTGATGAACCTCCAGTTTGGACTTAGTGCCTGGTTACTGCATTCAAACGTCTGTGTGAGTTGGTCTGCAGGCAGAGTGCATTTAAGTACACTCACGAAATACAAATTGAACTCAATGATGATCAAACCTGGTGGCCAAACAATAAACATCCCCGTGGTGCATGTGCAAGCACATCACACTTGATGAGGGTTTATGATGTTGCTTTGGGTGGAGATTGTCATAAAGGTAACTGTACACTGTCCCAACGGTGCAAAGCATGGGGGGGCTAATGCCTTTTTGTACAGTGTCAATCTGTTTTCGCTGCAGAGATCTGGGTTGTAATCAAACCCTGCCACTTAGACAGCTCTTCCCCTAAAAGCAGCCTTTTATTCCACTGCTTGTTCAATCTTGGCTGCGCTGCCCAGATCTTTGGCAAGGTTCACCCACACGGCATCATGGCAGGGACTGTTAACAGATACTGAGGCCAGCCTTTTGACAACTTAACCACTGCTTCACCATCAAATTTAGTCTTCATTTATACTGTCTGGGCCTTGAAAGAATTTTAATTAGAACAAATTATATGATCTGTAAAGTCTAAAAGTGCTAAATCAAGAAACATACTCCTGTTGTTTATCACTTACCTTGCGTCCCACCTCGTTGTTATGGAGGTTCATGAGTGTCCTCGCATTCTGTTTGACCTCCCGAGCATCGATAAATACTTTGGAGAAGCCCAGGCCGTAGCTGATGTCTGCAGAGCAGCCTCCCCACTTCCAGCCCTGGTCTTTACTGTAGAAACCCTGCTTCTCCTTGTCACAGCTACAGTCGCTCAGGTTGCCCTGCGTACAGGCGGCTGTGATGGCATGGGCCACCCCCGCTGCAATGATGGCGTAGGTGAACGCAGCCTCTTTACTGCCTAGCAGAGCAGAAAAAAAAGGTGATGAATAAAACGCTTCCTGTTTGCAGCATGCATTGAGATTTTTTTTAAAATAGAGAATCTTGTGGTGTTGCAATAAGTACATAACAGGATTTTTAAGTAGAAAAAGATTAATTATTAACAGTATGTGTGTTTACATCACAGTCTTACTGACATATCACTCAAGGGCTGCAGTGTTTTGAAACCTGACCTGGAAACTGTCCTGCCCGTGAACCAAAATGGCCACTGGCAGTATAGTCAACAAAGCAGTATGAATCAGAGGGCTGTCGGCAAGGAATGGCTATTGATCCACTCAGAAACTGTCACATTCTGTGTAAACTCATAAGGCACTGACATCAGGATCTTCATCCTGCCGTTATCTCGTCCAAGTCCAGCTAACAAATCATTTACACAGACACGGAAATATCGACAAATAACTAAAAGGTTAATCTGACAGGACTCATACTGACGGATCCTGATGCAAACTCCTCATGTCAAAAATAAGCTGAGAATAAAAGACTGCAAAGAGAAAGTCAAATATATCCTTTAATACAAACACAGCACCGAGCTCGCCTGCACAAATAATGTAAAAAGACACCCTGTGATGCAATTAACATGCATATTCATAAACATGGTCAACTTTTCCTGTGTTTTAAATCTCATATCTGTGATTCAGAATCATGCAAACAGGAATCTCACAGTTGTAACATCCATCATATCTGTGTGTAAACAAACTCCTCTTGTCTCTGTTTGTTCAAAACAAACATCATACTTTCTTTGTGCTTCCTCCTGTCACCCGGTTCACTATGTAAAGCTGCCATGTTTTTGATAAACATCTTGGATGTGTGCCCTTGCCATTGAAAAAAAAAACTCATATTGAGGCATCAATTATGTGGACGTTTTTATAGACTTGATGGGCTGCGAGCCAAAAAAGAAGGTGTGTCGGTGCAGTCAGCCAGTTCTGACTGCACCGTTGTTAATTTTTCCCCTGCAGTTCTGAGTGCATGGGTTCACCACAAGGGATGGTATGAATTCTTCATAACCTTGTAATGAGAGGTGGAAGACATTAAAAAGAGCATAGGATTAAAAAAGCCTGCATGTGTTGAACTAGAAGTGCCAGTTCGCTGCTCTTCTGCCGTGTTTGTTTCTCTTTCATCTCTGCAGACTCATGCACCTTTCAGTCCCTTTACATGGACCCCATCTCAAAAAAGCTCATTGTAACTACAAAGTTCAAGGGCAAACATAGTTGAAGCTTAAAGTTACTCAAAGCTGAGGCACCTTGCGTTACTCATAAGCATTATGTCAGTTCACTGGTCATTCTTCCTCCGCTTTAAGAACAATTGCAAGCTCCACAGCTCTGCTCAGCCCCGGCATCAACAATGGCATTCATTTACAGCCATCAGCCTTCTACGCTAATCTGATCAGTGAAACCAATCTATTTGGTACGGCTGTCCAGGCCGTGGACTTAAACTCCTGTCTTGGAAACACAGGCCGAGACTCTTGATGAGCTAAAACCACTCATTCATAAAGGAACAGATTGTCAAACACCACTGTTTTCATTTCAACAGCATGAAGAGATAATCCTTTTTTTTTCTAACAGCAGCAGGAATGATGGCCTCAAACAGCTGGTCCAAGCTACTGGCCATTGTGCTTTACTTCAATAGGCCAGAATTTAATTTTTAAGAATTTCTTTCTCAGTTTTTATCAAAATGTTTTAACAAAGCCACCTCTGTGGCTCTCAAACTCATCACTCACTAACTGCAGCCATAAAGGCATCATGAAAAAAAATATCACTGAACTTCAATAAATGTTGATTGTTTGATCTCCCTGGTTCGATATTATCAGTATCTAACAATCTCTAATCCCCTTTATTAGTTGACGGCAGCCTCTAAAATAAAGCCACAATTTCAGCATCCCCTGATGTCCAACCACTCTTTGAGACCTTTATGTCATCAGTGGGAATATTGATTTAAACTAATTTGTTTCTCTCAGGTCTGACTTTTCTTTTGGCTTTGCCTCACTGTAACTTATACCCGTGGTAAGAGCTACAGTGCACCCATCACTACACAGAATAAAGACCAGTGAAAATGTGTCTCCAGAGACTCCGGTGGTCTGAAAAGAAAGGCTGCAAACATTCACAAGAGCTTTGTTACAGTTCTGGCTTCAGATACCTTTTATGCATGCTGAAAAAGCCCCAGTCAGTGAAAAGTCAGGGGCAAAACTAGGCCTGATGTCAGTGACACCGGCTCGTTATGGGATGCCGCTTATAACATTGATGCAATAATGCAGGACGAATGATCATTACGTTCAGATGAAGTTTATGTGGTGCAGGTTGTGACTGGGCGTCAGCAGCACCGGCTCTTACGTTTTGTATGAGACAGAGAAAAGATGTCTGTCAAGGTCATAACTTTACAAACCAGATATATTTTTCTTTTATTAGCAAGACATTAGATCATAATTCAACATCTTGATAGGCTCGTAACATGCAATTTATTTGAACACTGCTTTTTGTGTAGACTGGCTATTTTTGAGGGAAACCGTAAAAAATCAAAGGTGAGTCAAAGCTTGAGCGCATTTGACGAAAAACGCGCAAACTAAGCATCAAGGTTCGAGGCGACAGATTGATTGATTTGCTGCTGGAAATAAAAAAGTTTCAAACTGTAAACAAATGTTAACAGACAGCAACATACCCACTTTCAACTCTTTTCCGAAGACAGTCCTCTCTCCAAGCGCAGAGCAGTTCCAGCGCCCGTTTTTGAACTGAAACTGACACTCGTTGATGCCCATTTGGGCTCCCTCTCCGATGACGATAATGGCATCGGGGCGACTTTGGCAGATTATCCGTTGTCTGGGGGCCAAACCGGGGATCTTGTTACAGATTATGCTCGCACCTAGGGCCACCACCGACGAGAAGCCACTGTGAATGGAAGATGTATATGACTGAGAAAAAAGCAGCCATCAACCTTTACTTTCTTTCTGTCTCTTTTTTTTTAAATCGAATATCTGCCTTTTTATCTCTAATTTATCTTTGCGTGTTTTCTTTAACTTTTAAAAATCAAATGTGTTTACACTGTTCGGTTTATTTAACTAAGGTTGACGGTGACAATCCAAATGTTTAATACTGGTCTATCCCTGTGAGAAATAGTTGTATATTAACAGTAGAAATTACTACCAACATTGTTTCACTTAAGAGGAAATTCTCTAACATGTCTAGACATAAGTGCGCCACTAAAGTAATTCTGTATGAGCTGAAGGCTCAAAGGTGCAAATACTTCTTAAATTATAACGCCAGCATGATTTTAACCAACATTTATAAGTACAATGACGGAAATGTCATTAAGAGATTTGGACAGTTGCCACGAGTCAGATAAAGTTTGCGCACTTATCTTAATGTTGTATTTATCGTTCATAAAATCAACTGCCTGCTTTTGAGTAAATATTAGATACAATAGGCGCTTATGAAAGACCAGCAACAGAAAGACTCGCTGTCGTTCGTTAGTTATTAAAGCCCTTTGTGTTTGAGAATAACCCACAACAAACTAATGAGTAGTCAAATAAGCGCAGCTCACCCAATTTTCAAATAAACAATTCCCAGACAAAGTAAAACTCTTAAAATCCAGCGTCGTGTTCTCCGACTCATTGCGGCCCCGCTCTCAGTTTCATGCAACGATTTGTAGCTGATGAATAACTCGGTTCGCTTATTCTCCGATCGATAACAGCACAGGTAACTCCAAAATGACGAAAAGCTTTTAAAAAGTACACGCTCGGGAACTTTTAGAAAGAGCCAGTTAGGGTATCATCCAAACTCCTTTTACGTGGACCCCTTTCGCTGGGCCCTCTTGTCATTGCGAGGGTGTCACAGGTAACCCTAGGGGTGAAGCAAGTGCGATTATCTCTTTCTCACAGTTCCTCTGCTACCCGCAGGTCTTCGTTATATATCTGGCTCATCTATCTGGGGCGTGTTCACAGGAGACATGGGGCCCTGCTGAAGAATCCCGCCAGGGCTGAGTCTCAACACACACATACACACACCCACACATACACACACACACACACACATACACACACGCTCCTCTGTTGTGGATTCACCTTAACTGATCAGGATGACTTTTTATTTGGTTAATAAGTGGGTCAGGGCTCAATCTAACGTGACCACAGGCTTATTTTTACGCACCAGTTTTTCTTCATTGGAATGCACATTTTTTCCCCCACAATGGTTTTAAAGAAGCATCAAAATGCTGCAGATAAAAAAAATTAAACAGAGTGAAACACAATGCAGTGATTTTTTAAGATAGGCCCATATTTTTAGGCATCTCCACTCTATCTGGTAACAGGTGGTTAAATTACATATTTATTATAGTTATTACATGTAATAATGCAGCTCCTTGTGTGTTTCTGTTTGTATTTTAAAGCTGAAATCATCAACTTCTCTGTTTTACGATGCTTTTTGGGCGCGTTACCTGTGCTGCGCATCCGTCTTGGATGTCTCTCCGGGCCGCCTACCTTTTACAACGGCGACATCTGGTGGCCAAATGAAGACCATGCAGGCTAAACGAATCACTCTCCACCCCTTGTCCCTCTATCCCTTCCGTAGCTTGCCCAAACCTTGAACCTCTGCCGTTTGACAGACAGTGGCGAGGTCTCGTTGGCTGGCATCGTCATGGACCCCCATCACTCGCCTTTGATCAATGATTGCCTCATTTCAATTTTTACTTTCTTAACCGAGAAAGATTTATTAAGTGCCTCGACTGTGTGCAAGGTAAGTAGCGTCTAACATGCGGAAGTTGCTCATTTACATTGAGAGCGAGTATATTTTAATTCCTGGAAGTGTCTGATGATGTGTTTTTAGGATTGGCATGAAGCTGCAGAGACTCCTTGGTTGTGGAGGTGAGCTTTGTCTGTATTATTATAAGTCTTTTGCAACGTCAAGACACATAGTAACGTTAGATGACGCACTGTCAAATGAAAACTTATGGTGACAGCAGCTTCCGTGGTTCTCACAGGAGGTTGTGTCTGCAGCGCTGGAGTTTCTGTAACCTTGCTGTTTTGGGAGATGAACATGGGGAAGACTCGTGGAAGAGATACTTCGTGCGGCGTTACCACTTAGAGTTGAAGATGACGAAAGGTTACACAGATGGTTACGTCTGTAAAAGCCTCAGAGGACACAAAGGTAGGGTGTCCCTTTTCCTGGAATCTCTCTTTCCGTGACTTCCTGATATGTCTTATCTGATTTTGATACATATGCTGTCCATCAGGCAGGGTGGTGGGGTTCGTGTACTTGCAGGGAAATTCAGCTCAGCTTCCTCGCCTGTGCAACGGCAATGCCACTGTCTGCAGCGCCTCCACTGATGGTACAGTCCGAGCGTGGGACGTTCAAAAAGTCAGTGCAAAACTACAGTGTGTCATCATGTATTTTCAGTGTAATCCTGTTCAAAGTATTAGTTCCACTGCAAAAATGTGTTTTTGTTTAGAGGCACATAGCTTGATAAGGCCTAAGTGCTTACATAGTAAATATACGTGGAATATTGTGTGTATATCTTGTTTTTTTTCATCTGTGTGAATTTTAATCAGCATTTACAGTTAAAGCCTTTATGAGTTTGTCACGTTCAACATTAAGCATCAAGCGTTACATGGGATGGGTCCTTATCTGTATGTAAAAGTTGCATTGCCAAGTAGTTTTTTTTCTAAGATCTCAGATGCCACAAAGTAAACATGAAAGTGAAAGTGTTTCACTACATGAAATCTACACTAGACTAGTTATATGTACTGCAGTCATGTGACACTGCAAGCCATGCAGGTTTCATTCCAGACACCACTGAAGCAGCCACTGGAATAAATTTGCGCAGTGATCAATTTATCTGATTTTGTACATGCTTTCTCTCAGGGAACGCTTCTGTGGTCGAGTTCTGTGCAGAGTCCTTTGACGGGGATCGTGAGGGAGGAACAGGGTGAAGTTTTGATCACGGCCGACTCCACAGGCCTCATCAAGACCTGGCAGGGTCAGACTGGCCAGGAGGTGGCCTCCTTTTCTACTGGATATACAAACTGCACGTTATTACAGTACAATGTCAACAACAACTGGTATCTGACTGTAAGTGACTGGATAACTAAATCTGAAAATAATACAATAATTTTTCTCATAAAGTAACATGTATATTGGGGTGATTGACGAGTTCATCCAAAGGCAGAAGAAGTTTGGCACATTAATTTGTACACAAAGTTCCATCCTGCATCAGCATCTTTATTCCAGCAGCTGTTGAGTATAAGGTTCCCTTCTTTGTAGAAATTAGTGTCCACAGCAGAAATAATGTTATCATTGTCAATATAGTGACCACTGAGCTCTCTCTTTATCTTTGGGTAGTCATAGTGCCAAATCAGTTGTATAGTTGGACAAGCTCAAATTCATGTTCCACGATGGAGGCCATTGCCAATTTCATTGAAGTTATTAACCTAAAACTGTCTGCATAATCACTTAGAGAGCTGATCTGCATGTGCGTGTAATGAAAGCTGTATAACTCATTTCAGGCCTTATCAGTCAACAACCCCCCCTGTATTGTCTTCCAGGTTGGATCTGGTCAGGGATCAGTGTGTACACTAGCTGATTCAGCTTTGACTGAAAAGTCCAGAATGGTGGTGTGTGACTCCTTTGCAGTCAACATACTCCGAATTTCACCTGACAAGAAATGGATCATAGCTGGAACCAAGAAACATAGTCGCATAAGTCCAAAGGTATTTCTTGTTGTCTTTAACTGCCTACCCTCTGTTTGTGTTTCCTGCTCTGCTCTGTTCTTGTGTGCTTTGCCACATTGTGTCTGCGCAAATGTTACAGTTGGAAAATAGATGTTCACAGATAAGAACAGTGAAACATTATTATACATTTTGTAGATTTCAGTTGTTTGGTTTGTGTGCAGGTGATTTACACCGAGAGTTTGACCTCTCCGTCTGAGGGCGAAGGTTCTCTGTGCCAGTCTCTGCCAGTCATCTTGTGCCACGCCGCTGTCTTCATACCCACCCAGCCTGCCAGACTGGCAATCATCTACTGCAACCAACTCAACTTAGACAGCACCGAAGTCCTCTCCGTCTTTGATGTCAGCATTAAAAAGACCAAGTACAAGTCAGAGATCCAGGGTGAGGGCCGAGATGTGTGCAGATTGACCTTAATGTGCTCTACATGCTATGCTGACTCATATACTGTAGCTATTAGAAAATTGCAGTCAGTTGAATGAATCATTCTAGCGGATATTCTGCTGTTAATCTGTTGCTAAATTTGATTTATTTGCAATTGTGTTTTGCATATTTCTGCAGATGACTGGCATGCCAATATGTCAAGATATTTTTAATACAGCTCCAATAGAAGAATATATATTAGAAGAATGTTCAAGTATCTTGAGGTGTTTTGGGCATTTTTTCAAATTCAGACAACAATGACTTGTTTCTAGACTCAATATTCCACATAAATGGTCAATAGACACTCAGATAATTTCATCAAACAGCAGGAAAGACAGCCATCTCCCCACTAACAGCAGCCTCATAGGCCAGAATGCAGTGCACCTACAAGATTTGTGTTGAATTAGCGTTTTGTTAGCTTGAAAACTAGTCACACTTACTGTGGTCATTGCCATCTTGACAAAATGTATTGCCTCAGTTTAATTCAGTACAGACACACTTGCTCTTTTTGGTCTGCAACAGGTAATTCTGGGAAATATACTTGAAAGACAGATTGTTATAGCTGAAGGTTACTGGATTGGGTCAAAGTTCCTACAACCACAAATGCAAATGACAATCTCTGATGTCATTTTGACTCTCTTGTCCATCTCAGTCCAGCAGGTGGAGTCCTTCCCTCTGATAGTGAAGACCAGGAACTCACATGTCCTGCTAGAGGCCAGAGACAGCAACTGCTTAGTGGTGGCGGCTAAACGGACGCTATGGGTCTACTCTCTGAAAGGAGTGCAACTTGCTTGCTTTACAGAGCATATAGGGCATATCTCTTCTATATGTGTGGTAGGCTCATTTGGAATTCATATAAATATCCTTTTACCTGATTAAATTCATTGTTTAATACAGTACACCCTTTTGTACTGTATATACAATATACCCTCTGTGCAAAAAGAGCAAAGTATTTGTGTTGTCTTCACATTTACAGGATAGCTTTCGCGTGGTAACAGCATCTCGAGATCTCTCCTTACGAGTGTTTACATGGAGAAATGACAGAGACCTTGGGTTGACCCTAGAGAGTCGATACCACTTACTGGGAGGCTCTCACACAATGTCCAGGTACTGTATGCTTTAGTATGGCTCAACTGTAACAACAACAGCTAAGTCAGTGTCCATAGGGCTTAATAATGCAACACTTTCAATACAGGTATTTTCTCTGTATCTTCATGTTGCTCTGTGTTTTGTGTTCTGTGTTTTAGTGGATTCACTCATGTTTCCTGTGACTACTCCAGCATTGTGGCCTCAACAGAAGGGAAGGATGGGAAAGATGTCCTGAAAGCATATTCTTTTACCTCCTGAGCATCACTGCTCCACAAAAAGGCATCTACAAGCAGTTTGCACAATCCACCAAATGAGGAACACTTGTTTTTATTACAAGCTTTTCATTTTATATACTTACATTAAATGTTCTTTGGTATGTCTGTGTCTAAAGAAAAGCATAATGTAACATTTATTACAGATGATAAATGCTGGGAAAAATGGGAAAGGCATTGATACGCTGTGAGAACAACATATTTGTAAAGAACAGAGAAATCAGCACAAGGTAAACGTTCTATAAAGATGTTTTCGGGAAGAGGTGTGTTAGTGTTGAATGTGACCGGTCTTAAGGCGTAATGTATTGCAAAATACATTTTGGTCTGCTGTTCTTCAACATGTAACCTTCAATCACTACTGATTTAAGAAAATACTGAAGTGTATGGGTGTATGTAAATAAATGTTAAAATGTTAAAATAAAAAAATAAAATAAAATAAATGTTTTTATTTAGCCCACCTTGACAAAGTCAGTCATTACATATTATGTAATTTTGTCACAAGGCACAAAAGCATACGTATCTTTCATGCCCCCACGTGGAGGTACTTGCTGCATACCACATATACATGCCTGGTAGTACCTATTTTAAAGGGTGAGGGGGTATAGTTGTCTCATCTGGTTCAGTGACTGTACATCTCATCTCCTCAAGGACACAGCGCAGGACTGCAGTCATGGACTCGTACACTTTGCTTCCCTCTTCTGAGTTATTTTCCATCTGTTCAAAGGAAAACAAAACTCAAGTTGTTAAACAAAACCAGTGATAAGGAGAGGATGGCTAAAACAGGTTGACATGAATTCTGAATGATTAGGTGGATTGGTTTTCTTACCCAGGTGAAAGCCTTGATAGTACGATTCAAAAAGGCATTTTCAACCTCTTCTGGTATCAAAAGCATATGAGCCATACAATCTAGTACACATGTTAACGTTTCCTTTGGAGCCTGGCAAGATATAAAAAGGAAGGTTTATTTACGTGTGAACTTGGGAGCTTTATTGTCCAGGCAATTTATTGTAGTTGCTGTTGTTTCAAATAGTAATTAGTATGCGTGCTCTGACCTGTTGGAGTGTGTTAAGGACAGTTTGAGGATCAGTGTTATCAGGGTTCAGGGCTTTGGCTTCCTGGAAGGAGATGACTGGCTCTTTAAGCTGCTCTAGCCATGCCCACATGAGCCCAGTAAGGATGAAGGGATCCCGCTCCGAACACAGTCTTTCCCAGCCACCGCCTTGGTTCAGCTCTGCCTGCACACACCCAGGTGGCCATGTTAGACCATGTCTGCCTGCACGCGACTGACATTACTAATTTATAAAAAAATTGATTATAAAATTTTAATGTAATCCTAGCATCTTTAAAATTATATTAGACATCCTTTGCTACTACCTTCAGGAGCCATTAAGCACAACTTTAGTCAATAATTGCTTCTGTATGGACCAGTATGCATTGTTGTCTTTAATTGGAAAGGTTGCTTTGTTGTTAAAAGAAAAAAAGGCCTTTGCTGTAAATGTAAATTTTAGTGAGAAAAGCCAACATAACTGTCAATTTAGCATCAGGCACATTCAAGCCTTTTGGATGCATCTCCACACGTATTCCCTCTACTTCTACAAGCACTACCACATCGTTGTTATTGGTCAGTTACCTGCCAGGCCAACACTCTGCTCTTGTGCTGTTCTTCCCCAACAAGAAAAAGGTCCAATGCCAGGGCTTGAGCTACTAGCAACCTCCTGGCTTCCAGAGACAACTCTGTCTGCAGGGTTAATAAGGGCACCTCTGACTTCTCTGATTGCTCCTCCTTGCAACCTTTAGACTTCTTCCCATTCATTGCTAACTCTTCTCTCTGCTCTGCCTTCCATCTGGACAACATGGATCCCTTTTTGGTAGGTTCATTGTTTCCCACAGACTCACTACGTTGCATGATTTTTTGCTTTACTTTCTTCAGCAGAATGGATCCATCTTTTTGGTTTTCAGCATTTTTGATTTGCCAGAGTGAGCCTGTCGAGCCTTGTGAGATGTCAGAGTGGTTGCTTTTGCAGCTTTGATTCTGGGTTGCAGAGAGAGCGGGCTCTGATGTGGACATTTCAATGCTGCTCTGTGACAAATGGCCAAGAGGCTGTGTGAGGAGGTTAAGCTGTGAGCCCAGTCTTCTTAGGTCTGACTCGCTGTAGCTCAGACTTTTGCGATGGTAGAAAATGGGTGGCTCGTTGAAGTGTCTGGGTAAGGTGGGTGTACCTGGTAAGCGGGGTTTCTTTGCAAATAACTCGGGGCCCATCTGCTCAATGATACTGAGAGTCATCTCTATATCATTAATGTCAGGGGCCTCCAGAATGTCTTCTTCAATCACCTGTCGATTCTCTGCAATGTCCAATAGCAGCCGAGACACTACCCGGACGATCTTTGGCAGGTGCCTCAGCTCCTTCCTTTCATAGCCATGCAGTATGTGTCTCTGGCGGTTCAGGTACTGGGACAGGGTGACTGGGTTGTATCGAGGTTCGGCACAGGAAAACACACTCCTCAAAGGAGCAAGGAACTGGACAAACTCTCTGACACAACGCAGCTGACCCCGGGTCTGGATGGAATTGGGACGTTTAGCACGTACGTATAAAATAGCCTGGTTAGCTGTCATCCTGGTAGCATAGGCCAAGAAACATGCTAACAGAACACCTAGAGGGAAGAAATGAGAAACCTTTCATTGGGTGTATTGTGCAAAGAAAAGATTGGATTTCGTGAAAAATCAAAACATTATACAGCATTTCTTAGGCATCTACCAGTTCTCCCGAGACCAGCGTGGCAGTGAACTGCTATCTTTCCCTCCTGTAGTGCGAAGGCCATAACCTTCACTATGTCCAGAATAGTGGTGAGGTTGGCTACTCCATAGTCAGTACAGCCAAAATTGTAGAAATATACTGAAACGATGAGATGCTTTCATTAAACCTGAGCATCGAT
>JAPZDV010000002.1:18449199-18473691 GCA_029814665.1 Acanthurus lineatus | reverse complement strand
TGTTAACAAAAATATGGGAGAAAAAATAACATTCACAAATCTGAAACTTATGCAATGCAGTACAGATGAGGCGTTGCATACACATGCAATTTAGTTTATTTAAGAAAAAAAGGAAAGTAAGCTATTTATGTCAGCAAATAGTCTTTTTCAACACTTTTGATATTCACAGTTAATTACGGGATGCAAACACTAAAGCAAATGTTAACCCACACAATTTGCAATATGTTGCAGATTTCATATGATCTGCATGTACTTGGGTTTAATGTGATCACAGGCTGAAAACTAATTAAAAAACACAGTTTCAATCAAATGAAACCAGTGTTCAGAGTCACAAGGGACAAAACTAGAGTCCTTGTATGAAACATGGCATGTAATATCTTTAAACGGGCATGTGATGCTCCAGATTTCTTGGATTTCTCATATAGGGTGATTACATTCTAATCTGTATCCATAAACAGAATCATTTTGCCATGACCATATGTAATAAGCTCACTGAGCTGTGGTGTACTGAGTATTCAAAACCTAAATTTAAGCATAGGGAGAACAATATTTCCATCTCAGATGTGGTATAAGCAGTGAAAAGGTAAATACTCGAGAAATTTCATATAACAGCAAGTAAATCTACAAGTTTGAATCAAGGTAAAAGTACATAAAAATTGTACACAGGCACAGCACTTAAGTAAATGCCCTTAGTTACCCTCCACCATTGTCAACAGACCCTATCATAACAGACATTTGACTTGTCCTTACAAAAAAGTACAGTTGTAACATACAACATTAACAGTGGCTTTATCTTTTTTCCTAGTGTACCAGTACAAAAAGGGAGTGAGCCAGCACACATAACACCAGGGCAGTGAAACATCTAAATGGAATGCTGCCATCATCAGTGTTATCAATTACACCTGTGTTTGACCTACAGTGACATGTCAAATCGCCTAAATGAAGTCTATATCAAGGAAAATGGAGTAAGCTAAACTGTATTTCTTTATATTAACATACAATACATCTTAATATAAGTATGGGTTCAGTTACCAAGTAAGCCAAATAAAGTTTTAGCTAAAGTAAATTAAAGACATGTAGCTATAATGTCTAATATTTACAAATATGAGTCTGACTCAGCAAGCTAGCTTGATTCGAGTGTGAGAGAGACCCTTTGAAAATTGGCCCCACTGAAACGACTGTGAATACTGGTAGGTATAAATATGTAGCAACCGCATTTACCTGAAAAGATTAAGCTATTTCAACGATTTTCCGGCAGATGGCGGCAGACACACATGTAGCAACTGTTGCGGAGAAACCATCAGCCTGTGTGGTCATTACGTTTCTGCGACAACAAACGGTTCGGGAAGAGATTTCCGTGCTCCACATAAGCAAGGGCACAAAGCCTAATGGGAAATGAGTCCAGTTTCTGACGTCGACAAGCCCCTTTCGTTAGCGTCACGTTGTATCCTCACTACATTTCCCGACGAGCACTGCTGCCTTGTAGGACGTGCCCTGGTTGCGTAGATGCATCGCATTACAGCAAACGGACGAACGGACCATTCAGCTCTTTCGAAAATGCCGGTTTTGATAATGAGCGTTAACCGGAAATGATAGATTACCTTTCGAAATAAAATAGAAGACCGCTCACATTTTTGGAATTTATCGATGACTGTTTAAACATTATATGTTCTGTCTAGAATGTATTCAATTCAGGCTTAACTTAGTCAACAACGTAACTGAAAGCTACCTCGACATGTAATCTGAAATCGATTTTTAATTACATTGATTTTTATTTTGAAAGTAGAAACCAGAAGTTGACCACAAATTCTCTAACTTGGCAGTTGGTTGCAGTTGGTACTCTGCTCCGGCGCTATCGCTCCTACAAGCCGGGGGAGAGGTGAAGAAAACGCAGGATCTCAGCGATGGAACGATTTTAGGAGATAACGACGAGCTCCCCCGTCGGAAAAAATTGAACGGAGTCATCTACATGACCAAAGAAACAAGACCGGCAACGAGAAACGCAAACGTAACAATCATGCAATTTAAATATAGACGAATTTGAGCAACCTATTCTTCTTCAAGGTTACACCTCTTGAAGACGCCCTAACATCCCCCCTTGTCGCAGATCAGCTGGCTTGTGTTGGTTGATTTTCAGCGGTATCGACCATGTCCGTGGAAGAGCAGTGCTACCCGGACGCTCTGATGTTGCTGGAGGCCCGGCCGGAGTGGATGCGGGCCGAGATCGAGCGTCTCTCCCGGGAGCTGAGTGAGACCACGAACGAGAAGATACAGGCGGCGGAGTACGGACTGGCGGTGCTGGAGGAGAAGCAGCAGCTCAAACAGCAGTACGATGACCTGGAGATCGAGTATGAGGCCGTCAGACAGGAGCTCGACCAGCTGAAAGAGGTAGGCTGTATTTTAAAATCACGCATTATGCCTAAAATATACTTGTTATATCATAAATTGTTATTAGACCTTATGAAGTAACCAGTAAAATTACTGATTTAACATTTATTTTGCGTTTTACACACATTTGTCATACCAAAATGTATTTTGATTTACTTTGTAATTTATTCTTGTATATTTATGGTTTTGAGTCTAACATATTTCATACTGGAACTTGGTTTGCTGTGACAGTTTTGGTAGGTATCAGTCATAAAATATCTTGCTGCATTTCATCATACAAGGTCAAATCCGCAGGATGAAAATGGGATGCATCCTCTGTAGGCTGCTTCACACCCCACCTCCCCCTTCAATAAGTGTGTCCTCCATTGCACTGCCACCTTTATTTATTTATGCAGCTCCTATGCCCCCTTCTTCAAGATATTCCTGTGTGTCTCAGAACTAGTCCAGGCCTAGTGTCTTTCCAACCTCACTTCTGTAATGTTTCAATCTGCAAACTATCAAGATACAACCGTTATTAGTGGTAGTTATTTGCACCTTTCTGTGCTTTTTTGGTGTTGGACAGGATCACCCAGTCATCTGATCACCCAGTTATTCATTTGTTTCTTGTTTTTGTATGAAATCTAATCAAGCACATCAGGTATATTTTTGAAACTAGTTTTAAAAAGAAGTTTAGATGTCAAGATCCCATTCAAAACTATCACCTTGAGATGTTTGATTTGCATTAGTTATCTTGTCAAAGTGTCTCTCAGCTCATTTGAAAACCAGATCTACAAGTTTAGTTGAAAGGGGCGGGAATAGATTTGAATTTTGAACCTTCCCGCTCAGAAAAAGAGGGATGAACAACTTGCAGGGGAAACCAAACGAGTTATGACCCTTTGGGTATGGAAGGAATGTTGAGAGTGACGGTTCACGCTGGGCCACAGATTAGATAGAGGATGTGTCTGTTTTGCTGAACAGTGGCCAGATTTATTTCCCTTCTGTTAGATCTCATTGTATTCAATTTTCTTCACCAGAGCGGCGGTTTGTCGTTGTCTTGTGATTTAGAAGGGTAGGAGTATAACTTCAGAGTGACGTAAGGCAGACGAGCCCGCCAACGGGCCCAGAAGTAGTCATGGAAAGAAAAAAGCAGATTCCAACTTTGACACAGGCTTGTTCATGGTTTCTCACATCCTCCTTTGAGATGTGGGTTCCTCACGTGTCCTCCCACTGGCGTAAACAACCAATAGCTTGAAAGAGCTGGCCTCATGGTAAACCCCTAACTGCCTTGCCAGAAACTTGCTCATTTCTCTCCTGGGTTTTTTGTGTGTTTCAGTAGAGGCACACAAACAGAGAGGTTTTTCTCGGCTCTCTGCTTCTCCCTCTCCTCTGTCAGTCTTCCAGTGGTCCCCCTCTCTAGTCGCTGTTATTGCAGAAAGGAGGAGATCTTGGGGCTTTCTCAGCAACTCTCACTCAGTTTCCCATGCATGTCTTTGGCAAGAAGGCCCAGCTTCGCCACAGAGGAATGACAGCAAAAAAAACATGGAAAGGAGAGACAGCCTGGAAACGTTCTAAAAGAGTAACCATGACAGCAAATAAAAAGGAATGGGGGACTCTTTTTTTTAAATTTGCAAGTTGAAGTCTTATTTAAAAAAAAAAGCTCTGATTGTGATTCTGCTTGGATTCCTGGTCTCTGCCTATTTCTTTTCTTCTCAGCACGGAACACAAACACCCATCTGCGTGTGCAATAAACTCAATTGTTTGCTTAAAGCTGCGGCAGAGGTTCGTTCTTCTGCCTCAGGGTCGGGTTATGCTGGTTGTAGATCACTGTTCGGATGACTACATAGTCCTTAGTTGTGTTCCTTTATCCTTCCACCCACCCCCCCCGACACAGTGTCTGTATGAAGGGCAGAAGTGATGCTATCACAAGGGAAATACAAACATACTCCTCTGACATCCCTCTGCACTTCCTCTTTATTGTCTGTAGGAGAACAGTAGATAGAGGGGAGCTGACACATGATATGCTACTGTCATCGAAAGCTAAAATTAAAGCTTATCTCAGTGACTGATTCCCACTCAAAATCCAAACATATAATTCAAGATATCATTGTGAGAAGTCGAATGTCACATTAATCAGCCCCGCAGTCTTTTGTTGCTTTGATTTGTGGGACATTTTGAAGTAGGTTGGTCAAACTGGCCAGAGTGGCTTTGTCTGCAGCTGTTGCAAAAGCACATAAGACGGTTATTTCTTTGGTTAGGTATAAATTCTGTGTTCTCCTTCATACTTGGCTGCTATTTACACTGATGAGGAGAATGTTTGGATGTCCATTCTCTTTTTGAGGATGTAGACAGACTAAAATAGATTGCCTGGGAGATTTACAATGTATATAAACACTGGATCCTCTCCAGAGACTCTGAACTTCTCCTAAAGCTTCCTGGTATGCACAAACACGACACAAAAGAAAACAGAGAATCATGCGTATCCATAAGGATTTAAATGCTAAGATTACCAGTCTTTTGTCTAATGGTGGATGTAAAACAGCAAATGAGAACCCATCATGACAGCGAGCAAACTTCCACTTCCATTTCACCAATCCCCACCTGCCCTTTGACAGGGCAGTTATATTCCCACTCAAACACACCCCCACATTCACACTACTCTTGAGGCAGGAAGATGGAGGAATTCTGTGCGCCGCTGTTGCTTAGTAACGGCACAGCTTCGTGGCTTAATTTGAGCAGCCGTGCTGCAGCTTCCTCAGCAGGTGCTGCTTTGAGTGAGTTTGTGAGTGACTGCTGAGGGATTGTTCCACAGCTAGTGCTAAGAGTGCATATACACACAATATTTACACAATCTTTTCTCTGATGTAGCTATTATATTTGTTTTTTTGTATGTATCTTATGGTCTATCATTACTATTCTCCCCACACCCCATCCCAATATTCTTCTTTCTCATTCACTTCAAAATTGCCAAGTTCTATAATTTGCTTGTGCTCTGGCTTTGTCATTAGGCATGGACTGCTATATGCTGTATATGTTCATGTCTTCTTTTCTTTACCATTTTCTCCCTTTTTTGCATTTTACTAAAGGGAGATAGAGCGCTAGTTTGACTGTTTTTGGCTGTATTCTCTGTTTGTCCTGTAACCCACTGCAGAGTTTGTGTTGCACCAGCCTGACACAGAGATCCATCTGGTGGTACATTATAGTGAATGTGAGTAACTTGGCCCTCTGTCCCTGTGCTCAGTGTGGAGACAGGGACTGTATGCTGCTAAGACTTGACTTGATCAGACGTTGTTTTGTGTCTATGCAGCTTTTCCTGAAAGACATTTTAGACACACAGTAGATCTTAAATCAGGAAGTTGCTGAGTCTTTAATCAGTGCTCTGATAAAGGCACCCTGGCACACCGGGCTGATAAGCATATGATAAAGCTGGGAGGACTTTTACCCAGTTATCATGCAAATTGCAGATTGCAGAGTACAGTCACAGTCACAAGGCAAAGTAGCTCATTACATTATACTGTGTGCTCTACACAGCAGTGTAAGAGCGTGAGGTGGTGTTCCCTCAGCTGTTGTTGATATTCTTAAGGTAAGCCACTCACCTATGACATCATGTGCCACACCTCCAACTACTAATGCTGTTCTGAGGGATGTGTTGACTCCTGCATATAATCTCTTTCTGCATGGAGAACCAGAAAGGCTTTGGTATCTGTGGTTGGCTTGTTTTGAACTTTCTCAGCTTTCCCGTCGGTGTGTGTGAATGTGATGAGATAGAAAACAGAGGCCACAAAGACGTCATCTTCTGTTCACAGACAGCAGATCCACAGAGCATCCCACAGTCTTCACTTTTAATTTATTTCTCTCTGATACTGCTTCTTTCTTTTTCACACACACATACACACACACACAATGGCACTTTAACAAGGGCCTAGAGCTCTCTGGGTCCTTGTTGCACTGCGGCGAGTGTCACAGACCACACTGAAGTCGTTCAGCAGCACACACACCTCCCCTACATTTCTGCCATGGGGTGTTGCAGCAGCTGTATAGTGTGCTGTGGAATTCAACTGGACAATCAGAGTCCTAAATATTGTTAAGCTCAGTAAAACCTTGGTTCTCTGTGCTCAGCTCGCCGGCTCTTTGTGTGTTTGAGCCAACTGGGGTTAACGGGTCTTGGGTGTCAAAAACGAGGAGAGGGTTAAACGGCAGCAGAACACAGCACATAACAAAGGACAGATTGAGAGAGGCAGCCCATTGTGGTTACGTTTGAAAGGATTGGTCACTTTTGTCCCCTTTTGAAATGGCAGATCACTAAAGGATACATCCCAATGTCCTTAAACAAAGATATCTGGTTTGACTCTAAATCCTTTCTGTGCTTTTAAATGGGTTGGATGCTGATTGGGCGTCAGTGGTAAAATACGAGGAGGACACAAAACCCATCTGGTCCCTCATATGAAGAGTCATAAATATAGTCGGCCTCCTGTTATTGGATTCCCACACCAACTATGTTTCATCAACAGCTGCTCATCTCTCGCTCATGATCACCCTTTTTTTCTTTTATCACTTACTGCAGTTGTTCTAGTAGCTTATCACAAACTCCCAGCATTCCTAACAGCTTATTCAAGACACCATGCTCAATTATCTTATTTCACCGCGTTCAGTCTGCGTTTAGCAATATTTTCTCTTTGTACGAGATGTAGCACTTGGTTGACTTTTCAGCATTGTTTGGGGTATTCTGATCGGCCCTTTAATCTGTAATGTCTCATGCTGGACGGCAAGTCTGCAGTTAAGGGGTAATCTTTTCTAAATGGCACTAAATAAAGTCCCAAATCCCCTACCCTCTGGGCCTAAGAGGATGAATCCCAGCCGCTATGCACAGGGCTTACGGAGGTCTGGGAGTCTGCCAGGCCCGGTCACAATCGGCAGCCTCCACAGCCAGAGACAGGTAGGTGCATTTTGGGGTGAGGCTGCGCAGAGGCTTTGGGAAACTGCCCTGTTTGCCTCATCCTGGCCCAGTAGCCTACTCTAATGTCTGCCAAGCCAAGCAGTGTGTTCTCTGTTTGCTGTCAGCTCTGGCACTCTGCTATATGAATCTCGGCCTAAAAATAAGGATGTGCAAATTACCGTCAAAAAACACTCCCATTATAATTTTATTATGAAGAATTAAATTTCCACTGTAAATTTGATAAAGCGTCCAGACAGGCTGCTCTGTCCACAAGATGCACTCACATGAACTAATGTCGCCTTCTGTGTCACAGAAGGACGACCATATGGTATCGTAAAGTAATGGAAGAATCATTCTGCCCAGTTTTAGGTAAAATGGCCGGCTGCTAATCCGTAATGATTTTAACGGCTTTTGTCTTTAACTCTGATGAACAAAATACTGCCAGAAAACACTTTGTACACAGTTCAAGTGGTGGCCACATTTACTGTGGAGTGTTAGCTGGACGGCTCTTTGAGTGTTTCAGGTCTCTGTGAATTGTTTGGGCTGCCTGGAATGTTCTCGGTTTCATGGATAAAGAGTGGAGTGTTTGCACAGAGTGTTTAAATAAAAATAATCATTCATTTGTGAAGTCCACTTCAGTATTCTTGGTATGTAGCACTTAAGTCTCTCTGAAGTTGCTGTGGCCTTTGTTGGAAGAAAAAAAGCATTGTGACTGCTCAGCAGAATATTGTGTAATATAATGCGCGTCACCGGGTCACACTCAATGAAGCTGCCTCTTGGCTGTGGTAATTATAGATGGAGTTATTAGGTAATCTAAATAAAGTGTGTCTGTAAAAATTAACTGAACATAACTGAGCAGAAACTTAATAAATATTAAGTGTGTAACCGGTACTTTACTTGATCCCCTACACTGTAAAGCCTTCAGTTTATTTGTTATATACAGTTAAATTTGTGCAATCTTAAAAATCTTAGTGTTAAAAGAAACTTAAATATATCAGCAGAAGTCAAAACTGGATGTGGAGAAGAAGAAGGTATGGCAGCCCAACAGGGTCATGATTCCACGAGTTTAATCCAATTACTGAAGACTAGGGCCAGATCAGACGGGAGTCCAGGCTAAAAGCGGAGGGTGAGGTCATAGTAATGGCGATATGCCTCCGAGGCTCCAACAGTACAACAGGATTCAATCAGGCAACAGCCCAGGCTTCAGTTTCTCCTCCACAGCACGACAACTATTAAAAAAAACTATCATAAATCGGTCAACAAAGAAGTCATTGTGCACTCACATGACTGTGAGCTAGATGTGTGTATGCGTGTGTGTAAGAAACACAATGGTTACTTATGCCCTCTCTCCCACATGTCCAGTTGTCTTGATTGTATGGTTTTATTGTCTCTTCTTGTATCCCATTTTGTACCTTTACCAACCAGTGAAACCCAGTCTAACCACTTACTTTAATTTTATTAACAGGGTTAGCCTATTTTTAGTATTTTGTGTATTATTTTTGTATTTAATTGGGTTATATTTGGCTTTGTGGGATTTTTTTTCAGCTGTAGTTTTCCTGATGTAAGAGAGAGACGTGTACCTGTTAAACTCTTAATGACCTCACATAGTTTTATAAAAAGAATCCATAAACTGAGCTTACTGGAATAGACAGGTTCAAAGGTCTGAACCTAGTCATGGTTATGCCATGTATTAGAAATAATAAAATCACGAGCCTGTGTTCAAGGTGACTTGTTCCACAGTAATAAACTCTTGTTGTATTGGCTGTGTAGGCTATATGATAACTTAAAATATCATGTTACATAATATCTAGAGATAGACACTCTGTTTTCCTGTTAAGAACAGATAGTCCAGTTACTTCAAGACATATGAGCTTCCATTTGGTTAAGTAAATGCCAACTGAACCAGTTCAAGGAAAGGCCATATCTTTTTGGTACTGAGACACATGTGTCTTATATAAGCAGGTGAATCAGCTTGGCGTGTGGGTAGAGTATAAATCTGTGGCAGAGATCTTTTTTATATTGAACCCTGCCACAAATATTACTCAACAGAGTCTCAGGGTTAAGTCTGTAGGCTGTAACAGATCGCCAAAAGCACTCTTACCCAGTTTGCCACACAATTGGAGCAATATAATCAAAACAGACTGACACCATCATAAAAAATAATGTTAACTTAGTGTTTGGATAATACAGCCATGCTGTGAGTTTAACTGTAAGGATTTTTACTGAGTCGAAGCAAAGCTCTGCTCCACCAGGTCTTCCTTCTTCCGTCTATTGAAATGAAGTCAGAACTCACTTGCCCTGACCCCCCTGCTCTGCATCCTGTTTACTTGTGAGGACTCTGGCTTTTTATAGCTTATAGGAAGCATATAAAATATGGCTCTGTATCAGTCCGGATATCTTTTTAGTGGATCAGAGGAAATAATCGCGAGGTCAGTCAGACAAGTCACTCCTGTCACCTGTGATCAACAAGGAAGAAACAGGAATATGTCTCAAACAATGCAGATTAATGTGGAGAGTGTACTTGTCCCTGGTGTGTTAACATCAACACTCATTATGCTGTGTTTCCTTACAATGTTCTGCCCATTAGCATAGCAACACGAACATGAACTCACAGTCAGTATCATAAAGAGTCGTCTTGATTTAGGTCAGACCTTTTCAAAATGGGTTGAACCTTGCAAAAAAATGTTTTATGTCTGTTGGGGTTCAGATGATTTGAATCAAATCAAGTTGGCTCAGTGATCAGCAGACTTGACAAACAGTTCAGTTGCATTTGGACATTTTTAGAAAACTGGCAAGAGGTGGATCTGCAAGTTTCCATCAGAAATCTGATCTCTGTCAGAGACAAACAAATGTTGATGTCCTTTTAAAGACCTCTTGAGATCAAAAGTCCACATTTCACTTTGTTGTGGGATGCTTTACTGTCCTGGGCTTTCATATGAGTATATTGTGGTTTTTGCGGAGAGATATTACTATTCTCTTGACTTGAAGGAAATATCTCTCGTGCCACAAAGTATATGATGCGATACCCCACACTTATTAGCATATATGGAGAGAAGGAATGAACTTGTCGTAGCCACAAGTAGACAGATGGCGGTTGCCCCGACTCCACCCCTAGATATACACACAAATGCACACAGGCATCAAAGGGTATGATTGCGCCCCACCCATATCCTCCAACTAGAGAGGAGTGTTGTTGTGCAGTTTCTTCTCTGCTGTTCGTCCCTTGCTGCTCTGTGATTTTGTGCATTTATACATCAAGAGATCAGGGAGGAGATGTAGACAGATAGTGTTCTCTGTTTACACGAGCACCTTGTGGCCCACCCCCATCTGGTTCCTCTGAAATTCTGCATAGTTCATCCGTATCAGTTATGTCTCCGCTGGCAGAGCAGTGCCTCCCATCTCAGCTAAATTAATTAAACCTGAGGGCAGAGTCTGAGAGGCAGCTCCTCGTTTTAATAGGCCATCCATTCAAACATTAGCAAACCCATTTTCAAAGGGTTGTCCCTTCACCCTGGGGGTCCTTTTTAACTTCAAAACTACAGTGCAATCAGAGAACAGCATTGTGTGTGTCTACATTCTCCTCACACTCCTTACACACTCCCTGCCACCATCCTCCCCTCCTCCTCCCTCTGCAGGCTCCCATTGTAAATAGGCTAGAGTGTCTAGGTCCCCATGCCGCAGTGTGTCGTACCCAAGTCTCATGGAGCCCACGCTTTGAGACCCTCAGGCGTGGTAGAACAGGGGGAGGGAGAGGAGTTGGGAATAGAAAAGGGGGTAAAGGGGAGGGGAGATAAGATGACAGAGTTGTATGGTCGGGCAGGGAGCTGCCAGTACAGCAGTAACAGCATTAGAGTTCGGCTCAGAGACAGAAAGGAGAGGAGGGGTTTTAATTGGATGTGAGCCAGTCTCCCAGGGGTCCTTGAGAAATGGGGATAGCAGAGAAAGGGAGAGAGAGGTTCGGATGGGAGGGGCACCGGGCAATGCCTGGGTTTCCTGTGGGAACCAGCACACTCTCTTTTAGATGGGAGAAGAATGGGAGTGTCTCTATCAGCTGGCTTAATGAGTTTAAAGTGCTGGCACTTTAAATAGTAAAAAAACAGCCATCTCTTTTGGTACAAACATAGTTAAATAAATATGTATTTTATGAAAGAGCAGCAGGCTGTTTTCCAGTATTTATTCAGCATTGACTTCAGGGCATTGTGTTCTTGGTTATCTTTCATTTTTTTTCATTATTTACTTGAATGCACTATTGAAAGGGAGGGCTACAGTATAGGTATTGTAGAGCTGACCAAGCGTTTTTTTTTTTTTAACTCTGCATGAAAGAAGTTATTGTTTAATGCAGACCAAACACAATTGTTTGCCCGCTCTATTCAAATACTGTTTTCTATTTTACCTTCAGTACTTTATTTGCACACAGATATGATCTATTATAAGCACAGTGGTGGTGGTGAGGCCACTGAGCCCCCGCCTCGTTCTTTACAAGCTAACAGTGCCTCATATGGAAGGTTTGCCACTCTGACCCAAGATTTAACCTCATTAGTAGAGAGAATGTGAATGCACACAGTCACATACATGATTTAATTACTTCAAACAGAGAGGGGAGGTCTTTAGTCTCTGTCTGGCCAGGAGGAAGGGCAGGACCTGCCCAGGAGACCATCTCCTGGGTTTGGGAGGGTGAATGGAGAGATAGTAGAGAGGAGATAGGGACGGCAGAAGAGAGAAGTTAAACCTTGTTTATGTGTGTAGTAGCATGGATTTTGTCATAGTAGATCAGGCGTGATGAATAGTTTCATTCAAGAGGCATCACATGCGGCAATTTAGATGAAAAACATCAGGAAGAGGGCAAAATCAGTTTCTGCAGTAACTCCCTCATGCTGTCGATGCTTCAGCCTGATTGATCAGACACGCCCTGGCACTAATGGAGTCTGTGATGGTTGGGAGAAATGCATTAGGGTCTCAATACAACATTAATCTAGTAAATGATCAGGCAAAAGGTTTGATAAGAAAACAATCTCCACAAACACACAACCAAGCAGACCTAATTTCTGTTTCTTCTTCCTTCTTCCTCCTGCAAACCTGACCTTGGACTTGGGAAGAAAAAGTAATCAAGTGTGTGGGTGTGTTTGTGTGCCTGAGTTCACGAATGTAAGCATACACATAGATATGAGTGTGTGTTTGTGGGTTTTCTGGGGCCCCAGCTGTGGGCCCCAGCTGCTCCCCTCCTCCATCATTTATGTCAGCAACATAAAGGGGCTGTTCAGCTGTGGAGGTCATATGTAAGGGTTCCGCGGGGAGCTAAGTCTTCTGGGAAACTATGTCTTCTTGGAAACACGCTGAAAAACACACTTAATAGAGACTCAGTAAGTTTTCACTGCATGTTTGCTATGATACCAGTTTAGGTGTCAGTGTAGCAAAAAACAAAAACAAAAATACTGTAAAGCAACCTCAGATCAGTGCGCTCTTCATGTAGACAAATCTCAGATTGGAGAGGCATGATGGGACACGGGTGAGGACTGTTGCTTGCAGAAGAAGGAGTACAGCAAGCTGTGCTGGGCTGAGCCGTGAAACAGCCATCTGTGTCAGCGGCAGCCTCCTCGCCTGCCTCTACTGACCGCCCCTCGCTCTGTCACTGTAATTGGCATAGTAACCATAACGACGGCCGGTTCCCCCCTGGGGTACGGGCACGTGGACCAAGGAGATCTCATCCAGACGCAGAGTGTCGTGCAGAAAAGGGGAACCAAAGCGGCTGACTGCAGGCAGACGCAGATAAGGCTGTCTTTGCATTGCAAATGACTGAGGGCGTGAAACCCCAGAGCCGGAGCTGGTATGGAACAGTGCCTTGATATGACTGATGATAAAGAACCCAGACTCCAGCCCAGACGCCGATATGGTGGCAATATATCAGGCCTATTGAATCTCTGCTCTCCCCTGAGAGACTGGCTTTTTCCTCCATTCTGAGGCAATTTAGCCGCTGAACAATAGACCCGGTAAAAAGCCAGAAATAAACAGATGCTTCCCTGTGATTAATTGGCTGCTAATTGTAAATGCTTAAAACAAAAGTAGAGTTTTAAACCTTGTGCTTCAGCTCCCCCTGTACACAAGACAGAACTGACCATTTTTCTCCTAAACCTGAGTCAAGAAAAACAACCTTCTCAGGATACACTTAGCCCTTCAGAAATCTGCTTTTTCTCTAAATGTTGATAGTGGAACATGCTTTATTTCCACAAGTGCCCTGAAAATAAGCTTTTTTTCATGACTCTATTTATTCAAAATCATGGAAAAACTGCCTTAATCTTATTTATCATATACAGTGAAGGCTAAATAAACTGTGCTCAGACCAGTTTCAGGCTCTTAAGCCTTCTGCCAGGGGCCTAATGATTGTTTTGACCCCTGTAATAACACAGGAGCCAGCCTGTGAACACCCACAGTGCCGAGCCGTCAGTCTGGCAGACAGTGTAATGACAGTGGCGCTCACTTGTCCTCCTTCTGCAGGTGTTTTACCTTATATAGAGGATATAAATTTTCTCTGAGCTCCTGTCTTTGTGCACGTACCATGAATATAGATGAGCTGCATGTCTAAACATGAGGTCTCCTCTGACCCAAAGCCTGACTTCACACAGAATCTCTAATGCGGACTTCAGATTAGTGGCCTATGTGAAGTCGGCATTAAGTGGGAGATGTAGTTCTCCCCAGCCGGCTCTGTTGAAAGCACCAGCTAGCACGTGATCATTGCTCCTTGATATTAGCAGGGAGAATTAATGTTGAGATTTGTATCACTGGGCTCCTGCAGCCCAATTATACTACTCTGACATTTTTTTTATGGTTGAAGATGAATTCTTCAGCGAGGCGTGTAAAGGGCCTCATGAGCCTTATTAGTACATTGCTGGTATACTCTGGGAGAGCTGTGCACATGTGTATGCTTGAAGTTCATGTGTCTACCCTCTCCCAGTGGCTCCATTCCCCTTGGCGTTCAGTCTTATCCTGTCTTTCTCTGTCTTATCCTGCAACTCAGAGGATCCACAAAATAACACAACTTTGTGAAGAGGTTCACGCCCTTCGAGTCTCATGATAAGACAAGATGGTTCAGCCAGTTTCCTTGAGGCTATAAAAAAATTCTTTTAAAGGAAATAGGTGTCTCGTAAACTCATGCGTGGGTATGTGTCTGCAACCTTTGCTTTCTTATATCCTCTGTAGTGTTTTCCTTGCCTTTGGCTTGCAGAGTGCATCCCCTGTATGTGTTGACAACATGAGTTGCATGCAGGGTTGCCGGAACCCCTACAAGGCTTTGAACGCTTCCCCCCTCCCTTTTATCTCAGAAGGGGGAGAGCAAGCCTCAACACGGCTGGGGTACCAGGTGCTGCAGCATGGCTGACTGCAGGGCTCACCGGGAACATTTAAAAATGCTTGTATGTGTGTTGTGTGTGTGAAATTGTCCAGGCCTGTGTGTGAATAATAGCCCAACCGCTCTCTGCAGTGAATCAATGTGGCGCTATGCCAGGCAACAGCTAATATCTCTGCCTCCCTTTTTAGCATTTCTCTCACCCTCTTTTTTTGTTCTTAAACACTACATATACAGTTAACGCAAATAAAATCTGATTTCCGTAACAGATATCTTTCTATCAAAACAATAAAAAACAAAAGAGTTAGTCTGATGATGTCATGAAGCAACGCCGGTCCATTGCACTTGTTTATTTAAATGATAAACAGCCACCATTGCAGATGAAAGTCTGTTTGAATGAGTCAGGCAGAGATGTTCACAGACGAGGTGATGCATTCAAGTCTTAGTCATGTTAACGGTATGTTTAGTCACATATACACACATTCATCTTCACTCTCTTACTGGTTTTATCCCCAAAGTTAGTAGGTGACAACATAAAACAAACTGTGACCTTGACAAAATTACAGATTTCTCAGAACTTCTTTCTCAGAAAAAGATTAGACTTGCTGCAAACTGCAAAAAAGCAAGAAGAGGACAGTTTAAACCATCAGTGAACTGATCATGACCTCTGTGGTTTTCTCAAGGGAAAAAAGTGAATCTCTGTCTTTTCCATTTTCTTCCCATCAGAGTGAAGTCTAAGGTAAATAATTAGCTTCTCTGTTACTTATTAAAGTAAGTGTCATTGGCTTGAGAGACATGCACAATCAGCAACGCTGCTCTCAGCAAACTGTGTTAACTAAAACAAGCATACACTGCCACGTCGCACAGTTTCCACTCCTCTCAGAACCTTGTTTTTCAGTCTTTTGGCCTGATGGAAGACAGTGAGGTTTTATGTCCTAAATAAATAAATGAAGTACAGCAAGTGAAGTTTTTAGTAGAAAATAGTGGCTCAGCCTACAGTCCTCGTTTATATGTATATATGTTGTCTAAAGCCACTGGTTTCCCAGATGCTTTTTGACCTCATGCCTTTGGACATCTGAATTATGAACAGATAATATAGTGGACAGCTAAATATAGAAACAACACACACCTCGAAGCGATCTGTCTCTCTGAGCTTTCTGGTTGAGCAGCGGCCTGTGAATGGACACAGAAAGAGAGAAAGAGAGCATGCCTCTGTTTAACATCGCAAACTGTCACTCCACGTGCGCTGGGACTCACGAGGCAGGCGAGTCCATTCAGTGTGTGTGTGTGTTGTTTTCTTTTTTTTTTTGTTTTTTCCCCTCCCTGCTCCACCTCTCTTCCTCTAACACTGACGAGCCTTCAGTGTTTGCAGAAACACTGCTTTGGCATCCGGGGTCGACCCCGACACTTTCACCATCTGGATGTTTTACAGAGTCGATCTAGATGACATAGCATCGCATTGTTTAACATTTGTCACAGGATGTCTTTGTCATCGCACAAGAATGCTGCTGAAGAGACTGAAAATCTCAGCTCGACATCAGCCCACTCAGGTCCACCAGTCTTGAAACTCTCATATCACATTTCTGCATCTCGTGGTTGTTTCATCTGGTTTTGCGCTGTAGGCATGTCCTGCCGTGCCCCGTCTGGCATCATCGAGTGAGATTAGCATGTCAGCATTATGCCTTAAAATCAGCGTTTGGATAAGAGAAGCAATCCAGCTGTCTTTTTTTTTTACTCTGTCCTGTCGGATTATAATGTAGCTTCCCTCTCGTATGCAGATGTGAATTTGTTTTAAAAGCCAAAAATATCCTCACTAAACGAGACTTTTGTTCTGTAATTTTTTATTATCATTATTACTTGCTTTATTGCAGGTTTACTGCCAGTTTTTGTGGTTTTACACTCCTTTATTTTTTTATCAGTCAATTTTTGCCCATGTCTTTTATTTCATTGGTCTCGTCTTGAGGATGTACAAACCCACTATAGTTAAGCAAAGGACAGTCAACATCTTCACCATTCTGACTGCACAAATTGAAGGTGCAGCCTCTTTTAATCTGGCTCAGCAACAAGGAATCTCACTGACTCCTCTCTCTGTCTTATCCTGTTTCCATTTCTCCATGTTTGTCCGCCTCTCCTACTGGTCTTTGTGCAGGAAGCTTATGTTCCTGTTAGATCCTCCTGAGACGACAGGAGGCTAAACGAAAACTTGAACAATGAGGTGATTGCAGTTGGACCAGAGATAAAGGAATCTTATCCAGATCTGAGGAGTTTTCTAATTAGGTTTTGGTCCTAAGGCAAGAGCACCCACTCTTATTGATTAAAATTCCCCTGGGTTCTTGTGTATGTTTCCCTGTCTAAACATTTCCATAGTTTTTTTTCTCTACCATATCCCTGTTTACATCTCAACCCGGTCACTGTTCTTCATGCAACACAATCACCGGTCTCTGCAAGCAAAGACAGAGACTGAAAATAGAATTTCAGATTTGGTTTACTTCAGCTCCACAGGGCCTCTGAGACCAGCAGTATTGATCCTTTTGTTACCTGTCAGAGACCCGAAGCCCATTTCCCTTGTGATCTTGACTCACCGGATCAGAGAGGCGTGCGCAGGAGGATTCTGAGCTGGGGGAGGGCAGAGTGAACCCTGTGACCTATATCCACCACTTTAACTTCCTAAGCATTGGCAGGAGCATAAGCAGCAGGGTTGTAGCATTCAAAGCCCAGTGTTAGCATTCTTCTTCTTTCATTACTAAACAGGGATTGCTTATCAGAAAGGTGTGATTGACCCTTGATTCCCTGATTTGTCACACCCTCAGTCAGCAGCCTTGGCCTTCAAAAGTTGTGTCTTTGTTCAGATGAGAGGACAATACAACGATTATTCCCTGTCCAGGCATGTTTTGACCACAAACACACAAGCATTCTCTGTTAAAGAGTCGTTGAAACATTTGTTTTGCTGAAAGATAAACCTACAGATAGAGTTGAGTTTAACACTTTAGGTGTAAAATGAGCCTCATTACCAGAGAAACCAGTGTTTTGATGAGAATGAAGGCATAGCAACAAGTTCCTTCCTAAAAACAGTCCTTATTCATGTACCCATGCAATCTTTATTTTGATCTTTGAAGATGTGCATGTGCTAAACTTATGACTGCGGTAGTCAGATCCTCTGTTCTGCTGTGATGAAATTTATGAGGAAGTAACGAAAATAATTCCGACAGCTGAGAAAAAAATAACTAAGATCTGAGGTGTCACGTCTCATTTATCGATGCCTCAATCACATGGTGCTTTTGAGCACAGTTATTATGTACTTTGATCTGCACATGGCAGCCCACAGCATAAAGACTAGCCCAGCAGGGTATCCCACCGCAGCCTGTGATGCGTGCACTCATCTGGAATCAGACATTTCGGTTCTGACAGGGGATAAATCTCTTAAATTATTGACTTTTCCTCATGTAGTTCCATAATAGCCTTCAGTGAAAAAAATCTGTTAGGAAATCCAGTCCGGACAGCATGCTTACGACTAAAGACATGCTCTTTATTAGCTTTACAAAAGATAAATAATCCAAGCTCACATATCAAAAAAAAAAAACCCTTCAACATATGGTAAGCTACAGATGAATTATAGATTGGGTGGGCGGCTCACTGTGGGATTACAGGCTTGGTCGCGTGCGTCCCCCGTGCACCCTCCCCTAAAAGTAGCCTTAACCCACGCTTGGACAGTTTGGATTAAAGGCCTTGGGTCAGAGGGTTTTGGCTACAGGTTCTGCTTTATGTTTGAAGGACAGGCCTCCTAGATTAGAGTGATTGGAGTCCCTTCAATTTCCAACATGCACTGAGATTATAATGATGGGATTCCCCTGGTTTCTGATTGGGTTAATCCTGTCTCTTGTAATGAGTCTTTTAATCAAATACAGTCGCCTGCTGATTGACGGTGGGATTTTTAGAGAGAGGGGAGGTGCTGAGGAAAGGTGTGAGAAGAGTCAGTGAACAAATACTCTTTTGTTTTTTGTTAGAGTGACCAACATTAGTTATTCATTAACTAATATGTTAGACGTCAATAAACATCTGTGTGAACCTTGGTCAAAAGTTAAGCATGTCCCAGTTTTTGAGGTATCATTATCATTAGCTTGTATAATGCTAGCTTATATTAAGATGGTGAGAATGTATAATAATGTATAATAAAATTGTTAAATGTGTTTTGTATTGTATTCAAAATGATGTATGTATATATGCATGCAGATGTTTCACAGCAGTTTTACCCTAAACACAGCTGTTCAAGTCACTGTGTGTTGCAGGTTGCAGCTTTTAGCCATGAAAATAGTTTCCAATTAATTATATATCACTTCTCTAATTGATTTATTAACTAATTTCAGCTCATTTGTGTATATCATACAGTACCTGTGTAAATGGTTTAAAATTGTTGGCAGTTTTCAGTTAATCTGTACAGAGGAAAAAAAAATTTAATATATAGCGCGATCAAGTTTGCGCTAATATTCAGCTTTTTAAAAAAAGTTTCTCTCCAAAAAAGATGAGGGACCTCATGTTTCTGAGAAAGTTAGCACCCTTGCACTCTTGTTGCTTCTTTGAAAAGCATGTTGTGCACTCGTGCGACAGTGTATCTCTTCATCACAGCTATCTCTCAGTTTGGACCATCGTCTTTCCTGTAATGCGAAAGATATTCTAGTCACTCTGCACGAGACATGATGTCACGCACGTCTGCAACCCATTAAACCAGTTTTCTACAGTCACATATTGGGTTTAGTCCTGCAAGTAGGCCAGTGCGACTTATAAAAATTTCCTGATTTTTCCTTTTCTAAAGGAATTACTGGGATTAATGCGATACGCAGTCAAACAGGGAAAATCCTGCAGCAGCCAGTCACGTGCAGATGTAAGGGGGGGGGGTTGCAGGTCACAGGGAGAAGAGAGAGTGCATTGCAGCTGCAAACAAGGTCACATTCAGTGCCTCAGGTGATTTCAGATTACTGCCTGCGCTCAAGCTGTGAGGCGAGATGAGAATCAGAATTTCCATCGGATCACTGGTAGTTACAGGATTGGAAATGAAATCTGTAATCGGGGAGGGGGGGGGTGATTAGTTCAAGAAGGGAGGGAGAAGCCTAACCTAGATTCTGCTGCAGTTAAGATTCCTCTCTCTCTCTCTGTCTCTCTCTGTTTGTCTCTCTGTTCATATTTTGCAGCCTCGCAGGCCATTAAAAAATTAAGGTCAAAATTAAGTTAGCGCTAAAAATAGTGAAGCAACCTTTCCATCTGCACATTCAAACAGCAGGACTGTTCTCAGACTTATAACTGAGAGTATCCACCCTGGCAGAAGGTGGAGGCCTAAACCTATATGTTTTTGATATAGTATTTAATCTTCATGAACTTTATCCGGAAAAATCAAATAATATCTGCTGACCTTCCTTTACTCCACAATGATCTCCTGAGGTATTAAGAGCATTAGAACACAGGCTTCTCGTGATCAGCCAGACACCATTCCATTTGCTCTACTTTTTCCTGTTTGGTTTTCCCATCTGTGGAGTCACTGCAGAGCACGTGCACGGGAGGCCAACGTCCTGCGGGTGGAGGGGGGAGGAATGGGGTGGGGGGGGTGGACAAGGGGGAAGACGGGATGATGCAGCCCAGATGGAGCCTAACTGATTATCTCCACGGGGCCGCGGCAACATTTTGGGAGGTTTTTTGAGCCCCAATCCTCAGCTGAACCAAAAGCAGAGGAGATTAATGTCTTTTTAAAATGGGAATCACAAACTCTCAACAATTCTGATGTTCCAAATTTGAAAAACCTGTTAATGCTGCATCCCTTATTTTACAAATATTACTAGTTTGTGCTATAGCCTCTAACCGACAGCTCTTTCCCTTCTTTACTGTATCTCCAGGCCTTTGGACAAGCCTACTCCAACCACAGGAAGGTGGCAGCAGATGGGGAGAGCCGTGAGGAGTCCCTCATCCAGGAGTCGGCCTGTAAGGAGGCCTACTACGAGCAAAGGGTCCTGGAGCTGCAGAATGAGCTTCGTCAGACACGTAACATCCTCACCAATACCCAGTCTGAGAACGAACGCCTGAACACCATCAACCAAGAGATGAGAGAGGTAAGAGTAAAGCTAAACGAGGAATTCTAACAACAATCATTCCTGGTTTTAAATGAAGGGCTGCAGTTTGATCTGTTCCATTCAGTCAGCTGATATGTATCATAACGCATGCTGCACATGTGATGAATGTAACATTAATGCAAGACGTCACTTTAAAGGACATGACTGTTTATCAGAAGATGCTGAATTGTCATTTCCCTGTGTTAGAACTTTGGAAAATGAACTCTGGTTGATGACGGGTGTGTTTCTGACATGCTAACACAAGACCGATCACACTATAATTACAGCAGGACAAGGACCAGGCTGATTAAAGCAACAGATTACCTTCTTAGCGTGATGTCCTCCACCCTTATTGTGAGGCAGGGTGGAGTTAAAATTACTGGTAGAAGAAAAGCACGAAGGTCGTGGGAAACATGCTCTGTTCCAAAAGATGGCATGATCCTGCATGACTAATTAATCAATTAATGTCTTAAATTTTTGCGAACCATTGCACGACAGTAGTGCTTAACTTGTTGCCCCAGCTGTGCATAAATGACATGCCTCATTATAAACACTCACCTCAAACAAGCCTGATACCAGCAACTGAAATCTGCTCTGCTGAAACATGCCCAAGCCGTTTCCCAGAATCAGACCATTTACACATTCCAGCAGTTATTTTTATTTTCTAATCTCCCTCAAGCCGCCCCAACTATCAAAATGCGAGCCCTCATTGTCTGCGCCCCACTTTTGACAATGTCTGACCTCTTCACTGTTTCCATTTACATATAGTCACAGCTAATTGACCTCATTAGAAGAGACAAGAGTGCAGAGATGAGCGTGGGTTGTGTCTTTGCCAATGGCCATGCCTGTGTGATGTTGTGTGACGGAGCTGGAATTAGCAGGAGAGTTGCGCAGGGATGGATGGAGCTTTTGGGAAGCCTTTTTGACACAAAGACAGGAAGACCGAAAGAGATAAACAGAGTCTGACAGGAAGGCAGAAGGGAGCCTCTCACTGAAATATCAAAGAGGAGAATTTGAGGTAGCAACTTTTTTGAGGTGTTTGGCTCTATTCAGAGTAAAGGAACAGACTAATCAAGCTAGATTTAACATGATCTATAAAGACTGCAGAGCTTTTTTTCTGTATGATCTACATTACTGATCATATCAGTATTATGTTCAGGGATTCTTTGGCTCCAGCGAAACTTTACCAAAACTGCATTTTTAGTGCATTTCTGGCCTCTCAGTTCTCTGCTCACTCTGTAATGCTCACCATGTGGTAGTTTAACCCACTGGTGTTCCAAATCTTTCTGTGTTTTTGCACAGCAGATTTCACTGATCCACTGTTTTGCAGGTCAAGTTGGTAATTCCAGTGTAATTGAAAGGGGGGGGGGCAAATTAATAAAAAAAAGGGGGGTCCCTTCTCAAGTGAGTTAAAGTGCTTGGCAGGCGGCTGCAGGAGTCACTGCTGTTTTCTGCGAGTCACTGCTTGAGACAGATGTCACCAGCATTTTTTTTACCGAGATTAGTGAGAAGGGCTTTAAAATGGCATTCCCCCTTCCAACGACTTAAGTTCAGGAAAGCTCCAAATTCGGCTATAATTAGGTCAGCTGCTGCTCAGCTCTGCATCCAAGTTGGTAATAAGTTTGGCATTATGGCAGCCAGATGCAACTCACCGTGTTTTTGAAAGAGAACACGAGTAAAACTTTATTGCCTGCACACAACTTGATCATTATTCTTTTCTACACAGACATTACGCCTATAAAAATTCCCAGCAGTGGTTATTCAGTCCTTAAATGTTTATTATAGACATTGAAAGAACAATATTTTCTGTGTGTATGATTCACTGCTTTGGCATAACTAGCCTTGCACTGGTGGCCTGCATGGTGGCCTTTCTGTGCAGTACTATGGGCCCTGGCCAGCTCTAATTGGCTAGATAAAAAGGGGTTTGAGTGTAAATCGCCCCATGTATGGGAGATAATGACACCCTTAATGGTACTTCTGCGGGTGCTAGGAGGAGTGTGTGTGGCAGGCAAATGGAGGGTGCATGGGCACTGAGGCTGGCATTGTGAGCGGACTGACTGGGATGAAAGGGGCCTTTGTCTCTTAGGTTTCAAATTAGCCCAAAAGCTCAGGCAGGGAGAAGGCGGGGGGGTTGGGTGGTGGGGGGGGGGGGGTGCTAGGAGAGGATGAGAATGGTACGAAAGTAAGAGATGGAGCCTGAAAATCCGTTGGAGAAGGAGAAATGCCTAATGAGAGTTAATTCAGCACCAGTGGTGGACGGTGCTTTTTTGTGGGGGGGACAGCATGGCTAATCATATTGAATAAGGAGGATATATGAACCATCATGGCATGTAACTGACGGTTTGACTGCAACGGTTGCCTTTGTGTTTGCTTCCTTTTAATGGTTTCTCTGTAAAAGTAAGATGTATTTGGGCTGAGAGGTTTCATGGCATCAGTGCGGCTGACAGAGGGCCTGCAAAAAGGCTTACAAAATGTGACTGACTGTGTGTTATTCACGAATCAGTCACCAGATAATGTCATCATTCAAACAACCCACAGATCTGGAAGCTTCGCTCAGTGTAAAATGGCTTTTGTCTCTGCATAGACCAGCTCATTCACTACCATTTAGTGACAGTATTTCATCTGTATACCCCGTCGCATTTAAACCTCCCAGGCAGTCTCTCATGCCAGATACTCGAATGTTGGCCCCCTGAGCACTGATAAGACATATTTCACTGCTATGGTACAGTCTACAGGATTAAACCTCCTCTAAGAGCCAGTAACATTGTAAGGAGGCGCACTTTAATAGGCATGACTTCATTAAATTCAATCTCATGTCTTGAGAGGAGTGTGCCTGCAGTGATGGCTGCCATTATCCTCACAGAATGGGGATCCCCATTGACTTCTTCTTAGGAGACGATCAAGCAAAGCCAAAGATAAAAAATGTATCCGTGTGATTCAGTTATCACTCAGTCTTTCAGTCTTTGCTCTCCTTTAAAAGCCATAGAAAATGAATGGGGCTGGACTTGCTCCCCTCTGCTGTACTTTAGGATGCTGCTCCGACAAAGTAAGTCTCTCCGTTTAGGGACAAGGATCATTGAGAAATGACTCACTTGCTCGCACCAGTAATCTCTCACGGACATTAACTATGCAGTTGTGTTTTTTGCCAACCCTCATAAAGTGGAGGCTATTCAAATGTTGAACATGACTATTTTTTTCCACCTCCTTGCCACATTGAATGGAGCTGTTGGACAGTAATTTAGGCACTGTGTCAACTGGCTGGATTAAACACCTGACAAGAAAGTGGGGGTTGAGAGAGGGAGGTGCCTGTATTGATGGGTTGAGTTTAAAAGGTCGGTAGAGGGCAAAAGTTTAAGCTCAAAGAGAGAAGGACCATTGTTGTTATTGCAATAAGACGAAATGAAAGTGCAGGGCTGCAGGTTTACAGTGGTAGAAACGTCCAGCAGATGGACACGTGAGGAGAATTTCAGTCGTCACCACAGTGCTACAGCTTTACCTTGTAATTGAGAGGTCAAACTTGAGTGGTAAAGGGATCCGAGGAGGTTTGCTCTCTGCTCCCTGTTATTATCGTCTGACGTGAGCCTAATAAGAGCCCTGCAGTGCTCTAAGGGGGTTGAGATGGGCTGTCCTGTTATTTCTTGTGACATTAATGCCAAGACAGATCACCTCCTGCCCCGTGCTATTTACAAGATTGAGGGGTATAGAAACTCAAACTGAGAGACTTTGAAAAAAAGATTTGTAAAAAAAAAGAGTCAGTG
>JAPZDV010000002.1:18373118-18440904 GCA_029814665.1 Acanthurus lineatus | reverse complement strand
AGAAAGTTTCTTTTGCTCTTTTAGGTCTGTCCAGTTTTTTAGCCATCTTTTGCTCTCCTAGCTTACTTCATTCTATTGATTAGTCACCCAGTTATCAATTCTAGACGGCCGCTCCCCAGAAATCACCCTGTTAGACCTTGACAATCTATAACAACAACAGTACGGATTCTGCAGAAGAGAGATGGTGTTTTAGTGGCCACAAACCTCCTCACAAATTAAAATAAGGAAGTAAATATTTGACAGCATTTCTGTCAGCATTTACTTCCCACAATATTGTTTCATGTTTTCATTATTAGCATTTAACATGAGATATGTGATATAAAAGAATGTTAAGTTGAGTTCTCACCATTACGACAAGCCATCCATCTCTTTCTGAAGTTAATCATTATTTTATACTGCTCACCAATAAAATTTGATGCAGCCGAGCAGGACTGTGATACTTGTATTTATTTACAGATCAGCTTCTGAAATAGCTCAGTGCTTATATCAGCGCAACTGTTTGCGTGTGTGTAAGATAACCTGCCCGGGGCTTCTGGCAGGCCAGGCTGAGCTGAACCCGGTCCAGCAACTGTCAAGGTCGTCCTGACTCTGATGCTGCACTTCTGGGCAATGAGCCTCACATACTTTGGCAACGAAAGCCTGATAGTGACTAGAGTTACCACATGACAGATAATCCACTGATTTAATATGATCTGTTTTCAAAGCAAGAATCATTCACATCCTCGAGAAATTACAAGAATGGATAGCCAGGCTGAGATCGCTGTATTTTTGTTTCAGACATACATTATGATGACCTCCTGTCTTATTGCTCTTTGTGTCTCTGCCACTTTTTGCAGATGGAGCGCGAGAAGGTCAACCTGCTGTCCAACCTGCAGGACTCCCAGAAACAGCTGGAGCAGGCTAACGGTGCCCTGTCCGAGCATCAGGAGAAGGTCAACCGCCTCACGGAGAACCTCAACGCCATCCGCAAGCTCCAGGCCAGCAAGGAGCGCCAGTCTGCCTTGGACAATGAGAAAGAACGTGATAGCCATGAAGATGGAGACTACTACGAGGTGGACATCAACGGACCTGAGATCCTGGAGTGCAAGTACAAGGTACCTTCTCTCTTATATCAGAATAATGTCATGAGCTACATGTTGTCTTTGTTTTTACTCAGCTTTTATATATTCTCAATCATCTTGCTTCGCTAGGTTGCTGTGTCTGAGGCAGGAGAGCTAAAGGAGGAACTGAAGACACTGAAGACAGAATACCAGGCCTGTCAGTCACGTTACGAAGAAGAGCGCACCCGTCTGGAGAATGACGTCTCAACGCTGGGAGAGAAGCTGGCAACTTTGGAGAAGACGAGTCAGATAGAGAGAGAAGAAAAGACCAAGCTGGAGAAGGAGCTGCGCAAGGTAACACGTCGCTCTTTATATTGATCACCTGACAAACTTTTGATTTGTGTTTTTATGGACTTTGTAAGCCAAAAAATGCCCGACTGACACATTTCTGTCCGTGTCCTCAGCTGAGTGATGTGGCAGGCGAGTCCCAGGGCAGTCTGAGTGTGGCGCAGGACGAGCTGGTCACCTTCAGCGAAGAACTGGCCACCCTGTACAACCATGTCTGCATGTGCAACAACGAGACCCCCAACCGCGTCATGCTCGACTTCTACAAGGAGGGGAAGGGCGGTCGTAGCAGCCCAGAGGGACGCGGCCGCCGCTCTCCCATCTTGCTCACCAAAGGCCTCTTCCCTGAGCCCGGAAAGAACGACTCAAGCGATGGAGCCCCATCACCTGTCTCCTCTCTGCCTTCTCCCGTGTCGGACCACCGCCGCGAGCCCATGAACATCTACAACCTGGTCGCCATCATCAGAGACCAGATCAAGCATCTGCAGCTGGCTGTGGACCGCACCACAGAGCTGTCGCGCCAGAGGGTGGCCTCTCTGGAGCTCGGCACTGTGGCCGACAAGGACAAGGAAGCCTGCATGGAGGAGATCCTCAAGCTGAAATCCCTGCTGAGCACCAAGAGGGAACAGATTGCAACTCTGAGGACTGTCCTCAAGGCCAACAAGCAGGTCAGTCCATCGGTTTGATCTTCACTCTGAATGTCAGTTCAACTGACTCGGTATCTCTCCCAAGAACATTTGTCAGTATTTCTTGAGAGACAGAAACAGAAGAAGAGGGCGTCAGCTATTTCAGGTCAGATCAGCTGTCACAGCAAATGCATTGCAGACAAGATCTATAACAAACACTGGTGGAGACAGCAGCCTTTATAATGCCAGCTGTCTGGAATATCTGGGTGGTTAAGATGGGGGAACAGCCACCCAAAGCACAAAGAACCATAACCCAGAGATACAGTGTGTATGCAGTTGTTCTGGTAGCCCTTTAAAGTGTGTGTGTGTGTTCCTCAGTGACCAAACACAGACATGAAAGCCCCTCGTAAACCACACACCTCTGGTTTTCAAGCCAACAACTACCAATAGCAACTACAGGCTACTGGGCTTCCTTAATGATTCAAAAACAGAAAAAAAGGGTCATGTGGTTCATATTAACCGCCTTCTCGTGTCAGGAAATATGATCGAAGCGCCGTCCAGCTGTTCTGACCCTTTTGTTCTTCTCGTCCACCCACAGACAGCTGAAGTCGCTCTGGCAAACCTCAAGAGCAAGTATGAGAACGAGAAGGCCATGGTGACCGAGACCATGATGAAACTGAGGAACGAGCTCAAAGCCCTGAAGGAGGACGCCGCCACCTTCTCCTCTCTCAGAGCCATGTTCGCCACACGGTAAGAAACATGCCACCATTGGACATCACTGAAATATCTGTTTCCGTCTTTCTGTTTTCCATGACGCCTGTCAAACACAAAAGCATCTGACAAACCTCTCTTACCACACAGCAATGTTTGCCCACTTCATTTTTCCAGAGGAAATGGTCATGTAAACATCCTTTGTTGTTTTTCTAACATGTTTTGGCGTAAATCACAGACCCTGCTGGTTTGTTGTGCTGCTATAGATTAGCTTAAAGAGGCAGCAGTAACACAGCACAGCAGACATTGTGCAATTCGTAAAACTACCGCACATACAAAGACCATACACAACATAACCAGGTAAGCTTTAAATGAGATTATCACCATAATGAAATCCATGTTTGCAACATGTTAGTTAAATCACAGCGGTATTATTGTAACGTGACATGTTCTAAGGAGGATAATGTTTGTTTTTGAAAGTCACAGTCAGGAATGAGTTCCACAATAGATAGTTACTAGAGAACAGAAGGTATTTAATCTGGGTATCAATTAAATATGTCACTTAAGTAGTGTTTTTGACCAGTGTTTGAGTGTGTGTGTGTGAGTGTGTTTCTGTCAGATGAGCTGACATACTCACTAATCTTTTCTGATTCTGAGGAGAAGCCGGTCAAAGGTTCTGTGCATAATCCTACCTCATCTTGGACCGGATTACACATTCACCGATCAACACAGAGTAGACTGAGCACTCTCACACCGCTTGTATGTGTATTTGTAAGTGTGTGTCTGTTTGGTAAATCTATAGAACGGTAAGAAAATGAGTATTAGTGCACCTGTGCAGGCACTTGCAGTTAATCTTGGTTGTGATTACAGTGATTCCACACTGGACGCTAGACTCACTTTTCCGGTTGCTTTTCCTCTCTGCCGATCCGTTTAAGACGTCCCGTAAATTTCATCTCTGGTCCAGATGGCTGTGCTCAGATGCTAAGACAGTCTTTCCTTCTACATTTAGGACTGCTCCCAAATCCACAGCAAAGCTCAAGCTGTGCAGAGAAAGGAGAGGTAGATGCAGAAGGCGGAAGATAGACAGAATTATAGAGCGAAGGTAACAGAGGCTGCAGGAAATGTGTGGGCAGCTCAGCGCCCCTCGTCTCGCCTATACAGTAATTCAATACCTATCCTCAGAGTGCACTTGCTGAGGTAACGCCATATACCTGCAGTGTTTAATCAATTAGTAACAGGAGGAAAACTCCAGTCTGCAAATGTGAGTGTGTGTGTGTGTGTGTTGTGCATTGGTTTTTGACGCACTGCAGAGCCAGATGGTGAGAGGATGTAGGTAGGTGTAATGCTTATAACGTTTGGACCAAAGGAAACCAGGACCACGAGAGAACCAGATCTTGCCTTCTTCAATGATATTATTTTTACTCCCTCGGGCCGGGAGTCGTGTCGCATGTCATCGTAAGAGCAGCGGAGTGAAGGTGTGAGATCATATTTGCTGTAAAGAAGCAGAGACAGTGTGAGGTGTGTGTGTCTTTAAGCCTCTTTCGCTGGAGAAGCTTAAGACATCGACAACACATTTCAGCCTGCTGTTCATTGCCTGCATTAATACGTGTGTTTTCCTCCCCGTGCATCAGCACCTCCCCCCCACAACGATGTTCTTGAGGCTCACACCCCAGTTTTCTGTCACTGTTCCACTGCCTGTGGATGATTTACATTCTGTCTGTTTATGGGATATACGTATTGGTATGGAAATTGTGTCCTATACAACACAGAGCTGGGTCAGGGGGACTCTTTGAGAGGCTGGAGAGGGGGGACTCGCCTGAGCAAGGTTTCCCACACTCCCCCCACCATTGTACCTCCATCCCCCCTTCCGTCCTTCCTCATCGCCAAACACCCGGTTTCTTTAGTCATCTGGAAAAAGAAAGAGAGGAAGGGGGCAGGCCTTTAGTTAAAGCCCACTACAGGAGTCTCATTTGACAGTCCCTTTTTTTTAAAAAATTTAAATCGCCACAAAGACAACAAAGTGAGTCTGTAAAAGTGGATTTCTGGGACGTGAAAAAAAAAACTCTTACATACAATTGTGTGGTCCTTGACAAAAGAGCAGAAGGATGGAGTGGAATTAAAAGAATGTGTGGGCTTTCTTGGGACCCTTTGTGTGTGTGTGTGTGATTTTGTGCTGCGGTCCATGCCTCCGTAGATTAGACTTACTTGACATTTTTAACGTGTAATTTGTTCTGTGGGAATTTCATGAGAGAGATATGGGCTTGAGTGTTTTTCAAGAGTCTGTTCATGCTTTTCTCTTTGTGTTTCTGTGTTTCTGTGTGTGTATGTGCATGCATGTGTGTGTGCATTAGCCTCTCCGGCTGCAGTCGCTGGTGTCATGTTAACAGTAAGCTCCTGCCTCCAACATTCCTGAGACATGCCTGGACATGCTCTCAGCTCCCGCTCCTTCTCAATAACAGCACAACCGTTTACCCTAGTCACAATTTTCTCCTCAAATTTACCCCCTCCATCATCCTGCTGCTCTGTTTTTAGCTGTAGTCCCTTTCCATCAATCTGTCTTTCATTTTATTCTCTCCTCCTCCTCCTTCTTGCTCTCTTAATGATATCCATCCCACCATGACCAATCAAGCTCCAGACAGGAGAACAGCTGAGGAGTTTGTGGGGTTTCTGTGCTTTGGAGACAGTATTGATTGGAAACCATGAATATGTGAATGATGCAGTAGTTCAGCTTGTCTTATGCAGCCATAGATGATATTGGCTTTTGATAATAATCGCAGCAAAATGCAGATAAAGTGCGTGTTTGTGAAGATTGTCAATATGATGGCTTTTCATCCTCAGAAGGAGGGGAACCTCCCCCGCGGCCACCCTCAGCTTTTGTGCCACCACATCCCATCAGCAGGCGAAAACGCTCCCATTGTGTCCCCACAGTCCTTAGAATAGACTCCTCTGTGTTTTTTTCCCGGGAAAAAATGCACGCCCTCTCGCCCCCCATGCAAGAGTGGCCGAACCGTCTGAAGGCCCACCGGCCCTCCCCCGTCTTCCCCTCCTCCCCTTCCCGGGTCGTTCCCCATCTCATACTGGGTTTAATGAAGCAGCACTGATCCCCATTGTCTGGGTGTGTGTCCCTCTGGGAATCAAACCGCATAGACAAGAGGGGAGGGTATGGTTTGTGTTTGTCTGGTGGTCTGGCAGGGCCAGAGTTCACGTGGCACACCACCATGTGCAGCACCACACACACCAACACCATCCATAGTTAGTGTTTAAAAACTACTGTTATGAAGACTTGTTTATGTAACAAGAAAATAGCTTGCAGGTGGGTGTAGATTCATGTTTGTTCCTGGTGCAGCTTTGAAAAGCCACGACAGCCTCCATGAAATCACACTTAAATCTAGAAAATATTTTTGTTGGTTTTAGTTGTTTTTTAGTTGCAGCATTGACCAAACAGTTGCATTATATCTCACGTGCCTGCTGGGAAAATGACAGTTATAGCTTGCAGACATTGGAATACAACAGATGGCAAAACAAAGTTTAGATATCTGGATTGTTGTGGTTCTTCAAAGTGTAAAAGAGTTTGAGATGTGTCAGCACAGGTCGGGGCGTTCCCTAATTAATTAAATACTTTAAAGCCAAACAGAAAACAGGGAGCAACTGCTGAATTATGTCTGAACGGTTTGAATGTTGCATCCAAGGAGGATAAAGCACCGCTTACCAACATAGCCGACCCCTCCCTTCACACATGCATGTCAGTCATTACTAGAGAATGTCAGTCACATTGCTCTGTCAGCAACATAGAAAGTAGGTGTGACCAAGATGAGGGGAGAGAAAGTGACTGATGCAAGCAGACAGACGGGAGACAGCAGCGAGGAAGCAGCGGGGGGAAGAAAAGGCTTGAGAGGCGAGATAAGAGCCAGGAGAAAGGGTGCGATTGAAAGAAAGATGAATGAGAGAGCAAGGTAATGAAAAGTCAGGAAAAAAGGTTTGGCAAAGGAAAAAAGCATGGAAATGAAAGGCTAGCACGGGAGCAGATGGAGAGTGGAGGTATAAACCCGCCACCTCAGACTCCCTTCGGGTGACCTAGATTTTATACCTTTTCAATCACAGACACACACACATACACACAAGCACACAGGGAAACAGGTGATAATGCCGCTGTGCAGCACCCTGTGGTATTTAGCGGCGGGTAGACAGACATCATATGTGATGGGAAATAGAAGAGATGGATGGAAGCGATTAAGTCTCACTCCAACTAGAAAAGTGGAGATCAGGTGTGAACAGCAGCAGCTCAGAGCAATGAAGCATATCCTGCTCTTTGCTATCTTTGTTTTTCTCCCTGCCTCAGCCTGTTTCTCAGGTGACGTAGAAAGGATCTTCTCTTTGACCCTAATGCTCTCATCCTTTTGTGTACGTGACCTAATCTTAACTTTCACAAAACACACTCCTTGTATTATTCAGAGAAGCTGTAAGGCACACACTGATGTCTCACCTGTTTGTGAATAGTAAACATACCCTGTAGCATTCACCATATAATCCTAAAAAACACAAATGTCATCAGTTCTCAGAGAAGGCAGGATTAAGTTTGCAAGCTGCTGCAGTTTTCAGTGAAGTCATGTTTTACACAGTACACATGTATGCCAAGTGATAGCAGCTGTGATCACATTAATTAGAGTGAGCTGAGAATTTTTTTTAGTAGGTGAAGTTTGGTGGCAAGAACAGAAATGGCTGATGATATCATAAGTTAATAAAGAGGGAGCTGGTCTGGCCGGTGTGTACTCTGTGGAGCTACGGCTCCACCTGGTGGTGGCAAAGAAAACACTGTGTAATCAGGGTAAAGGTCATGATGAAAGTGCTGCAGTCTTTGGTCTTAATAATTGTTGGTTTCATTATCACAAACATGCAGTTCATGCATACATGTCATGTATGCAGTTTTTTGGTAGCTTTAATGTGAATACAACAGAAAAACAAAAAAAATTACTTGCTCCATTTGAGGCAAAGGTTATTTGATAGTATTAGAACTGCCAGTATCATCTTTTGGTGTGACATTGGAAAGTGTTGATGTTGTAAAGACATCTTGCCGATTTTCTTCTATTTCAGTTTGAAGTGAATGAATATGTTCCTGACTGTACAGTTTTCTCCGTCTCTCTCTCTCTGCAGTTGTGATGAGTATGTCACTCAGCTGGATGAGATGCAGAGGCAGCTGGCTGCAGCAGAGGACGAGAAGAAGACCCTCAACTCCCTGCTGCGGATGGCTATCCAGCAGAAACTGGCCCTGACTCAGCGTCTGGAAGACCTGGAGTTCGACCACGAGCAGACCCGCCGGGGAGGCAGCTCCGGCCGGGCCAAGACCCGCAGCAAGGCCGCCAGCGGCACCTCCAACAACCCCCACGTAAGTCAGAGTCTCACCTGCTCTGTCTCCGGCCGACCAGAGCACAACAATGCCATGCCCAATGGCATTCTGGGAGGCCCCGTGGTCTTCTGCAGCGAGAAGTACAAGATCTACTGCGACTGAGGCGACTGAGAAGCGCGCAAGGAACTGCTGTGTACAGAGGGGAGGGGGGCCTACGGGCCAAACCCTCCCTGCCTTAGTGTTAAAGAGCCCCACTTGCTCGCTTAGCTCCCTGGCCAGCCTGCGCTCCTCTAGGGACTGCTGTGTGACTAACCAGCTGCTCGTGTGTGCTAGTGTAAACGCTTAGGGGATGCAGATGATGTATGTACAGTATGCACTAGACGTTTGGACTGTAGTAGACATATACGGCATGTGGATTATAGGGCCCCGGTTATGTTGGGGAGTTTCGTGGATATTATGGAGTGTCTATTCTTTCCGCTGTCATGGTGCTTGTACGTATGATGTAAAAGGTGGCAGCTTTTGTGCTTGTGTGTTCTGACCCCTAAGTGTATTTGCCTGGTAACAGTAACACATTGTGGGGAAGGGGACTTGTAAAGAGGTGGTCATTCTGATGGTCTTGTGACTAAATATGACAACCTCTGCTCTTTGGCTCATCTGTTGGCACTGGTGCTCCTTTCAATATAGCCCCCTTCTCACTCTCTCTCTCTCTCTCTCCGTCCTGGTGCCCCCAGGACTTACCTGTGTCCAGCAGCCTACCGTTTAATCAGGTCACTCTTGGAGTAAAAGGAACTTTTTTTACAAAGGAACTTTGAAGAAAAAGGAACTAATATATGCAAACTCCCCCTGCTTTCCTGCAAGGGGAGCACAGTGTGATTCTACAAGGAAAATTCCAAAAACTCACAGCTGGGTTGGCTGCTGGTTTGATGATGGACTAGTCCGGGCAGAGAAGGAGCACCTTTGACCACAGGTGTTAATTTCAGGATGATTTTAAAGCTGTGATGCTAGCACACCAATACAATAGGGTCAGTAGAATCGCATGGCTTCGCAGCTGAAAACGCTTAAGAGCTTTTTTAACTGTTTTTCTGTTGTCAGGTGTGTGGTACAAGACAAACTCATGTATTACAGGGCTCTACATTGTAAAGGGGAGTTATTTGGTGTCTGGTGAATTACAGGAGGGCTATTCCATGTGACCCATTTTGTTACGATGGATCCTTTCAGAGCCATATATTACTACAAGAGAAGAAGAAAGTTTGACAAATCGATCTCCACACCCAAATTAAGTGCACTTCAGCACAGGTGCCTCAGGTTCCTACTTCTATTAAAATGAATACAAGGATAACTGTGAACAGAGATGCGATATAGTTTTGATCAAAGATGATTTTTTAAATACGGAGCAAATCCTAGAAGAGCACAAATCAAAAAAAGGCATCCACACGTGGATAACGAATCTGCAAACGAAACCTGTGCCTGTCAACCCAAACACTTGATATATTTATCTGTTGATGTAAAGCCCTGTCCTTGTGTCTCAACTTGAGCTACCACTGTTCTTTTCCCTTCTCTCCCCCCCATCCTCTGTCTCCCCTCTCTATTTTTGGAAGAGCTTCTGTGTGGTTATGTGGCTGAAAATCCTTTCCTCATGTCTCTAATCTGTGTCTCGTGGCCCGGTCGCCACAACGACCTTTTCTCTTTTAGATTGTCAGCAGCTTGCTCCCCCAGCATCACCACTCACCCTTTAACTAGAATGACGAATTGCGGGGAAAATTGCCCTCTGAATATTATTGTCAGGTAACGTCCTCACGTATGTTGTGGTCGAGAATATTTGCCTGTGTGTTTGTATTCGAGCGTTCAAGTGAAGGGCCCTCATGTTCTTATTCAGTTTTTACCTTTGCAAATGGAGGGTCACTCATTGCTTTTGTTTTCTTTTGGTGTGTGAGGACAAAGCGATGTACTGTTTTAGCATCCACAATAGCTTTAACCCCTTGCAAGCTAGCATTAAGCAAATAGTAAAAATAAAAAGTGGGGCTTGTGTTTAATAAATCCATGTACTGCTTGTGGATCATAGACACGTTAGCTTTATGATGCTAAAAGCAGGGTTGATGTGAGGAAATCCTGCAAGATTGCTCAAATTATGCATTTTCTACTACCGCTAAGCTATATATTAAACTCTATATTCTTAATATGATAATGTTCAGGTTATAATCTTGCAGGATTCTAGTTCAGTATTCCTTCCTCTTAAATGCAAAGAGAGGGGGCTCAGTTTTTACTCTGAAAATGGAAATAAAGTCAGTGGTCAACCCTGCTTGAGCGTGCATCCATAAGCCTCAGCGCACAGCATGGAGACAAGGCTATCGTACACGTTAGGGAAAAAAAAAGAAAAAAAAAAGCAACCTCCTAAGAGGTCAGTCACTCTTAAGTTTGAGATTAACTTAACTTTCAAGTGTGATATATTCAGTTTCTATCAGTTTGCACTGACTGAGAAAAGGATTTGGGGAGTAGAGGAGAGAGAAACTCCTCCTGTTGTAAACCAGCTCCTGAGAGAAAGAGGAGTATAGAAAACCAGACACGGTGGTGAAGAAAGCCAGACGTCTGGCTCAGAGCTGACTGATAATGTGGAGAAATGAGTCCAGGGGTTTCCTGAGGGAGAAACCCCTGGTAAAATTCTGGAGGAAAAATAATAAAAAAAATAAATAATTGTAGACTGGTCGCTGAATCGATCAGAGGACATTGATTCAAATTAGCTGAGCCCCTTACCCCTTCCCCTTGTGTAGGAACAGTGGAAACACTGAGAAGTAGATAGATACCCAGGATGTGATTGTGATTAGAGCCCCTTCCCCCAGATAAAATACACACCTGCTCCATCTAGTTTGAAATCAATGTCTGGCTTGCCTGGTGTCATAACAGCATGACACCTTAAAGCTCCTCCTACCTCTGCTTGCAGGCTCCGCCCACTTCACCTTTAAGTTTTTACCACACATGATGCATCAAGTTTCTGATTTATAGTAAGCCTGCATGTCAAAAACATAACATTTTTCATTAACTTGCATGGCATTTGAGAAACACCCCTCTCCTCTGACCTGGGTGGTGGGATATGGCTCCAGCTCTGCCCTTTGATTGACAGCTCATGGTACTTGTGAGTCATGGCGCCTGCAGGATAAGTTGCGGTGAATGTGCTTCCACATCAGCTCTTCAGAGACACATGACAAAATAAAGTTCCTGGCATAGCATCTTCCGTCTCAGGGCTCCTAACATGGCTTCTGTTGCTTTAACTAACGCCGCCTGCTCTGTCTGTGTGGACTCAGCTGCTGACCATGTTAACAGTCGCTCTAAAATTGACGAATAATGCTAATGCTAATGCTGATTCATTTGTTTGTTTCTCCATTTTTGCAGTAATTACAGTAGTTCTGCGCGGATGACGAAGTACCAAGACAAGGTCCATTCTTGCTGCTGATTGAGTTCGCTGCGAAGAGTTAGCATTAATAGGTCATTTGGACTTCAAGACAAAACATAACAAAACAAACAATTTAAAAAAAAAAAAACACGAAATGCTAAACGAAAACACTGATATCCAGTCGAACCAACTGTCCTGCTTCCTTCTCTTTTAAAATCTGACGTCTTTCGGAATGACAGTCATTTTTTGCGTGCTGCTGCTGGAAGCCGATATCTCACAGGTCCAATGAACTGCAAGCAATTCTGACCAGAGTTTGTGATTGGCTAATCTAACCTTCCAATAAAAAGCCAGGGGACATGGGGTCGTTTCTCAATGTAAATCAACAAGCTCTTATGTCTGGTTTCATCTCTTATCTCTTTTTCTTTTTTTTTTGTTTTAGTTTATTTTGTTATTCTGTGCACTTTCATTATATAGGATTATAACAGACTATTATTAACCTATAGGAAAGCGTTGTAGTAAAATGGTTTGTGAGTAATTCAGTATAGGTTATAAAACTATAGCATTATACGTCCTCCTAAATCATCTGAACTCAAATAACAAACTATTTACTCAAGGCTCCACAAACCTACTATAACGACTTTATCCTCAAGATTTTATCCATTAAATAATCATTTTTAAAGCATTTTGTTACATCATATGTTATGCTGTTGGTTTTCTTTTATGTTTGTTCTACTGCCATGTTCTATACAAAAAAATCCAGGGTGATCAAATTCTGGGGTTTTTTCATGTATTTATTATTCCTAGGAATAGTTCAAAATAACACGATGAAACTTGACGACGCTCTGACTCAAATAGGTAAGTTGTTTTTCGGGAAAAATTTGAGTGATGTGATATGCTTTTTTCCTAGCTTCTTACCGAGGGCGTTCAACTGAAACGGGATCACTGGCTTTCAGAATTCTCTGCAAGTGTGACGATTAAAATTCCAAATTGGAATTGTTTCATTCTCTCTTCATTTTATCGTGCCAAATCTTGGTACACCGTTTAGGTTGAAAAGAATTAAGACTCGGAAATAAGACAAGCCGTCACTGAGGAAGACGTAGTTCGGGGCCATGGCTCTCCGTGCGAGCGCCGGGGTTTTGTTTTTTGGTTTGTTTAGTTCTTCGTTTCTGACCAGTAGTGCCTTTCATTGTTTCAAGGGAGAATCTTAGACTAGTATTTTATGTTTTTTCTATTTTATAGGTGAGGACTTTGGGTTCAAAATGACTGTGAGCAGCAATAAGTGCAAAGGGAATTTTCCCCTGTCTGCATGAGTGAGATGATAGTTTTGAAATTAGCTCAATAAAACTGAAATTGCATTGAATTCTGCAGGTCAGTGATCCACTCAATCAATTCAGGGGTATTAAGAAAAGGTTGTTTTTGTTTTTTTTATCGAACTTTGGGAACCAAAAGAAATCCCTTTGGCCTCCTGTTATTGAACAAAAATGCTCCAAGCACCTGTAATGTGTTGGGGTAGATCAGTGTACTATTGGAAACATCTACGTATCTCTAGCATTGTTTGGTGAAGGTAATGTGATATCAATAGTATTGTTGAAAAAATGTGCAGAGAGCGCATTTTCTCTTTCTTTTTTGTCCAATTTGGGTTTTTTGTTTGTTGTTTTTCTTTTTTTATTCTTGAATCTTTTTTTTTTACATCATCTTTGAGCATTATGTTTTCAGGAAACAGAAAACAAAATAAGCATCAACAAGCTTGAATAGTGCCATTACAGCCAATGCTTGTTTGTTGAGGCGTTAAAGTTACCAATATGGATGAGAAGCTAAAAAAAAATAAAAGTGCAATTCTGATACAGTTTTACAATAAAAAAAAGAAAAAAGAAAAGGTTTTCTGTTTGCTGGAATCGATAGCATTGTGATAATACAATTAGCTGTGCAAACTTTATATTGTCATATTGTGTTTCAGTATTGATCCATAATGAGAGTTTGATATCTTTATATAAAATAACGACTTCACCTGTATGTTGGTATTTATTTGAATTGTCATGCAGTACTGTATTCTTATCAATAATGTGCATTATGATTAGTGGCATATTGATTACAGCTAAATGTCATATGCATGTTTCTCAGTCATGGGACCTTTACACAGAATTGAAAACAAACATGTAAACTTTTGTTAGGGTGTTACAAAATATGGAAAAAAAAAATTTAAAAGACTAGAATTAAGTCTGGTGTATTACTGCTGAACTGATCCTATGAAAGTGTTTTGTTTGTTTTCCAATAGAGAGGTGGTATATCTGTGTAAAGGTAGTCATACTGGCTAAAATCAATAAATGTGACTTAAGTTCCAAAGTGTCTGAGTGTCATTATTTCTAGCTGCTCCTCTGCAGCAGCAGCACCACCACCAGCAGCAGCAGCAGCAGCAGCAGCAGCAGCAGATGAAGGGTTAACCGGAGAACTGTATGGTCTGCAGCCTTGGTGTCTCCTCAGAGTGTTCCCAGCTGGAAGCCAGGGGCAGGGGGGAACTTCCCAGCTGTCTGAGCAGCTCCAGGATATGATCACATTTCACACAATGCACAAAAACACTTCCACCATCTACCCCCCCAACCCCCTCCAACTCTGTTTTTTTTTTCTCTCCCTGCTGTCTAGCTTAAGCCTCGCTCCTCCCTCTCCTCCCTCCTCAGCCTTTCTCCATTTCCCATTTCTCTTCCTTTTACCCCCCTCTCTCCCTGCCTTCTGGAGATACACCCACACACTGATCGAAGCCAGTTTCTTTTGACCTTCGGTGCAACAAGCACTTCCTGTCCAGCCTCTGGAGACCAGTGCTCTACCCAATTATCACTACAGTGAGGTGTTTTTGCAGTAGTTAAAAATGGAGAGAAACACTGTCGGGCTCTTCCATGAACAACCAATCTCAAGTCATACAAATTTAGAAAAAGAATCATAAACCATGTGTGATTTATGATTGTCAAGGGCAAAATTAATTGTTTCAACTTTTATTTTTGTCTGGACTTTTGAGAGTATCATGGGATGTGCAACTGCAATGAAGAGTCTTTTTAAATTTTTGATTACTTGAAATAAACAGCAACAAAAAGCAAAAAGTTAATCTTCTGTAATAAAGGGTGAATATATTAGGATAAAGCACTAATAAGTAGAGATGTATCAATACTAAAATCTCATACAGCTGGATTGGGTAATGTGATAGTGGGTTAGGGAAAATGAAATTAATCACTCTTTATTCCTGACACAAGCTGCAATGTTACTTTCATTTTTCAAAATCTAAATAGATATGAAACTGGGCATCATTATCACTAATCACTAATAATCATATGAACTGGAAGGTTAATGCATTTTTCATTTAAAGCAAACTAACACTGGAACTGTTAAGTCAAGTCTGCTTTCATACCACTTGAAGGGACTAAAGCTGAATGTTTTTAACCGTTTATCCAGAAGCTGTTAAATCTAATTTGAATTTTCTGCTTTCTTGCTAATTAGTTTTCATGCACTCTCAATCACACCATGTGATGAGGTGTTACAACTAGCTCAGGTTGGTTAGCAGTGTCTCCTGTGCTGTTGGCTTATTGTTGCCATATGTTTAAATCCTTAACAAGGTTTTTTTTTCATTTTCATTTTCATCTCCAAACAAAAATGAGCTGACTTGCTCTAATTAAGACGCTCTGACACAGTTCCAAACCATGAGAAAGGGTGTGTGTCTCTGATTTCAACCACTTCAACTGACACTTGATCTTGTGAAGCTTGTGAAGATAACACATCAAAAATGTTTTGAAATGCTTACTACAGCAAATCACCATTAAAAAAACAAAAAACAAATGGAAAATTGAAAAGGAAAACAGCTGCAGCTGGGATATTCTAACTTAAAGTCCTCGGTATGAGTCAAGCTATAAAACACAATGGATGATACACTTCCCATAATGCAACTCATCAGAGAGGGGTCATCACAGTTATTCAGTTCAAGTTTGTAAAGCTATCTTCAGAGCCTTGGACTCAATATAGGACTCCTAATAAAGAGTAAACTGAGCTGGAATCAGGTACATAAATCACCACAACAGACGCACACACACTGCCGTGATATAGTTAAACCAGTTGCTGTCAGATGCCAGATGACTCTGTGATTGAATATGAATGACAGAGTATTAATGAAAGCCAGAGGGAAGAGGTCATTTCACTGACATCACTGTAGCAACAGTGGAGGCTTTGTTGGTGCCAGTCCCCTCTTATAACCTCCCCACTCAAGTCCTGTACTGGCAGAGGAAATATGGGTCAATGGGATTCATTCCATGGCATCAGTCCCGATCTATTAATATGCAGGTGCTGTGATTGTACTCTGGATGGAGGAGATTCATACAACAGAGCAGCTGTTTTACATCTCAGCTGGCGCACTATTACATTTCACCACTTGGGGGCCCTATAATACAGTTGTTGACATCCTTATGAGCAGCTTGAATTTTTTTGAAAGTTACTCTAAGGTCTAGCACTCATAAAAAAGAGACAGTGTTTGTGTGCGTTTGTGTGTATGTGTGTGTGTTTTCTTACAAAGAGTCTTCTTTATGTGTATCAGCCAACTCTGTCATGTGGTGAATCCATGTGGAGCCTAAAGGGACACAGAGCTGTGATCAGCTGATCTGGAGCAGCAGCACCAATCAACAACACCACCACCAGCACACATGCCTCACATGGATTTGCTTTAAACTCACACAGGGATACACACATCTCTCCACTGGAGCAGAGATAATCCCACCGTGGATGTTAACATATTTATGACCTGTGGAGTGTTAGCTCAGCCCCATGATGCATTGAAACATTCCTTAGTCCTGACAGTGGACGCAGGGTGTGTGTGTCCTCCCATCTGTGACTCATGTATTATCTCCTAAAACCGCAGTATCGGCTGTTACGAATAACAGACGAGCATTGATTCAATCAGTGTGAGGCCTTAATTTGCACTTGAAAAAGAGGGAGTGAAGAAAGACTGGCACCTGAGTCTGGAGTGTGATTAGTCATATCATTGGGGCATTTACAGCTTGAGGATTTCAGATAAGTGTAAAAAGCACTATATGTAGCTCATCTCACACTCATCCGTGTTGACTTTCACACCAATCCTTCAGCTTGGCTGCTCATCTGCCACTTTCATAATTGTCTTTTTTTTTCATACATCTCACTCTGTCCTCACCTTCCCCCCTCTCTCTTTTTAATTCCCTTTCCCCCTTTCTCTCTTCCTCCTTCCTTCCCTCTCTGTGAATGCTGGTGCTTCACCCGGCTCTGTGGTTATAAGTGGAGGAGCCCCAGGGAAGCGGAGGAAAGGATGTATCCCAGGAGGATGTTTGGTGTTCTGCTTTCTGTGGACCAGCATGTCCCAGACGGGCTGACAGGCAGCTCCATGCACTCGGAGGCACTAACAGGGGCACTGGGCCCCTGGTCTATTTAAAACACGAGTTCAGTCATCCACAAAACACTTGGCCTCTCTCTGCACTGACATGTTCAGAATAATTCTCTGAAGCAAAGATAAAAAAAAAAAGCAAAAGCAAAAAAAGGGGGAATGTGTTTTTCTTTTCTTTTATTTGATTGCATCTGCAAAAATTAAAGTCATGTTTTGCTAATTATGCGATTAGTGTTGCAGCCAGTAGGCTGGTTTAAATTTGGAAAGAGGTGATATATAGATGCAGTTTATTAGGGGGGAGTACAGGTCAATGAAGTGGCCTGTTGCCTGGTAAGCAGCCAGATGGTGAACCATTTTCATTAGAAACCCTGCTGTTGTCTGCGTTGATCTAAGGCGGACGAAACACGTGCAGCAACAGCACCGGCCACAAAAGGGGTTAATGATGCGTAGCTGAGTTGACACGGGTTTGGAAAAGATGGGGGGCTGCACAGATAGACAGACACAGAGAAGTGGGTGGGGATATTGACGACGACACAGTCATCCTCATAGAGACTGGTTGAAAACAGTCAGATCATTCAGCAAATACAACAGGCAGTGGTAAATAACAACTCAAATCCTTCCTGTGAGCAAAAGTATTAACAAAAATGGTCTAATTAAAGAAAAAATCTGTATTGAAAACAATTCTTAAGTATATAAGGTTTCATCAGTGAAATGTACTTTACGTATCGAAACTTAAATGACTTATTTTGAAAAACAAAAAGCCGCAATGGCAATTTTTATTATGTTATGGACATTTATCAGAGCTTGTCCTTTTCTGTGAAATTCTGGACAATGTGGCCTCAAACTGTTATTTAAACCCAACCACCTAAGAAATTTAAGGGAAGGAAACCACTTTTTAGTATAAATACACACTCAGCTGAAAACCAAAGTCACGTCAAAACGTAAAAAACAATCATCAAAACAAAAACATGAAGTTGGTTATATCTTTAACAACATGTCATTTATTTATGACCTTGTAATATGATTTATATCAAATTACAGTGGAACCGTAACTACAAACAGGAGCAGAGTAATAAATGTAATGGAATAACCGTATAGAATATGAGCCTACTCCAATAAACTGCCTCTGAATGATACTTTCTTAGTGTAAATTCAAATATACTTAGTTACTTGACACAACTGCAGATAAGAGAGAAAGTTGTAATGCCACAGCTGCCTGGAAGCACCACAGTTTATCTTTAATGGTCACAGCACGTCAAGAGCTACTCTGCTCTCAAAGGGTAATATAACTGAAGACTCTCAGACTTTGAACTTTGAACTCTTTACACAAGCAACAGAAACTGCATTTTTGACTGTAACGAGCCGCAAATTCAAATCTCGCTTTCTCTTTTCTTTGGCTTCCTTATTCTTGTACACAATAAGCGACAGAGGCAGCTGACAGCATCCATTCAGCTGGCTGGGAACCCGGGATTATCAATTAAAGATCAGGAGAAAAGCCTGAGCAGTGACATGGAAATGCAGTGCCAGTTAGTATTCGTGCTCCAGCCTCCTTTGCCACACTAATAGGCAGCTGTGCAGTTTTCAAAGCAGAGCCATCTCTTGAAATAGACTTCATCCTTTTCATGACTTCACGTGACAGCCCATGTCATGCCTCTCTGTGCCGATGGGCATATCGTGACTGAAAAAAAAAAATGCAACATCACTTAAAGATGGAAATCTACGGTTAAGAGAGAAAAAACCAGTAAGCCGCTTAGATTACAGAGACTGATTTAAAGGATGAAATACAGTATGCAAAATAACTTGTTTTTTATTGTTTTTTTCTCCCCGACGCTAATCTTTCAACTTCTTATTTGCACTCAATGAATGAGGTTGTCGTGCGCGCGCGCGCCTCGCACCGGGAGCGCGCATTATCTTTTTTTCCAGCGGCACAGAGGAAAGAGTTCTGTTTCTGGAGAGGGAGGAGTAAAGGAGTGCATGAAGGACTACAGCGCTCTTATTCTGCACAGAAAAAAAAATGACCCGGGTAAAAAAAAATCTCTCGCGTCCGTTAGTGAAACTATGAAGCGTCCTTAAGTGTTGCGCGACTGTTTTTCTTGTTCTTCGGACGAACAGGAACAACAACAAGAGAAAAAAGGGGGCTCTTGAAGTGGACGCGCTCCTCCGAGTTTAGTACGCTGGAGCCGCTGCTGTTGCCAGTTTACTCCGATTAAAAAAAAGGAGGACAGATTCAGCGGAGGAAGACCGGAGAAGAAGTTTGTGCAAGATGCAGGGGGTTTCAGCTCCCGGTAAGTGACTCGGTCTTTATAAAGGCGGATCTTCTCCTTTCTGTCTTCTTTTTTAAAAACTCTTTGCTGGGCTTTTTTTTCCCTTAAGTTTGTTTTCAAATGGCTACGGCCTGTGTTGCGCACAGGATTTGAATTTCCGAAATGCTTTCGCCAGCTGTCAACGGGGCAGCTGCAGGCCCGCATCAGCCCCAAAACAACGCGGAGAGCTGTTGCTCACAAACGCCTCACAAACGCTCTGAGAGGAGCATTAAAAGGGTCTATTGGGGGAAGCTTGAGCTGACATGGCAAGAATAGGAGCCAAGTCGTACCAAACCCTGAGAAGAAGGAGCTCTAACCTCAAGGAATCTTTCTCATCTCCGCACACACACACTCTCTCACACTCTCACACACACACAGTTATCTGCATAGTAAATTTTATATGACCAGAAATCACACTATAATCACATGGTGAATGATACATTTGATAGTAATGACTGGAAGAGGAGTCATTCATCCTCCTCCCTGTTGTAGAGTTTGTGTGTGTGTGTGTTTGTGTTTGAGTGTGTGTGTGTGTGTCCATTACAGCCACATTGTCCCTGTTTGGAAAGGGATTTGAGTGCTGGAAAGGGAGTGTGTGGTGCAGAGCTCATGAGATTAGAGATGTGTTGAAAGTGTCTGGGAGTTCGTCTGGTAGAATGATTGGAGGACTGCTCTGTGTTTGAGAAGGGGTGTGTGTGTGTGTCAGTGTGTGTTTTTCCTTTGTGGCATTTCTCTCAGAGATTTTTAATTATGAGATAAAACCTCCCAACTGCAGTTCCCACTGCAACAAAGCTTTTTTTTCTCTTTATTTCCAAAACCAACTGTGCATTATGTGCCGTGTCCTGATCATTGTTCCCATGTTAAGTGCTGTGTTTCACACGGCGTGGACATGACAGATTTGGGCCGTTTGGCTTAATATTCTTATCAACTAACCACAATGAGTTGCTGTGAGAACCAAACTTAATAAAAAAAAAAAAATTAGCCTAAATCTTCAGATCCTTCATGGAGGCCTCAGAATAAAGTGTTTGCATGGAGACAAAGGAAAAAAAATGGGGGGGGGAGGGTATAATAGAGAGAGTGATAGAGATGAAGTGCTGATGGGACGATATCAGGCTGCAGCAGAGGTGAGCTATGCAGAGAGAAAAAGAGAGTGTGTTTGTTGTGAGACTCTGGGGAGGAATCGATCTGCCGTCCTCCTGGCTGACTCGCTCTTTCCGGCAGTCCAGCAGTGTATCGTTTCTCTCTCTCTCTCTCCCACACACACACACACACATACACACACAGACACACACATTCCCAAGGCCTTGCTTATTTTTTTGCAGTTCCCTCTTTCTCTCCCACACTGTCCCAGATCAATCTCTGCCCCCCCTCTCATCCCTCTGCCCTCCCCAACACTCAACACACACACACACACACACACACACACACACACACACACCCATACACACACACACAGCTCTAATGCTCGCTGCAACCGCCATTGGATGAAATATATCCACTTTTTCCCTCTTTTTCTGAAGTTCCTCTCAACTCTTTTCCCTCCACATGGGAACCAAACCCCCCCCACCCTTATGCACTCTAATGCTTATTTGTGTGTTTATGATGGGGGGGTCAGGAAAGGTTGGAGGCTGCTTGCATCAGGACATTAAGGGAATCCATCACAAATCACAAATAAACCGGGGGGAGGACACATCACACTGCCTCTCACTTTAAATTCCACCTTTGTGCTCAGAATTGTTTCCAACTTCATAAACTTCTCCGTCAGCCTTTGCTCTCAGTCTCATAATCTGTCTTACTCAGAAATAGGTGGACCCCCGCCCCCCCTCCGCTGATGCAGGACAATGGTGGTCCCCGTGTGCCAGTTAGATGCCCCGGCATGGATGTCCTGGTTGACTGTATGAGTTATTTATTATTAACAAAAGCTATTGGGCCTGTCTGTGTTTAACCAAGCCAATGTAAACACCTCCCCTCTGTGTTAGATAAACACGGAGCACGGGAGTTAGGGAGGATGGAGGATGGTGAATATAATCTGCCAAGCTCCCCTTGTTCCCACTTCTTTTTTGTTTTTTAGCTCAGATGACCCCTGCCGCTGCCCTCCCTCGCTTTTATGAACTCGGTTAACCGCCGTGAGTCTGTCGGCGAGTTTGGCTCGTTCATCAGTTTACGTGTTTAGTGATGAGGATAAAAACATCAGCATTAGCTGTGAGACGTACGGTTGAGCTGCTCCGGTGAACAGCTGGCCGTTGGTGAGAGAAAGTCCATGACTGACAAAATGTCTCCATCATCCAGGTGATGAAATGTTCGTAGATGGCTGGATCATATTGATTGTGCTGGAGTTTTGATTGAAATATGAAGGTTAGAATTTACACAAAATAACATAAGTGTGAAAGAGATGATGGACTGTTTTGAACTCCTGTGATGTGACATAAATTTTCCACTAGGACGTTCCCTCCAGACATCAGCTCTGGGGCTCAGTAATTTAGCAGCTGTGCTGTGTCGGACCTTTAATCTTTTGGAGCTAAATCTTTGGTGAACAACAGCCAGGTGCAGCAACATTACTCAGCACTTCAAAACCTTTTTTGCTACAGCGAGGTTTCAATTATTCCATCTTCTGTACAGAAACCAAAACCTGCGCTCATTGAGTTCAACAAGAGACTCTGCACAGAAGCTCTGGGGAGACTGTTTTTATTGAGAAAAAGCTCCAAAAATGCCTCAACCAAGAATTTAAAGCTATCATTTTTCATATCTGTTTGTTTGCAGACAAAACACATGAGACACAGCATATAAATCAGTTAGTTTTATAGGTGTTGGTAGGTTAATGTTTAAGCTTTGAACAGATTAAGGTCTCTATGCTAAAATAGGCTCAACATGTCCTGACTTATCTCCGTACTTGATTCACAGAAATGACACTGATAGTGATCTTCGCATTCTTTCAATAGAAAACCACTAAGTACTCTACACTGAAGTTCACATGAAATGGCTTTTTTAAAGTTTTAGCTTCCGTATTGTGATGTATTTGTATAATGAAACAGAACAGGCACCTTCATCACCTCCGTTAACAGAGCAGATGTATCCCTCCACCTGCCGCAGGTTGTTGCTAGCTAGCAAAGAAATAAATCTTAGTTCTGCTTATTGATTGGTTTAAATTGGTTGATTCAAGCCTGTGAAAGTGTCTGTCATATTTTGTTTGATAGGAAGAAAACGTGATTCAATTTTCATTTAAATATACAAAAATATCGATCTCTTTGGCATATATTGTTAAATAGGTGCACAATTGGAAACTTGTTTTCATTTAATCTCGACTAAATGTTGAGCTGTTGTGATCAGTCGGTGTCACAAGCAGCACAGTCACAGTGCTCACCTTAAAATGGGTTCAGTGTTTCTAAATGATTTCAAACATCCCTTTGGCAAGTCCACCGCAATTTTATGTCACTTATCAGCAGACATACAGTACACACTGATTACAGCATACAGGTGATAAGCTAAAATATGCTGAATGTGTCGATTACTGGTCGAGCTTCAGCTTCAGCTGCTGGTGCGTCAGCGTCACCACTTCAGATAGTGTCAGTCGACCACTGTCACTAAAGCTGTAAGCACTGAATCAAAGAAGCTAATGTTGTGCAAAAGAATGAGTTTGGTGTTCATGTTCTCAAGGTGACCCAGAGACCCATCACCCAAAAACTCAGTGTATTCCTGTGAGCAGAAATCTCTAACATCCCCTGTTTCTCCACTCCTCCATCTCCCTGTCTCATCCTGTTTGTATGTGTGAGAGTGAGTGTGTATGTGTGTTTGAGACAGCATGACTCAGTTCCAGGGCCATTCAGAAGCTTCAGGCTCGTTCCAGGCCGGGTGTCACATTGATTTTCCTAATGGTGGTCATGTGTAGGTCCTGCTGTTGCAAAGGGCTTCAGCTAAGACAGTACTGCAGTTTGAGTGGGTGTGTGCATGTGCAGAAAACAGGCCTCTGACATCTCTGACCTCTTTTTCTGACAGGCAGGTTTTTTTTTCCTGCCCTGCATGTCCAGAAGTTACATTTTTAAGTCCTTTGCCTGAACTTTTAAAAAGGCCGTAAATGTCAGTTATCATTTCAAGTTGTCCAGGTTGGTGTTAAGTAAGAAGTCCACCTTTGCAGTAGATAAGATAGCACTTTATTAAGTCTGCTGGTTTAATTATTAGACTGATGTGGCTTAGCAAGCGCACACAAAAACGTGCGTACAGTGGTTAACACATGGTTGAAAGCATGTAAATGTAACTGGGTGGGATTATAAACTGGTTTGTTCAATGTAGTTCCTGTGGCCACAGTAAATGGATTGTGGCGTTATTTTGTCATTCCTGTTTAACAGGTTTTTGAGTCACTTGCAGGCATGCTGCTCTGACAGATTTGTTTCAAATTGTTTTGTAGGATTGTTGCACCCATGTGCAATTAGGCAGCACTTTTAATTGTCTACTAGTAGTATTTAAAAGAGGTATCATGACATCTACAGTAGGTTTCACCACACCTGACTATTCATTTTTGGGAGGAATTTTTTTGGAAGTTATAAACAGCTTTAAAAGACAGACACTCCCAACTTTTTTGACGTGTGAGCCATAAATATAAACTGATGTCTGATTCTGACCTTTGATCATTGATTATCACTTTAATGTTATTAAGTTTAATCAAACAATAAGATTAATTTTTTGCTCCGGTAGTGTTCTGATCCCTTTTCAGAGGACTGCCGCACCAAAATCATATGATTTAATGATTAATTCCCATTACACAGGTCTCAAAATAATACTGAATGACCACTGTTTGTAGAAAAGGATCTGTATTGTAATCGTAGCCATAGCTTGGTGGCCTTTTAACCGTAGTGATTGAAACCCTGTGATGCAGCAAACAGGTTAGTGTGTTAAACAACTGACTCATCTTTCAGCAGAAGCTCACTCTGGCGCCTGTGATGAAACAGTCGAGTTTTAAAAGCTGAGCCGAACTATCAGCGAGGTAGTGCTATGAACTTGTATGTATTTATTTAGAAACGGGGACAGATATGAATTACTACACACCCATACTGGAAGATCACACTAACACTCAGTGTTTTTATTACAGACTGATAAGAGCTGAGTGGAGTGTGACAGCAAAGATAGCATGAGCTGCGAGTCAAATACTGCTCGGTGTTAGGATGTTTCTGTTCAGAGTAGCACTCCTTCCTGCACAATGTGTTTATACTGGAGGTCTCTTGGCTTATAGTGGGGTCTGGCTGACACACACGCACATACACACACAGAAGGCGGAAGTGACCTAGTTTTCCTAAATGGTCCCAACTGTTGAGGCCTTCTAGAAATGGACAGAATGACTTAGTGTCACCCAATAAAGGACTGGCATGTAATATGTTGAGCATTACTCCCGAGAGACTAAATTAATCTCATCTTGGTATCTAGATGGAGCAAGTTGTTTGAAAGCCAGTTGTTAGTCTGCAGAACTTTTAAGCTTCTGAGAGTGAGAGTGGGAGTGCTCATTTAGGATCACTGACCGGATATCTGATGTCAGAAAATGAAAAAAATAAAAAAAAAAGCTCTGCAATTTTGCTGTGAGATCTGATAGACAGAACAAAGACATGGTTCAGTTCAGAAGCCTTTCACACCCTAAAAGCCTTTGTTTGTGTCTCATTCACTCGGACGAGAAGGTCAGTTTCTGCACAGCTCTTTGTGTCTGTCTGTATCTGTGCCTCTTCTCCAGTCTGCTGTCTGTCTGTCTGGATTGGACCTACCCTGATGAGGGGGATTTTCCTGGGAAAGTCATATGGAAAGAAAAAAAACAGAGCCTTAATAGTAAAAGCATGTTCCATTCTATTTCTTTCCCTTTGTGTGTGTGTGTGTGTGTGTGTGTGTGTGTGTGTGTGTGCATTTTATGAGTTGAGCTACTTTCTAGCACACTGAAGGCATTGTGTTTTTCCTCTCTGATCATCGGAAGAGCAGGCTCGCTGGAATCAGAGCTTCCTGTACACACTGGGGTGAGGCAGGGGGATCTGGGAGAGGAGGGGCTCAGGGAGGAAGAGGAGGTGGAGGAAAGAGAGAGAGAGGCAGAGCCAGGTGGAGGTCACTTCTAGGCAAGATGGTGGTGCTGGTCCACAGACTCTTGAAAAGAAAGTTCTACATTTAATAAAATTGGGCTTTGACATGATTTAGAAACATTGTTTGTCTTCAAAACGTCCTGCTCAGTGTATGTAATATCTTGGTCACAATTCAATAATAATAACAATAATAATAATAATATATAGTAACAATAATAATAATAGATATAGAACTCTGGTGATATTCAACATCTTTCATATCCGATTATAACAAGTATTTTCTGTGTATCCAAATCCTGACATTGTACCTTCCTTTGTGCCAAAGACCTTCAGCTTTTGTCCAAGAACTATTAAAAATATTGCTGGAAACATATAGGATTTTGTAAGTACGAAACTCATCCAAATATATATCAAAGGTGTAGCTGATTTTAAAAGTTTTATGCAGAGATGTTGCAAATAATGCCTTCGAGGGACCCTAATCAGGTTTGTTTATGTCATGCTTTTGTTCATTGGCTGATGTTACCACGTTTTTTTAAAATGATCAAATATTGACTCAAGAGTCCTGTATTATTTGGACTCTAGTGATGATCTTTTTCTAAACTATCTAGAAAGTAGTAGTAATTTTATTTAATATCCTACAGGCAGAAATTTATTTCCATAGATTTCTCTGTGGTATTAAAATATTTCAGAATGCACCCAAGCTTATTATTTTTCTCCAAGGTTACTTTTTTATGTGGTGTTGTGCTTATGAGCAGGAACTGTTATAAAAGTCTCTGTGGTGGTGCTTTCAAGGACACAAAGACCCATCTGAGATTTGAAAGACAGCTGCTGAGAGATCCAGCCAGCCAATAACAATCCTGTTGGTCCAAAAAAAGTTCGATCCGCAGCGCGACCCCTTGTGTAACATCATCACGACCTTGTTCTTTAACTTGATTAAACACCTACACTTACAAACACCAGCATAACACACATCAGCAATAACAGATTGTTAAACAGTCCCTGCCTGCAGCTGTTTCCTCATGCTGACGATGTAACTTTGACAGTGAAATCAATAACCCATCTCAAATCTCTGGCAGATCGTTTTTATACCTCTGTGTAATGAAACCAGTGGCTGCCTGGAAGAGCTAATGCTCTGATGATTGTCTGCGGTAATATAAACTATATTTGCAAAACTGTGCGTGTTCCTCATAAACTTTTCATCCCGGTTATCTTGCAGCTGAGTTTAGCTCATGTCTCTCCTCATCATCACACACACACACACACACACACACACACTCCACCTTTTTACATTCACTCACCTGACAGAGCCATAAACCGTGCTGTAAATGTCTTCCTAGTCTGGCTGATTGTAGCCAACAAAGACAGCCTGTGTTGAATTCTCCACGCTTTCTCCCCTGGGTGCCCTCCCACCCGTCCACCCACCCCCTCTGCTCTGCCCTTCTGTTGTCATTAACAATTGTCTCTTGCTCTTTCTCTTTCCTCTGCCTTGCATTAAACCTGTATGTTACTGATGCACAGAGCTGTAAAGTTAGCTGTTGAAATCTAATACTTTTATGACCTGCTTAACAATTTTAACGTAATTTTTTTGACTAAATACTTTACACTTACACATGGTGGGTTGTACACAGAGAGACTCAGTGCCTTTCAGCCAGCAGGAAACCTTTTCTCACTCTTTTCTTCATTTCTTTCCTCCACCATAAGACTTAAGCTCCACCAGGGAGTGAAAGTCGTATTCTTTGCTGCATGTATTTGATGCGTTTCATAGCCACCATTTAACTCTCCTCACTGTTAGGAGTGTTTATTTTTGCTTGAGCCTGAGTAAGCACTGTGTGATTTGGTGCTTTGATGGAAAGAAATGCTGCTGTCAGTTAAAAGGGCTTTTTTAAATAAGCTCTATCTGTGCTGACTAAACCCAGGTGCTTTGAGAGTCATCTTTAGTCACCAAAAATTCTAAGCTCTTTTTATAGCCACTCATAAAACCTTGACTATTGAAAAGAAGCAGCAGAAACAGCTGTCGCCACACTCTCTATGAACCTCTGTCTTTTATTTATCCACACATGATTTTATAATGCCACAGGCAGTGATTTTATTACCCACGTAAAAAAAAAAAAAAATCCCTGTACTGCTCTGTGCAGCAGTTTTTACACCACTAGATGGCAGTGTTATGCTATTTAGCTCTTCATTCCCTACAGCAGTTGAAGGAAGACACAGGAGACTGTGACCTTCTCTTAAGTGTTATTTGAGAATAATCACAAAAGATATCAGATGATATGAGTGTGGTTTTAATAAAGCAGTGTTTTCTATTTGGGATCAAGATAAGAGGTCACATAAATCATTAGGGAAGCATAAATATTATTACTACAACACAAAAATTATGTTTGCTCTTCCTTTCTTCACATCTCTGTTGCTTTTTAAGTGGGTTGAACATTTAAAGGCATAGTTAGGGTCTTTTCATGTGGGGTTGCCATGTTTTGTCTACAGTAGAAGGCAGCTGTGATGCCAGATTGGAAAACAGAAAAGTCTTGGTGTAGGAAGCGAAGCAGTGTGCTGCAGTTGATCACGTTAAAACTAATTTAACCCCTTTAAAGAAGCCACATTAGACCAGCAACTCCCACGTGCTGCAAGGTTAATTACTGTATTTCTTCAAAGAGTTTGGTGGCTTTGAAGAGAGTAAAATGTACATAATAAATTCAGTTTTTCATCTGAAAAAGCTGACCTAAAGCAAGATCAAGCTCTCAGATTATTTTAACATTTAACTGATGTGCACTTCTTTTAGCTGGCCAAAATGTGTTTTTGCTGCTACCTTCATTCAAAGAAGTTCCTTGCTTAATTTCTTGCACTGATTCTGATATTTTTTTCACAAACTGAAGGCATGTTGACCACCATCTATTGTGGGCAGTGCGCTTGTTTTTAACAAGTACCCCACACAACACCACTTCAAAGCAAAATGGGTCAAAATTGGTAGAGATAAACAACCACATCTTTGCTGGTGTGTCTATTTGCAGCTTCTTTCTCTTCCAGCAGCAGACATTGCTTTTTTAAAAGAGGTCACAAGCCAAAAGTCTAATTTTCTCCATGTTCCACAAATCCGGAGCTCAGAGGCCGAGCTGCTCTCATTCTGGGTGACATCGAGGTGCCTCACACTGAAGGTCACCCCGACAGCAGCAGGCTGACTCTCCCCTGTCCCCTCTCCTTTCTCCTATTATAGTCTGCACTGCCTGCTGGCCATTTATCATTGCTACTCTGCTCTGCCTCTGTAATGAGTTTGTGAAACAAGATAGCACCATTTCACAGGAGCAAATTCTCAACGCTGACTGAACACCATAATGGCTGCAGTGAAAACTCTGTTAAGATGAGTTGCATTTTTTTTACAGTTGTCCCTCTTGATGTGAAGATGCGTTGCCCGGGTCCTCCCATTGTTTTAAACTGTCTCTCTGGGATTTGAACTTGTGAGCTTCAATGACCACTGCACCGCACCCCCCCGCCTCCCCTCCACTCTCAGCATGCATTAAAGCAGCCACAGCTCTCATCACAGGACAGTCTGCACCTAATGAGGAGATGAGAGCTACATCCACACAGATGGATCCTGTTCCTGTGGCCCGTTGTGGATTATCTTCCTCAAACAATTATTGCAGGCTTTCAGCCCCTTTTTTTTTTCTTTTCATCGAGGCCCTGATTCACTAACAAGCACTTCATTAGATTTAAATTGATCCTGAAAGGTCAGAATGTAATAAAACAACAAACTGCCAAGGGCTGTTTGGTGTCTGTGTCTGACTGCATGCACGTGTGTGTGTTTGTGTTTGTGTCTGTGTGTGTGTGAGCGTGCGTGCATGACAGCTCATCCCATGCGAAGCTCACTGTGTCCCCGAGCAAGATTGTTCCTTCCCAAAACATCCTTGAAGTATAAAATGCATGTATGGTTGTTAAACTGCCATCTATCAGTGTGTAGCTCTTCAAAGTTGAATGATGAGTCTCATTAAGCGAACACACACACACACACACACACGCATATGCTGGCCTTCTGCAGCTTGACTCCATTGCTATGCCTGTTTGTATTCAGTAAGTGATAAACAAAAACAAAACAGCGAGACGCGCGTCATCCTCCTCTAATCCATTTGACAGCTGTGAGAGGATGCCAGCAATACACTTTATTGGTAAAGCACTCACAACCACAACAAGCTTCAGCCTTATTACAATAAGTAGCTTGTGGGCTTTCTTCTCTGAATGACACTCCGAGAAGGATTGCATCATTGTTGTATCTTATCCAGAGAAAGAAATATGACCGGAGCGCTGCTCTCAGTTTCAGTGTTTAAGATAGCCGAACATTCTGAGGTATGAATGTGTTGACTCATTCACAACTGGCAGCTTTGGATGTTTTGCATTCTGGCTTCGTTTTTTGGTGTTTTTCTAGTTCTTGTTTTGCTTAAATCACGAGTCTGTCATTGCAACTGGCCCTTAAAGGTCCAGTGTGTAAGATTTAGGAGGATCTCTTTCTAAAATATTACAGAAATTGGTTATTATAACTAAAAGTATGTAATTAGTGTATAGACACCTGAAAATACGAATCACTTTGTTTTCATTACCTTTAATTGAGCCTTTATATCTACAGAGAGAGGGTCCCCTTTTATGGAGTCCGCCATATTGCACCACAATGTATCTACAGAGGCCCAAAATGGACAAACCAGGCTGAGACTCTATATAGGGCCTCTAGCCTCTTAAATTTTGCAGTTATCACAGGTTATTCTGCCGGCTTGGAAGGGGAATGTGAGCACAGGAATGTTCAGCAAGGTGCAGTCTGCTGCTTTACCACTAGATGCCACTAATTCCCACATACCGGACCTTTAAAGGTTACATGTCGTGTATTTCATGTCATTTAGTTTATGTCAGTTCTGTCTCTTCTGAACTAGAGCATTCACACAGATGTCATTGTTGAACAGATTCTATAGATTCCCCTCCAGAGGGAGCTCTTCTGGCAAACACGTCCAGAGTTAAATGATGTTGGTTCAGTGAAGCGTTGATCGTTTTTCACACTGCTCTTTTGGGTGTGCTTTATTTGCCAGTGTGTGATCCATCATGTCACATCTCTGCCTGTGACAAATGCCCCCACATGTATCCCTCACTAGAGACGTTCCCACCTGACACACACATACTCAGGCATATACCTATGCAGACCTTCAGCATCCATCACTGTTAACCCCTACAGACCTTTTCACTCTAAATCGTGATGACATACAAAAAAAAAGAGCTAAGAATTTTGGATGCAGGTGTTCTGCATCTGCATTGAAGCTAAAAAGGGGTTTTAATATGTTGTTGAAAGGTTTTATTTTTCTACACAGAGAGAAATGTTTGCAAGGTTTCTCTGGGTGAAGCTAGCAATGCTGCATCATCCCCATCACTTTATTCCCCTGACCTCACATGTGCCTCATATTTTTCATCTCATTTTGTGAGAACTTTTTCCTCCAATGGAACTATTTGTTTTCACTCTCCGTATTTCTCTCTCTATCTCTGCTGCACGGTAATCTCTACTGAGCCGTGCATAATCACAGGCCATCTGGGCGCTGTGGGGAGAAATGAGCCTGCAGCTCATCAGATGACCAAACTCACCGTGGGTGGACACTCGCTCACGTGCATGTGCTCACACACACACACATATACACACAGTCACACCTTTTAATAGTTACAAACCATCACAGGGATTTTCGCTTCCAACACACCTTTGACGACCGTTCTCAAGGACATAAACACCATTGAAGCAAAGACGCACATGGTAACACAGCAGAAACAAACAGCATCACATTTAAAATCAAATCACACCTCATTCAACACCCCATAATGATGTTGCACGAGTAGAATGGTGCACTTTACAGCTGATTTAGCACCAACTGAATGGAAATCTCCAAAAACAGCAAAACAAACTGAATGAAATGTTAGCAAGTAATCATTCTGCCTTTTCCAGACAGACTTTTGCTTTACACAGAAAACATAATCTGACCTCCAGACAGGGATCTGATTCCGACTGCATCTCCACTGTGGTTATTTTCTGCTGTTTTTAATACTGCTTGAATATCCTCTCAGAGAGACTCACAGAGGACATTACTGAAATGCTGACTGCAGGTTCCTTCTTAAGCATTCCCCTCTGGTTTGATAGATGCGTCAATGTGAAAAACAGATGATACAATAAAGATGTCCGAGACCCTTTAAGATGTGTTATAATTATTCCACCGAGTTTCATGTTATGAGTCAGAGCACATCAGAAAAAAGCTGCTCCCCACAAGGAGATAATGAATTAAACTCAAGAGGAAGAGTAAACCTCTATGCCACAATTAACAACAGCAGCACCCACAGTGTCTGTGCTGTTTGTCAATAAACTGTGTCAGTGGTAGTTGAGTTTCTAGTTTAATTATAATATTTAAAATAATTTGTAGACAAATTAACCAAATGTCAGTCTTGGTTTTTCTTATTTATTATAGTCAAAAATCAATTAGTGTCTACAGAAATTTAATTGTGTTGCTTTAAAAACTTTTTTAAACATACCTGCCTACTGCTTTGTGACATTACATGCAATGCGTAAATGTATTGAACAGATATACTCATATTTCCTAATACAAACAGTAGTATATGTGGTTATTATATAGTAATTCTTAAAAATCATCTAGTTGATCTAAGAAAAAATTAAATAGTTGTTTGGTGCAACAATGTTTTATCATAGATCAAGTTGACCTTTACTTGCAGTTTCTCTTTCTTTGTTCTTTGACTTTGTTTTGGTCCTTGAGCACAAAGTAGCTCATTTTCTTCTCCTCATTTTTTTTTCTTTTTCTGCTCTGCACCCACCATCTCCACCCTGCCCCTGGGCCATACACCCTTAGACAGCATGGGATCAGTATAGAAATACATTTTCCAGATCTCACCACCACCTGCCAGTGCTGCTCCAACAGAGTGGGACAGCAGGTCTAGTGCATCCCTCTTCTCTTTGGGGGGGGTAACGTGGATACATGGATTATACCAGACTTCAGCCTCTTTGTAATTCAGATAGGACCTCTCTACTCCAGCAGATAGGTTTAAATATTAATGATGAATTAAAAGATTCTCCTCAGGGTGAAATATTAATGACTTCTTCTTTAAAGTGAGGCGTTGACTCCTGAGAGAGGGAGGACGGCAGCGTGCTTGTTAAAAGTAATTTAAAGCATCTCTTTGATTTTTTTTGGCTGTTTGAAGAGTTAAGGTATAGGTGCCTTTCAGGGTCAATATTTCAGCAGCCACATATTTGGGAATAACCATTAAAGACACTTTGCTGAAGGACGAGAGAGGCGTAGCATTTAAATCTGACCCATAAAAACACCTGTCTACATTAATGACTATAATCTAACCTTATTTCCTCCTGAAAGCTCCAATTGATCCCTCTATTGAATCTTTGTGAGTGCAGTTCCCTTCAGGGAAAGCTGATCCACAGGCTAAGTGAGTCGAATAGATGTGTGTCATTACCAGCGGAAGACTCCAGCTGCCTTAACCGTGTCCTTCCTCGACCTCCGTCTTCTGCCGAGGTTTTTCTGGATGTTGTGTCTGTCAGGTGCTCTAGGACCTTCAGACCACATGTGAATGTAGAAGTTATTTATTTTCCCAGCTTAAGCTTGTGTGTATCTGTCTAGTACGTGTGTGTCTATGTGTGTGTGTGTGTGTGTGTGTGAGAGAGAGAGTCAGCCTGAGCGCTGTTGTGTAGATTTATTCATATGCATGCATGCCCGTGTTGTCTTTCTATGTGAGGGCTTTTGGGAAGAATCCTGGAGTTGGGTCAACATGCTGTGGAATGTGAATTGTCTCCATGACAACAGCCTGGTGTCCTCCTTCCGGCTTTCATCTGCAGGGCGCGCGTCGTCGTCGTCGAGGCAGCCAAACCAAGCGTGCCACGGCATCAGCTCCCTGATTGATCCGAGTTATTTAAAAAATCATATTTATCTTTGCAGATTTCTGTACCGAGTCCCCTCTGAGTCTAACTGGGTTAAGTCCTCCGTGTCCCTGCTGCAGGCTAGGAGGAACACACATGTGTATGTGGGTGTGTTTTTGCAGTCTTTTGAAATCCTGTTGACAGAACTTTGGCAGGCCTTCAAACAGCATTGATGCAGCGTTTTGCATATTGATGACAGCGTTGTTGTGTATATGTCTCTACATTTGTTACCAAGAAGTGGTGTGTTGGTGGGTTTCTGGATGATGAACTGGGGCATAACACGCTTAAAAACCTGGACAATAAAACCCATAAATAGAGGAATAAAATAAAAGAACGATTTGTTGATTCTGTCTCATTCTCTGACCTTAAACGGGGAGAGAAACACATTTTTTCACGTTAAAATCTAGGCAATGAGTCGTATTTTCCATCTCTGTGTTAACTGTCTGAGTTGAAGGGAGTGTGTGGTTGCTGATCCCATTGGGCAGATGTGTGACAGATGCGTTCCTTGGGTCAGTAGAGCGAGCAAGATTTAGACTAGTGTTTTAGTCGTCAATATTGCAGTGGCTTTGTGTGCGACATGGCCTGAGAATAATCACACAAAGTTTCCTCTTTGTGGACAGATGGGAAGAGATCATTGTTGTAATTAGTGAGAGTGGTGAAGGGTGACAGAAGGGTAGAAGAACTGTGCCAGCATGGTACATTCACTCTATCCTCTTGTCCCTGTCAGTGAACGCATCTCTATGTCTGTGTTCTCATTCCAGGCTATAACATGGAAAATCAAAGTGTCCTAGTTGCTCTTTTTTAAATCTGATATCCGCATAAAAAAAAGGCATAAGCTTAACAGAGGTAACAAGATGGCGAGAGGTTGAACATTCCTGCCTAACCCACAGTTCACATTCCTCTCTTTGGTGTAAAGAAGGGGCATGAGCACCATGCCTCATTAGATAACCCACAAAGGCAAGGCTCCATTCTTATTTGAAATAGGTTTTTTCCCCCCTTATTTGGACTAGCCCTGCAGCATCCCATCTTTGCCTCATGTGAGAATGTTGCACCCAGGCGGCTTCTCAGGGTTGAGCAGCCTGCTTCATTGCCGTGGAGAGCAGCACCTGTCCCCCACCTCCATCCATAATTCACTGTGTCGAGAATTTCAACCAGTGCAGCGAGAGTTTAACCGCAATAAGCCGCTGGAGGTGGATGTTGTTATTGTCGGTGCTTCAAACGTGAGGACAAGAGGATCAATGGAGGCCCGTTTTAACACACTCCCAGACGCTCTCAACTGCAATTTTTAAAATCTCCTGCGTTTCCTGAATCTAAATCGAACACAGCCACCCATCCCCCTCTTTACATTCTCCCTCTCTTCCGCTGCTCTCCTCACACCGAGCTTTAAAGCCCCCCGTTTCCTTTAGGAACTGAGGATATTCCAGCAGTGTTTCCATGGTTATCCGTGGCATTCGTCTGTGGGGTTCAGAGCCGGTGTCGGGCAATGTCACACTGTCTTTCAGGCTGATGTCACTCCAACTATTGAGTGGAAAGAGGAGGGGAGGGGGGGCACCAGGAGATATGAAGAGGAGGGGGGAGGTTGTTGTAATTATATGTGCATATGAAGAGGGTTTGAGCAGCTTGGGCGCGTCATCCTGGCAGCTTTTGTGATCCACACATGTCTGTGGGGGGAAGTCGCACATAGACACGGATGTACTCCGCCGAGACTCGTGGTAAAGTGGCTCCCCGAGGGACGCAACAACATTCATAATTTAAACATCAGAAACACATATTTCTCTCAAAGAAAGAAGTGGTTATGAGGTGATCGGTCGATAAGTAAATTGACACAAAAAAAACACTCACATACACACGCACAACAACAGGTTTGCTAATGGGTTAGCTGTTTGAGCTATCAGTCAAGCAAAAATGCAAACATTTGCTGGTTTGGATGATTTAGTTTTTCTGTTTTATATCAACATTTACGTATCTGAAATCCAAATTATTTACAGGAAAGAACTATAGAAGCAAGATAAACAGAACTATGGCCGGCAAGAGTCTTTATGATTGAAGAAGAATACCTAACATTCGCAAGTTTTGGCTCCTAAAATTCAGTCTTTATTGTATTAAAAAGTAAATATCTTTAAGGTTGAACCGTCCGAACAACATAATCAATTTTAAAGGAAATATTGTTCACTAAAATCTAAAGTTTTGCAGACCAAACTGAATCAGTAATGTCACTTGTTAGTTGCAGGCTTAAAAAACACTCTACCTCTGTAGTGCACCATGTTTCTAATGAAAAACTGAAGAATTTCCCGTAAAAGCATCACACACACGCACAGATACACACACACACTCACACACTCATGCAACAACTGCGCAGGCACACTCACTGATACTCACACACACACTTCCCCCATCCTTCATTCAGCCACTTCTTTTCCTCCCCCTCTTCCAACTCTCCTCTCTCTCACTTAACTCTTCCCTCCCTCTCCATCGCCCCCTATTTTTTTTCCCCCCTCCCTCTTCCCTCCTCCCTCCTCCCCCTGGCGGGTCGTCATTAGTTTCCATGGTGACAGTTGGGCGGCATTATTGCCGGCTGAGAACTGCTCCTGGGTTCCTTTCAGATCAGCGGCGGCGGAGGCATTGTTTGGTCCTCTGCTCTGAATGGTGCAGGGATCAGGACGGGGAGAGCGAGGGACAGGAGGAGCCCTTCTTTTTTTTTTTTTGGGGCAGGGAAAGTACGTTTGTAGAGGGTGAGGGGAGGAGGTAGAGGCGGAGGAGGAGGAGGAGGAGGCAAGAGGAGGAGGGAGAGAGAGAGAGAGAGAGAGAGAGAAGCAGCGTGGTGGTGATTAGAGAGAGTCGATGAGGGAGCAGCAGTAGTAGCAGTAGCAGACTCATGCTGTCTCCCTGAGCGCTCAACCAAAAGATCCAGGCTGCTCGTGGATCAGTGCTGGACTTGCAGCCTCTCTGCTTTTTTTTTTTTTTTTTTTTTATGCATGTGTGTATGTGTGTTTGTGTTTGTGTCGCCCGGCAAAAGACGAAAGGATCTACTGAGATTTCTATCAGAGAGTAAAAAAGAGGAGAAACATCGAAGGCAGATGGCAAACTGAGTTTAGCTGGTGAGTTACTAACGGTGCTCCATCGTTTCTAAAATCCCCGACTTGTATATTTATGTGGGAACGAGCGTGTGTAAATCTGACCCAACATTAGGATGTGCTTTGCATTTGCTTATGTGTACGTTTTTTGTTTTTTTTTTTAGTTTGAGTACGAGTGTGTGTAGCAGGTGCTGCTGCTGCTGCTTCACAAAATGCATGTGTTTTCATCCACACCAAACCTCTGTATGTCAGTCCAGTCTGGGTTATGTTTGGGTGTACGAGCTCGCAGCTGTCTTCTGAATGTGGGCTAATTCTCAATGCCCTCTGAAATATACATGCCAGTCTGCATGTTTTATTGAGGACATACATTGGGGGCAATTTTCTGCTGCCTTGATTCTCGAATTCCCTGCAGTGTTTTTTTTTTTTTTTTTTTTTTGCAGGGAATTTCTGAGTGGGACAGTGTATGTGTGTTTTTCGGCTCTAGTTTGTTTGGTTTTCTCTTTCATCTATACTACAGTGGGTAATTAGGAGTGAGAGCTGAGCCCTCTGGCTCCTTGAACAAGTCATGTGTGGTGAGTAATGTAGTGAGCAGCGAACAGTGCCAATGTTTTTTCAGTTCATTGCGCCCGTGCTGTCTCCTCAATAAAACAGCACTCACACTGTTTTCCTCCGACTGCTTTACAACTTTGAATCGATACGCGTTCGCTAAAGCAGCGAGCCAAGTTAGTATTGACTACAAGTGACAGACTGATGACCGCTGCGAGCTCAATGATGTCATTACATGACTGCATGACCTCGATGGTGATTTAAAACCAGTTACCATGCAAACGGCTGCACCTTTGTTTCTGTGTTTTGTCAGATATTCAGCGTTGGTATGTTAGGATTTGGTTTCTTAGGGATTTTTTTTTTTTCTTTGGCACACACTATAATTTAGCTGACTAGAGAGCTGTCTTGAGGAGAGGGGAGTCTGAGTGTTTCCATGACGACCGGCAGCAGCTGTGTGAGCCTAGCTGAGGCTGAGTGTGTGGCAGACACTGTGGCATTGCCTAGAGACTGCGAGACTCGGTCTAATCAACGACCTTTTGACCCAGATCAATGCAATGGTGCTGAGCCAAGCAGCCACAGGGTCCGGCTGACACATATACTGTAGTACAACGCTGTGCAGCTGTACAGCTGTACTTACATTTCCTGGATCATCACAGGCTTCGCTGGCGTCAGAGCGGTCTGATCCTCTTAGATTGGTGGGAGTATTAGTGTAGAAACAGGCCTCTCATGTATCAACACGATCATGTCCATTAGATGGATTTATTCTAAGTGTAATTAGAGACTGACCTCTGGATATCTAAGCCTCTGGTGGTGGTGAATTCTGATTTTTGCTTCCCTTCGAGTGGAATAATTTTGCATATACATAAAATGGACATTATCACAGAAACACCACATGAAAAGGAACTGAAAACAAAAACGTTACTGAGTAATAAAAGCTTCACAGTAAAATTATAGTTGATTGTTAACAGTCCCAACTGGCTTTACCAGCGTCCATTAGCTTTTATCAGAGCATTCAAAGCACGCCTTATTGTCAGTGCTCGAATTGCTAATGCTTTTGCTTCAAGTGCAAACTTCTTTGATTTTCCACCAGCCAACAGTTAAATCATAAAACTTCAGGCAAAGAAAACAACAAAATGGACTGAATCAGAGCCTCTGTGACACAGTCTCAACAAAAACAGTTCATCATGAGCTGCCAGTCAAGCAATAAACACCATACGCTGGTTTCATGCCTTGCAGAAACCGCTCGCACTCAAGGCCAACGCACAAAGACTCACACAGTAACCTCTTGTGAAAGGCAAAATCCGAGAACCCCTGGGCAGTGGAAAACGTCGTGAGTCATGTTTCACCCTTTTTTCCTACATCTGGACAGGTTTACTTTTAGTGAAGGCCAAAGCAAAGGATGTCTTTAACCCGCAGTGTCCACAAGTATTTAATACAGGGGTGGGTCTGTGGGAGTCAGTTTTTTTTTTACATCCTCCTGAAAAACCAGTCTTTTCTCTGATGGGATCAAGCCTGTTTCTATTATTTTGTCCAGCGACTGTACATGTGAGCTCACTAAAGTCATGCTGGTGGTTTTCTCTTCATTCCTCGGTTGAATCAACAGGAAGGAAGTGCTCCATATTGGTCAGAGATGCTAGAGAACTTGTGGTCATACTGAACAAGCCACACGCAAACAGAAAAACACAGAAAAACACACAAACATGCAGATACCATGTTTTATAGTCACTCCATCACTCTGGTAATTATACCAACAACTTCCTCTTTACTCAAGGCACCTGGGGTCTTCCTCCACTTAGAGTTGGTGATGGCATTTCCTGTACAGTTGGCATGATAATTGTGGGAAGCAGCCAAAAAAGAAACGTCGAGTGAGTAGATAATGACGGATCAGCACAAACCGCTGCCACCGTCTAAACAGGAAGAGGCAACGTGTGTTTTATGTGTCTTATCTTGCAGGCGTCTTAATACGGCACAGTTCCTGTCTGATGTTACACTTTCAGTTTGAACTTTCGGTAACAGTCTTCAAGTTAAACAGCGAGAAGACACAAGTGTTTGTTTTTTTTCTAGTATCATGTGGGTCCTTAACGCCGTTGCGTGTGTCTGTCCTTTGCTCCTCCATTCTGTCTGGGCAGGCAGTCGGAAAGTGTTAAGAGTTCTCTCGTCTCCACTGAAGCATGCATGTCGTCTTTGTAAGAGAGTTTGGCACCAACCAGACAGGAGGAAGAGAAAAATCTCACGCAAAACGCTAAGCACACGTTCACAAACATCACTCTCCTCTTGGCAAATGTGATACAGAGTTAGATCTTACATCTTTGAATTTGACCTCCATTCAGGAGAAGAGGGCGGTTTGCCTTTAATTGTCGTCTCCCCCTGTTTAAAAACCACGGCCCACTTCAAAAGCCTACAAGGTTTCAGCGTTAATGCTGGGGCTGTCTTTGTAGTTGTGTCCTGCTGCTCTGGAGAGGATGAAGGATGGCTTCCAGAGGCTAGTAACAAGATATTTAATGAATTTCTGCTGCAGGGTGTGAGTGTAAGTGCATGTACATGTGTGCATGTGTTCCCATGTTGTTGACTTACATGCATGTTTGCATGCATCCGTGCACATTGACTCACAGACAGGGTTTTTTATTTATGTTGTCAGGTATGTTTGACTGGATAATCCCTTCCTGCCATGTTCACTTCAGAGAGGAACTTTAATGTCTCCTCGTAAATGGAAAGTCAGTACCTGTGAACACATGGAGCTGCTTGCAGTAACTGGGGAACTACCATAAATGGTAAATTTCAGGACAGTAAGCTGTTCTTGGTGATCTAGCAGACAAAGCTTGACCAATGTTTCCTCTCAGCAAAATGGGAGAAAAAAGTAGAAAAAAAGGAAAAATGATCATTTTGTTGCATATTTTACAGAGATAAAGGCAACTTTGGCTTAGCTTCACTCTATTCATTCTAACATCATTATTTTGCCACATCACCCTAGTTAAAGTATGTAGGCCTATTAAGAGACAGCTTCTGCAAAGGGATTGTTTCTATGCAGATAGATGCTACATAGCAGCAGCAACAGCCATCCTATAATTGCCACTTGTGCGTTGGTCCACGTCAATAAACATCAAGTAGAAGCAATAACAGCAGTCCTGTAATTGGGCCTGCTTTGATAATACCCTGCCTCAACCTTCAGAGCTCACCCTTGAGAGACAAGCTGTTGCATGTGACACAGGTGATAGATGACAGGTGGGCAGAGCTGCCTGATGGAGGCGAATGTGGTTCTCTGCAGGACATTTTATAGACATCTAACAAGGGCTCCGGTTTAGCCAGTGGTCATATGAAAGATGATATGACAGCCAGCTGAGAACAAGGTAAACGCTGCAAGTACAGCTGTAAATGAGAGAGCTCAGTCATAAAGCTCACCTCCTCTTTTCCTGAGTTTACGGAGCTTTAGAGCTGAAGTATTACATGTTTTTCTTTGAGAAACTTTAATAAGAATCTTTAATAGAAGAACTACTTTACCTGCAGTTAAAAAAAAATCTGTGTTCCTGGATCCAAAGCTCAAACTGTTAGGTAATTAAATAGATTTGTTCAACTGATTAGTAAAATATGAAATATTTTCTGTTTTAAGTCATTTTTTCATGCCAAACGAATCCTGGTCCAGTTCCTTAATTTTGAGGATTTGCTGCTTTGATTTCACTGATGCTAAAAGGAAACACTTGATTTTGCCAGTTGGAAGACTTCCTGATGGGCTTTAGAGAACAGTCGTCCATTTTTTACCTTTTATTGACAGCTTATTGAGCAGTCAATTAATGGATTCATCAAGAATATAGTAAGCAGATTGAGTAATGAAAAAATGACTATAGTAACTAATGAAAATTGCTCCTTTCATGCTTCGTCGTATCTTAAAAACCACAAATTGATCCTTTGCTATCTTGTTCAGACATGCATGTCATTAAATACATAATGCACAATGATGATGGCAGATTATATTCTCAGAGTAGAAAATCTGCTATGTGTCAGTTGATGCAGGCTCGGCTAAAATATTGTTTTAATTAACTATTAAATTCAATCTCTTTCGTACATAAATTGTTCTTTGGACAGTTTGCATGCAGCAGTATTTGGACCTGCTTACTATATTTGACCGAGTGTACATGACGCTGGCCGTGGCAGCCCTGCTGTCTCCTGCGTGGGTACACTAACATGGCTCAGAGCGCTGCAGTGCGGTGCTGTTAGGGGAAATACTGGAGCCATTAGAGAGGAAATAGGAGCCTTTATTAGTCTGTCTAGTGTACACCTGGCTTCTATAACAGGCTTCTCCTTGTACAGTGATTTGTGTGCATGAGTTCATGTTCCCTGGTATGTCTTGGCTTTGTGCTCTTATGTCTCTTCTAATTCTGTCCTGCACAAACCTCAGCTAAAACAGTTTTTTTTTTGAGCGATTTTGGTTTCCATTCACAAAATAGGCTTCCTACACAAAATGTTAATTAGGCTTAGCCTCGTTGGCACTGAAAGGTAGTCTCAGTTTTCAAAGTTGACTGACTCATCTGAGACTTTTCAGCCCAGTGGAAGGGTGTCAACCACGCTGTGCATGAGATTAGACAGACTGACAGGAGCTGCTTGCCCCAGATGCTCCTTGCTGGAGACCTCCCATTGCTGACACTGCCATTCAGAAGCCAAGTGACATTTTGAGATCGATTCTGACGTCAGTGAAGATGTGTTGGTGTTGAGCGCACAGTGAACTTTTTGTCTCCCTGTGTGTTAGTTTGTATGAGTCTTGTGTGTATCAGCACAGAGGAGCAGTGACTCTTCTGGCTCTTCACCCTCAACCTTTCTTTTTCACCGACCCAACCCTTTACATCCACACACCCTTTCTAGATTAAAACCAGACTGGACTGAACTAGACAGGAATGGGCAGCACAGTGACCCGTGCTGGGCTGGGCCGCCTCGCTCTGGGACAGTTTGACTGTCAGCAGCCTCATAGACACTCCCCTCCACATGCTGACATCCATCCTGTCTGAAACAGATGCAGGGTGGTGCAGTGGGCACCCTTTCACCTCAGCCAGAGCTGCCACAGACAAATAGACCTGAGATGTGGGCCACATAGGGAGGGGGTGGTTTTATATTTTGTATCAGGTTTGCTTAAATGTGAATGCATAGAGGGAGTGCGGAAGAAGTAGTGCTGAAACTGTCGTAAAACAATGATCTGAATGTCTTGGAACAACAGAACTAAATAAATATTAACATTTATGGCAATATCTGTCTGTAAACTTGAGTTTTTTTCTCACCAACACAAAACTGAATACTAATAATTTCTGTACCTGGTTCTACTTGCAACATGCTCAGCTTGTTTGTGATTGATGCTGAGCCTCCACTTGCACACCAGCGCATGTCAACATTTATTACAGTCTTCCTTATTTTCCAACTACAAAATAATATCATCGGCGTAAAGGAAAATACTTAAAAGTCTTTGTCCAAATTGTGCCTCCTTGTCTTTGTCCAATGTGTATCAACATAGAAGAAATTTATTGACGATCATTTTGACAGTGCACATAGCAAAAGAGGCAAAACAAGCGCTAGTTCAAGAAGTAATAACAGTGTTAATCTTTCTTTTTTTATGTTTTTGACGAATAAAGTTTCTTTCAGCTATTGACTGTATTTACATGAGAAATTGTTTAATCAAATGGACTGTTTTCAGTTACAAAATAATTACATAATATAATCATTTGTAAGGTGTAAGACACCTATACAGAATTACACAATGTACCACAGAGATCCTGCCTTTCCATTAATTTTTCCTTTCATAGCGAGCATAGCTGGAAAAGCTGGGTCCAGTGGACATGCTCTGCACACGCAACTTCCGACTGTCAATTTATCACGGGAGATTGTTTTTTTTCCAGAGGTGTAATTCTGTGGTTATGTTAGGTGTGATTCAGTTGCCTGTGAAATGTTCTCTCACTATGGGTTTGCTTTTTATTTGGAAAAGGGAATAATTTGGTCGGTAGTGTTTTTGGTAGCCGCTGAATGTTTTTCTGCAGTCGCACTGGAACACTTCGCAGCACGCTGTAAAAACATTAGCGAATCACGGTGTAATGGTAACAGTGTTGACATAAGGTAAGTGTCAAAGTGATTTAATGGCCTTTACTACGGATGGATTTCTGTAGACTTAAGCGGCTTGGCTAGCGACACATCATATGCATGTGTATGTTTTATTACATGCATTTGTGTTTGCTGTGAGTGGAGGTTGGTGTGTGTTGAGCTGCTGGAGACACTGTTATCATCCTTCACAGTCTAAGTGATCAATCAGCCAGAAATTAATCAATCACCCAGTCAACCACATTGCTGGTTTTTAACTGGTCCTGTCCACCATAATGATTGGTTAATCCAACCAATCAATATGGTAAAGCAATCAATGCATTCACACTTCAGAAACCCTTACTCAGTACAAAGAGTGATCAGGCCTTGATCCAGGAGATTAAACTGCATAATCCCTATTACAGTATGGCCTTCTTAGAACAAGGAATGATTGAAATTTGTTTTGAAAATGCTATTTCAGGCTTTGGTTGCTGGTGACTCATGGAGCAAACCTGTGTTTGTGAAGACCTCCCCCACTCCCAGTGGAAATGGAAAGAGCTGGAATAGTTTATTTTTTCCAGCACCAGTAGTTAGAAATAAAAATCCTCTTGCCGGTGAAGGTGTGTTAGTGTCTGCTTAAATGGACCGAGAGGAAAAAAAAGATGGACTCTACTGCCCAGCTTTGCCCTGATTGTTGTGCTGAACGGCCAGTTGGGTTTTGACATTACACAGTGAAAGCGTCTGTTCAGAGCCGCTACAGTAGGCTTCAGTAGTTTCTGGGACAGTTGGGCAGTCATCTCCACAGGCAGGTTTGTAAACCCCCTTGTTCTCCTGTGTGTGTATGTGTATGTGTGTGTTGCCCTAATTGCCAATCTTTGGCAGCTCCCTTACAGTAACGCTCTGGGCTACGGTACTGCACTGCATCCAGACAAACAGAGGCTTACTTCTCAGCACTGCGCCTCATAAAAGTCCTCTTGAAGCATTTGCGGTGGCTGCGGTGGTTGATGGAGGGGGTGGTGAATTAGAGAGGCCAGTGTGTGCAGCCACGCTATCACATGTTTGATGATGAATATGCGATTTAATCACTTCCTTTGTCATGTCCTCACTTCATTGTGTTACTTACTGTAAATTCTGAGTGTTTTTTCATGACTTACAGCTCAGTTAAATGGCCTTGAGTCACGTAGTAGAAAACAGTCTCAGGTCAGTGACTGAGCCTTACCTCACCCTCTGCTTATCTCTTAATCAGGAAATGTAGTCTGCTGTTCGACCCGTGTTGTGCGCATGTTCACAGTATATATTTATAACTGATTTTTGTTATATTTACAGCTGAGCAGTGGAAAATGTTTCATCATCTGTTTCGATATCTGTTTTGTCAAAACATTTATAGGTCTGCTTTTTGTTGACTGAAACTAAAAGTAACTACTATAATAGCACACCATGGCCTACCTACTATATTAGCATAGGTGAGCTTTTGGTCTTCGGTTTTCTGCAAGTAGACGACAACCAAAAAGTAGCTGACTTGTCTATTAATTATGGAAGATATATGTTTTATACCATAAAACAATGATAAATTCTCATTGGAAAGGTTTAAATACAACCAGTTAAGGGTTAACTAATGTAGGTTTGACCAAGCTGGGTGAAGTAAAAGGAACAGAGTCCTTGATTTACCCTGAGAGGCTGTTTATGAATGAGCTTTAATCTGATTGGACTAAACCCCAGGCAAGTTTCTCTGAGCTGAAGATACTGCAGCAACAACGTGGCTTGCTTTCATGCAGGGAAAATCTTTCCTTCTATAAACACCTTAAATTCTGTTTATTTAACATTGACATAATGTGGATAATAATTACACAACAATGATTGTTTTAATAAATCAATATCTGCTCTGATCATTTATTTTTATTACTGCACTGTGCTTTAACCACAAATAACTGTTTGTCTACACCCATGCACATTGTAGATTGGTAGTTTAGATTGTCGTCTCATCTACTATTCTGTGAAACTTTCAGGGCAAAATAAGGGAATTTCTTGCTTGAGTGACTCAGTTCAGTTTTGGACTCCACATGAATGATGCCACTCTAATATTAACTTGTCACTCTTTGTATTCGTTCAGCTTTCTCCACTTGTTGACATTTAGAGGTTGCATTTAAAAGAACTGAAACCAGATGTGTCTATTTTCCTCCACTGCATCTACAGCTTCGACTGCTGTATGTTTGCTAACATGACTGCGTAACTATTCTTGTCTGTGTCATGCTGCAGACTCTCTAACAAAGCTTCTTAAGTGTACTTTCTCTTATCCTCCCTGTTTGTTTTGTGCTTTCATGAGAGTGCTCTCATGACTTGACATGACTTTCTGTAACGCTTTCCAGCCATCTGCTACCTCCTCATCCTCGGTTCAACCTCTGTCTTTCCTGGTCTTATCTCACCCCAACCTCCTCCTCCTCCTCCTCCTCATCCCTGAATCGCATGGTCCCAATCTGTGGGAGCTGCTGAAATCCTCCCACTTAGTTTGGAAGACATGTCAGTGTGCCTGCTGTGCCCACTGACCTGATTTAGGAGGAGAGGACAGACCTAACAAGATGACTTAGCTCCCCCTCCTTTACCCGCAGCCCCTGGGAAGCCATGATATCTGTGAAAGTTCAGGCGCCACTAATTCTTAAACAACACAACAGCTAGTCTTCACAGGAATGAAAGTGAAAGCAGAATGTTTGACAAAGAAAACATGACAGGATGAGATAACAGAGCATGATAAGGAAAAGATGACAATAGGCTTGTTGTCTAAGGGCCAGAAACTTCTTTATGTGACTGGAAAGCTGCTGATCCTTCTCTATGTGTGCATGTATGATTGTTTGGGTGTGTATGTGTGATTGTGGTGAAGAAGAAGATGGAGCTTCATTACTCTATGAGGAAAACCTGCTGATTGTTAGAAATTGAGGATCTGTGCTACTGTGGATCCTCGAGCAGCTGCTGTTGTTGTACTGACACCTCTCAGCTCTGTTTCCTCTCTCAGTTTGTACAGTTGGATGTCCTCATGAAGAGATGCTCCACCTAAACTTCTGGGTGATGCTTTTCAAACACTAAGCCTTGGAGGTATAAAAAGTGGCCTTTGTGGATTTGTCCCTCGCTGAGCATGTCGGCTGCAGTCAGCTTGAACTCTCCTCCGTTACAATAGATTCTAATATTGACTCATTTTCATGGTTGGAAAAAGTTGCCTTCTCAAGCTTCTCAACCTCTCCAATCTCATTTTTTTTGCCAAAATATTGCGAAATGTACAACCCTGGGCAGCTTATTGAAAGGTGTTTGGCTACTTTTGTGTAGAGTATCATAAAATAAAATTTTATTAACTCTAATGTGATCAGCAAACTTGTCTGTATTTTAAGCACTTTCATTTTTTCCCTGTCACCTCTGTGTCCTTACTTAAAAAAAAAGTGTCTTCAAGTAAATGTGTCTCTATGGCTCAAGATCTTTACCATTTTGGTGAGAGCTGAAAAGTAGATCAAGGTCAGAACAGTCATTACTGTCTCCTGCTGCTCAGGGAGGAAAGAGACAGAATGAAACAAAAGGATGTGAGGGGAGGAAATTGAGTGCCAGATGACATTGTGTTAAAAATGATGGTTGGTGATCGACCTCTTTATCATCTCCACTGCCTTTGTTTGCTCCGTTCTGGCTGTTGTTTTGCTTGTTTTACCACTTTGCTCTGGTTTATCCATCCTACAGAAAACTAACATTAAGCCTTATGTATTCATGCCTCCTGTTCATACTGCCCATTAAATAATCCCCTCCTGGTGTCGTTGGGATTTAACGAGGTCTTGATGGGAAATCGGGGGGGGGGGGCAGGGTTGAAGTGATGGGAGTTGAGGTTGTCAGCTCAGCCTCACCAGGGGTTACTTTGTGGGTAAGAGACCTGATTGACTGGCTGCCTGACTGGGGAGACCCTGCTGAATCTGAGTGATCAGTCTGCCAGACAGCACCGAGGCGAGAGGACTGCACTCAAGGGATGATGGGTAATAAATGACAGCGAGGAGGTCGCCGTGGGGCTGAGCGTGACTGACAGCAGGCTAGGTTTGCGCAATTTTTTGAGTGCGTGTGTCTGTATTGGAGGGGAGGTGAAGAGTTTGTTCTAAAATAGGCATCCACCATTTATTTAAAAAAATAATAAAAAGAACTGAATATGTGTAAAATAAGCTGCTGTAAGGATTTAACAAATTATGGGCCCAAATAATGTGTTGGTCTTAAGGAGTATTTGTTTATGAAATAGTCTGTGTCTTCTAATAATTTTAATATGCAAACAAATTTACAGCCCCCAGAGTCATGACTCTACCTTGTTTTAAACTGTCTTAATGACAGGTGGGGCAAAAAAAAAAAGACAGAAGCTTGGGTGTGGCACAAGATCATACTAAAAAAATTAAAATGATATTTAGCCATTTTTAACAGAAATACGCTGAGTCTCATAATGTGATGTGTATTTTTTTTAAAAAGGATGCACATTATTCTGTTTTTTTTTTTTGTCATGGTTCTTCTTAAAATTGGAGGCTCTCACTGCAGAAAAGTAAACACCCTGAAGACTTGTGCTTATTTTTGTTATGTAGTGACATCAGAGAGACATTCTTCAGGTGTTTCTTCATGTCAGTTTCACTCAGGCAGGAGGAGAGAAGGGCAAGAGTGTCCCGGTCAAATACCTGAAAGTATCTGAATATTTCAATGAGAAAGGTAAACAGCAGCACTCAAATACATATATAAATACGCTGCAATGCAGTCCTTCAGGTTGGGAGCCAAAATATTTGCTGCGTTCTCAGGGTGATGCTCTCTTCCCAGTGACAGAGGAGTCCGGTTCATCACAGCCATTAACAAACAGGTGAGACAGGCCCTTTGTCACACGGCCCATCTAATTAAAGTGATGTACGGTAACTAACAGCGGCTCAAATAGTTTCTGCAGTGAGCGGTTGTCATGGTAACCCCGAGCCCATGGTACGCGGCGGTGATTATGTCCTCACATGTGTAATTCCGGGCTAATTGTCGGATTCATCCGGCCTGGAACAGAGCAGAGGAAATTAATGAGCTCAGATCAGTGCTCTCCTGTGTGTCTCTTACAAAAACCACCTCTTAAAAAAAGTACACAATTACAATTTTTAATTTCATTTTTTAAATCCCTCAAAGTCTAAATCAATTAAGAGACTGATTCATGGCTTTAAAAACTGTTTTACTCTATTGCGAGTTTTGCAAAAACAGTGCAGTCTAACAAGCTTTGTGTGTTTCGGGTGAAGCTGTATGCTGTGGTCAAGCTGTGAAGGTTCGAGGGAAGATTTATACGTTTGGAGCCTCAGGCAGAAGGAGATGAGTTATACAGCTCGCATTAAACGCATTCACAGTTCAACTCATTGAGTGATTAATCAGAAAGTTGGAAGTTGATAACTTTTGTGGTATCACTCTTTTGCTAACTTAAGAATAAAAAGTCAGCTCTGTCAGAGAAAATGAACAACACCGGCCTTTGTGAAGTCTCCACCTCTTCACTGTGCTGTAAGCAGGAGCTCCCTGCTCTTGTGGGCCAAATTCCCCCTTTCTTAGTTTTGCCAGCATGTCCTTGTGGACCTCCTTGAGACAGAAGTAGCGGTTGAATGCACAGATGCAGATACTGCCCATTTTCTACAACAGTGCTGACTTGCAGCTGTTAAATACCTGAAACAGAAATACCACTAAAGTTATTAACTTTAAACTTTTTGTATAATCACACAAAGAGTTCATCTGCACAAAAACAAGTAAAAAAATGTACAACTATTCTTCTTCTATCTTAGGCTGCTGACTTATCAATCAGCCCTCACATGCAGGGATTGCTGGGCTCAGCAGTGACACACATGCACGTCACTTGGCGCTAGGAGGAGGTACTTGGATCAGGTTTGGCAGGTGAAAAGACAGGTGTAGCTCTTTAAACACACCTGGGAAAGGATAGGTGAATGTCTGTGTGTGTGTGTGTGTGTGTGTGTGTGTGTGTGTGTTAGGGCGTCAAAGCAGGAGTGAGCCTTAAAGAACCTGTAAGGGTGTGTGTGCTTGTGAGCGTATTTGTGACTCGTCTTCATCGGATACGCAGACTTTGGCAAACTGGGAGGGCAGGATTTGTTTTTATTTAGACTGGGCTGCGTGGGAGAGTTTCCTGTTCACTTGTTCTTTGGACTTTGAATATGTGAAACTGAACAGTTGGAGGAAAGGTAAAGTACTTACACCAGCTCTTTTCTGAGAACATATTGTACAATAGACTCTTGCTTTTGTTCTAATTCTTTATTTTTTTTTTTACCTTTATTACCTACATAATTTTGATTAGAAAAATTTAATTTATCATTACAAAATGAACAATGGTATATTTAAAGTAGTTGCTGATTTCCTTTGTTTCATTGTGTATTTTTTTTGTACTGGTGAAAGAGGATGTATCATGTAGTTATATCCTTTGTGAGATTTTAATTAAGAAAAAAACCTGAGTGTCAGCTCCTGTGTCTGCTGTGTCGTCAAGTTCCTGTTTGGTGTTAGGCAGCTTCACATGAGGGCCACGTTTTGCTCTCAGGTAACCATGGCTACACTGAGTTTCCATAGGCACTGGCCCCTATGCCTCCATCGTCTGCCGCTGTTTGTTTTTCCCAGGAACGACCCCGTCCCGGCCTTGAGTCACTGAGTTCTCAACCAGGCCGTCGTTTGGCGAAAGGATGTGCCTTTTTGCTTGATCATAGGTCAAGTTTTTTCCTCTGACTCAGCAGACGAGTCATCTCTGGTGCAGAGGCAGTAAAAGCAGAAATTTCGGCAAGAGTTTCATTATATTTCTGTCCCCAGAGACCAAAATCAAGGCTTGTCAGAGGGAATATATTAAAACCTGCCTGTGGTAATTTTTAATCCACAATTTCATGTTGTTCCATATCTGCACTCAATCGAGTTGAGAGAGCCGCCTGCAAGCCGCATGTTTCCCCCCCTCTGTCTGCTCTTATTCCACTGCGGTGCAGAGATGGTGGGAAAGCCTGCAGTGTGCCACATGGGGCAGACAGCGTAACAGGACTCATTACTGACTGATTTCTCTCCTTCCACCGCCTGCAGCACTGCTGAAAAACACCAAATTAGATGTGCCAGGGCTCTAGCAGGGGCTCCTAGCAATTTTGGGCAGTAATCCAGTTGAGAAAGAGTTGGGGTGACTAGATTGAGTCCATCAGCCTGAGGGGAAGGAAGGAGTCTGTAGTTTGCAAAGTTATTAACATTATCTACCTGGAGACATCAGATTACAGCTGAAACTGCCTAAAATATAGGATGCCATGGGTATGCAGGGTGGTTTTTTAAGGCAGAATGGAAAGAAAAAGACACAAACACACACACTCGCGACATTTTTATAGTTGCAAAAGTTGACTTTCACATGGCTGTAATTACATGATCTTGTGTCTGCTGCCTTGTTTGAGGCAACTGTCATGTTAAGATTATAATTTATATCCTGGATTTTGTCTCTCTGTCTGTAGAAATGTCATGTTAGTTGAGATGGACTGTTTTTGCTACAGTGCTTTCTAGAGGTGTTGACAATCCTTTCTACTATTAGACTGAAGAATAATAAATAATTCAAAAACATGGCTGGAAATTGAAAGGAAAAGCATTAGTGGTTCGACTGTTGCTTGTTTTGTTTCTCAAGTGAAGATGAACTCATACATTTAGCACCTCTTTTCTGTTTTCGTGCCACTTTATTCATCACTTCCTCTCAGCGGAAGGTTTTGGGTAAATGTGGCATGAAATTGTGATAAAAATCAGCAGTAAAAATAGCTTTGGGAAATATTATATGTTCTTTAAGGCGTGGAGACACCAAAACAAATAATGAAACAATCCTCCTTTCAACTATTGTCTGTGTAACTGATGGTTACTCTCTTTTTGACATACACCTCCATTGTTGTAGAGGAGCTATTCAAACACATCAATGAACCACATTGTTGAACAGGTTGACATGTTCCTTTTGTTATGAAAAATATTCACTGTGTTTCATTTTGCCCTAGTTAAACACACACATTGTTGTGCAATGACGTTTTACCTGAGTTGACGTTTGATGGATGTTTTCTAAAATCTACAGCCATTTCAGCAGTGTCTTTAGCCACTTTTTAATAATGTAACAGCTTATGAGAGACCTGCTTTAAGTGGCTATAATCACAATTTTTCTCATAAGGAAATGTGTGTAGGACAATGTGAAAATGATAAGAAAGTGATCACTTATACTGATGATGATGATTTTTACTCAAATCTGCTGCTCACTCAGCTTTATGGTGAGTTTCAGCTCATCGTTCAGCTGTCTGCCTCGCAACTTTAACATTCTGGTTTCACTCCCCCTGCTCTCATAGCATCAAATTTAGCTGCATTAGGCTGCTGCTTCCAGCTAAAAATATCTAAAAACCCACTTTCTGCTACCTGTAGAGCACCAGACAGCAGACACACACAGTTAGCGTCTAGCTTCTAAACATAGTGGAGCCTGTTCTTCCCCTCAGGAGGTTGCATAGGCAAAGGAAAGAGCTAAAAGAGAGTGAACATTGAACTAACATTCCCCAGGTGTCGAGAAACACGACCCAACAAGAATGGTCATTTTTCCCTTTAACTGCTGCTCTTCAGTGGGTGATGACAGCAGTGTTTTATTCAGAACTGTGGCCAAAAAAAAACTGTTTTTGCAGGTTTAAGATTTAATTCCTTAGAAGAACAGATTAGATTAGTGCTGAAGTTTGGTTTTAATCTTTTTGTGGGATTTGTTGTAAATAACAAAACTGTAAGATTGTCAGCCTTTGCTTCAAAACAGTTTTTCTTAAATAGTGTGTTTTTAGGTCAAACAGTAAGAATGAAATCTTCTAAAGAGAGTAAGATCTGACTAAAATCAGACGTTCCTGTCTGAAAAACCTTTTTCTCTGGCAGACATTTGTCCACATTATTGAGCCACTTTGTCTCACTCGCACAGTCTATTTACAGACATTGTCCAGAGAAGATTAGATGGAGTTAATCAGATACAGGCCCATCACAAAGTGAGGGAGGGAAACCAATATGCAGCCTCTGCCTCAGGCCTGGTGACAGGATCGATGCTGCAGAGGTTCTCCTCTCCTCTTTGGTCCCGTCGCTCTTTGTTCAAGGGCGACATCCTGAAACACACACTGAGCTCAAGGTCGTTCACCTACAGTACTGCCACTGCACGCCGCTGCGTCGCTGTAGCAGGATTACGCTGGGTCATGCATGTGTATTCAAATCAATCCATGAATACTGAAAGATACCTGATGTTTTCTTTCTCCATGTCTCCTCCCTGCAGACCTCCCCGCCTCCTCTCTGCAGTATCAGTGTGGATCAGTGGACTACCTGTGTTCTCCACGGCTGGTGAAGAAAGGTCCGACGCCCAGACCATGTCACGACAGGCCTGCCATCAGACCTCGGCCCCAGTCCTCCACCTCACCCAGACCGCCAACCGCACAGAAACCTCAAGGTAAAAAACACTTTGACACAGTTTGGCCCCGTCCTGACATCAGGGCTGTCACTATAACTGAAAGGAGCAGAGAGATCAGACCTCTGCTATTGAGCTGTCACTCACTGGGCTCTGACAAACAGTCTTTTCTAACAGTACGTGTCGGCCGTCCGGCCCCACTCTGTCACTCACACGGCTCAGTGGGTCACATCTGCGAGAGCTGCCTTTTCGAAGCAGGCCAACGACTCCCAAGTGTTTATGTTCGGGCATCATTTGTAGAGCGCTAAATATGAACAACATGTGTTATGTTTTGGGAATTTCTGAAAAACATTGTAGGACATTACACCACAGACTTGGCCCCAATATGAAAGTGGTTCACAACTGCTCAAAATTTGCTTGAGGACTAAAGCAAGAATAAACGATCACCTTTATCTTTAATATATAAGCCTTTTGTCAAAGTTGTTGATTGGTGATTAAAACGCGATAAATATAAGATGATTATATGAACATAATATATATCAAAATGAGCAACTATTCACATAAATAGACGTAAAAATGAAAATGAAAATATTCTGTCAAGTAGAAAATATCTTTATCCTAATAAACTATCAGTTATAACAATGGACAAGGAAACAAATTGCAGTGTTTAGGCAGATAAAGCTATTTTATCTCTCATTTCTAATAATGGCAGAGCTTTTTATTACAAGCAGTGTTTCCCACCTGACAGGATGAACTTCCTTTTCAAAGCCTCTTTATTCCACTTGTTGCTCGCACTGAGAGGAGGTTCACTTGCGAGCAGGGATTTGTAGAGGAGCAGCCAGGAACTAAAATTAGGCCAAAGTTCCTCTCATCAAAAAATACAGTTACTGAAAAACGTGAGTTCCCTCCAAAGGTTCCTGCAAACTATTCTGTGGTCGGAAAATGTTGAAGCATGAATTTGCTCTATTAGTTAACAAAAAAAATGTGTGAAGCTGTGTTTGCAAATGCACACCAGCTCTTTCCCTTTAGAAACATTAAATATCAATCAAAAACTTATGATTGCACTCAAAAATAATACAAGAAAAGTTAGTTGATTCATGAAATATTTTATATTATTAATTACAATTTTTGTTTGTTGGCCTAACAAAATTAGCCAAGACTCTATTTGTGTCCATGGTGATTTCAGATGAAAATTTTGGGCGTTTAACTATTATAAACAAAATTTATAACAGATAAATTGAAGTGTGTAGCACATTTTTTCTGTATTGATCTGGAAATAAAACATGATTTAAAACATGCACAGATGCAAAATGTTAGTCACTTTTCTCAAAGCAGCAGTCTTCAAGTAGCCAAATTTTATATATATATATATATATATATATATATATAAAAATACAGAAATACTTTTTAGACCATTAAAATACAGAATAAAAACAGCAAATTATAAATAAAATCCTGAATGAAATCCAACACTTAAACATGTATTCTAAAATTTAAAAACTGTGTTTAAAACAAATGTGACTCAGGCCCTAAAAAACAACCCAGACTTAAATGATCATTTGTGGTCACCTGGTTTTTAGACAAAGTTTTTCCAAGTGACAGACGAAACCAAAGAAACCCAAACTTCTTTACTCTGATTCTCAGAAAAAAAAACCAGACTGGTCCTGTCATTAGCACATTGTTCATCATTACATCTTTGTAATGAAGAAAAGTGCGCTCAACCTGTGTTTCTGTCAGTGACGCACACAGACACTGAGGAAGTGCTCAAATTAACAACTGTATCATACGGTCATATTTCCTGGTTTCAGACATTCACATTTCCTGAGATGTTAAAAGATGCAAACACGCAGACTTTACTGTGAACACGTATGCAATGTTATATGAAGGCACGCAACAGTGTGAATTTTAGAGGTGGCTTTGTCACTTCTCTGTGTTTTCGTCTCTGTGTGATTTTTTTTTTAACCCCAACTGGAACCGCAGTGACTTACGCACACACACTCATCTCAGCATCCTGTTCTGAAATAAGGAAGTTAGCAGATAGCTGAAGCTCAGTGTTGCTCTCGCTCTGCAACGCTGCTATTTCTTATATATTCTTCCATTTGGAGTTTTTTTTTTTCCCTTTGCAAGGAAATATAGCAGACTTCACACACGGACTCAGCCATGGAGGTTTTCTCGCTTGGATTTCTACGCGTTACCTGATTGTTTTTGTAAATGTCTGCAGCCTCATGCTTCTCTCTTGCTCTTCTCTTTTCGCCTCGTCTGGATTTCTGCATCTTTAGTGCCCCCTAAACCTGCGCACCTGCTCGCCCTCGGGCAAGACAAGAAACCTAAGAGTATCCCTCCAGCGCCCTCCAGGCCGCTGCCAGCTCCCCCACCTCCGCCCAAACCAAAGCCCAGTCTCACCCCACCTGGCTTGGCTGTGCAACCGCAGAGAGAGGCGCAGAAAGTGGGGCTGCTCATCGAGAGGTTTGAGAATTCCAGGTAAGGCCTTCAGGAGGGAATTTTCTCAGAAATCTTTCTTTTTGCTCGTTAGATTTTATATTTTGCTCTGTAATTTGAAGATGTGTATTGAAACATAAAGAAAAGTTTCATTAAATTAACTTGCTCCTTTTTCTCATGTGGTCAGGTTACATTTTTTTGCTTAAAGATAAAACCTAAGAAAACCAAAAAAATCTCGTCTTTATATTGATTTTCCAGTTTGAAAGGGTATTGATTCTTCTTTTAAATATGACTGATGATGCACAGTTCCAGTAAGATCAGGTGTGACAGTGTTTTTTTTTTTAATTTTCCCAGAGTCCCCATCCTGGGGGTGCTTCCACGGTCCGGGTTGCATCTGTGTCTGAGAATGGACACTGCGCCTGACATCAACTCCTCCTGTGGCCAGGACGCCACTGCGAAGGTTGCAGGAGACTCCTCCCCTGTGGACAAACTTGCACTTGTCACCTCCGAACAGACCGACGAGGTGTCCGAACTTTCCTGTCTGGCCTCTGAGCACATGGACGGCTCAGATGATGCCCCGCTGGACGACTGTGCAGAGGATGACATTGCACACGGTGTAGGTTGCCTTAACGAAGTGGAGCGGGAGGAAGGCTCCTCCCACGAGCTCCTGGACAATCAGGACTCCTCGGAGCAGAACGGGAAGATCCCCAACCGGGACAGCGGCATCGACAGCCCGTCCTGCACTGTAGAGGGGGAGGTGTTCCCCAATGAGGACGCCATCGATGAGGAGGATCATTACGACAGCGTCACTGAAACGGAGAGCGTGTCCTGCTGCGTTACCCTCAGCAACAAGCGAGACTCAACACAGGATGAGGACAGTGACTTGGATGAGGGCAGCAGTGGAGAAATACACTCTCTGACAGACACACAGACTGGGTTTCTGACTGAAGCACACTCAGAGGCACCCAAAGTGAGTATCTAGCATGCCTAAGCCTCATTAAGTCATAATCATAAACCTGCAGCATCAAAATAAAATACCAAGGTGGTCATAAACTCTCCCATTCTACAGTAAAACTTCAACTTTTAAGTTTATATCTCGATATGAGATCATACTTATCAGGAATCATGTTTGAAACAAGCTCATCCTGTGAGCTTAAAAGCTTCATCTCAAACAGTCACACAGCCTTTCATGTAGTGGAAAAAAGTAGCGTGTGTCTATTATTATCTCAGCCTGGGTGAGCGGTTTCAAAGAATACTTCTGCACGAAGCGTGAGACACTATTACAGCCTCGGCTTGCCACTCACAAGTGACTGACCTGTATCTAAAAGCAGCTCTGCTGTTACATTAAAGGGCCGATACCTGCCCAAAAGCTGTAACAGGAGCTTATGATGGCTGCTAGATAAAAGAGCCCAGTCACAGATATCTCCCCAAGCTGAGCTAAAGTTTCAGCTTTCTCTTGTCCTTCAGTTTGACTATTGATTGTAAGCAACACTGATGTCTCAAACAGTGACTGATGGCTTACATGTGCTGTAAATGTTCCCTGTATTTGAGACCTAAAGCATCAGGGTCAGGTCTTAAAATACACCTGCATACTGAAAAATAGCAGATTTTAAATTCTAACTCTAATTTCAATTAGAGGAGATTTTGAAGACAATGTTCTGAAACTGTTGTCTGAGTGAGGACATGTAGTTTCACTGAGCATTGCTATCACGTTTTTTTTTGCAGCATACGTCATTTCTTAGCACTGTGTTAAGGTTGTAAAACACACCCAAAGCTCACACACACATACATCACATGAACGAACAAACGTGGCCTCTGCTGCTGACCGCCCACACCCACAGGGAGAAAAGGTATCTCTGCTCTTCAGCGCTTCCTGATCCCGGCGCTGCTGTGCAGAGGAAGGGCGTGTTGTGTTTCTGTTAGTGTGTCTGCATGAACATTTTTTGACACTAAAGCTGACATGTTGATGGCTGTATAATGACAGAGTTGTCACAGAGGATGTGGGTTTTTTAGTGACTTGTGCTGCAAGAGGATAAGAGATAGAGTTCTTGTCTCTGTGTCATCCTCTTTGCGCACCACGAACAGTCAGAGTTTTACTGTTATGGGCTTGGTATTAACTGGTAATGCTAGATTATCATAAGGCACATAATCTGTGGTCAAAGTTTCACCATCCCATTTCTGCTGTATGTTGAGGTATGCATGTACAATAATACAAGTGCAAGTGTGTGTGTATCATTGTGTGTCTGTGTGTGTCTGCGTGTGGGAGACGGCTGTTGTGAAACTGGCAGTGTAGCAACATCTCAAATGTTTCATGACCCTGATGCGTATTCAGTGTCACTGGGTTGAACCTCTTCAGCAGCGTCATTTCTGATGTTTAATCGTTTTTTCTTTTTTTATGGCGTCTCAGCCTCAGTAAGTCATAATGAGAGACGGAATCAAGTCTTCATTCTCACCACATCAGCCAATAACATTTCACTTCATTGGTAAACACTGCTGAACTAAACCAGCGACTAAAATAGAGCTTTGTGAAAGTCACTTCAGCAGTTCTTCTCTCCGGTTGCTGCTGACTGTTGCCTCGAGCATGAGCAATTAACTCTGATGATATTTTATGTATTTTTATTGTCAACAAGTCCTGTTAAAAATAGATTGAAACCAATATTGAATATGTCTGCTAACAAGTGTTGTCTGTGTAGACAAACACAGGGGGTTAATATCTCTGCGATAGCTTCTGTATATTGTCGTCCATCAAGTCGTAAAAGCTTATCAGTGATGTGCAAAATAACGATCACTGCTGTTTGTGTGTTTCTTAGAGACTACAGTACTCAGCTGTTTTAAGCTGTTTATGAGGTTTTATATCTTTAGAAGAAACAAACAGGCTTGAGGTTTTGAGCCACTGAAGAAGGTGTAGAGTAATAGAAGGGTTAGAGTTTGTTTTTAATGAGCAAAAAACACATAATATTGCTAAATTAATCTCTATCTGAAGGCATAATCTTTTCTGGTTAGCACATAATGGTAATCTGCATGAACACTGTGTAGGTCATTTTGAGTAATACGCACAAATCCATACAAACTGATCATTACTGGCACATTGACCATAAAACCACATTTCAGTACATCATCTCATGTTCGCTCATTTTGGTTCCATCCTGCAGCCTCACCAGTCATTGTGATCCAACACCTTATTTATTTAGGTTAAATTGTGTTAACACTGCAGACGTCATCAATGACAAAGAAAGTCAAATATAAATATGGATTTCACAATTCCAGACTCCCCATTTTGTCAGTGGACTGTTCATTTGTACAAATAACAAAAGAAGCACATCATATTACATTAGGCTTCACAGGTGAAGGAGAAATTAGTATATTAGTAACTAGTATATATTAGTATATATTTAGTATATACTGTATGTAGAAGTATTCAGTGATCAAGGCTACAAATACATACACAGAATAACAAAATAATGACAGTAACAATATCTATCATAAAGAAATTCTCAAAATAGGTTGAGGTCAAAACGTCATACACACAGATGACACACAGATGACATCAGCAGTCAGTCATAGATGCATTTAAAAAGCACCCTGGGCTTTTTTTTTTTAACTTGAAGTCAAAACCTGACCTCCTTTAACTCTTTGTAGAAATTGTAACAGGAAGCTTTTCATCTAGTGAGAATTAATTTTCCAAACTACCAAACAAGCAAAATGCTTTATTATTCAACTGATATGATGTGATGCTTTGCTCAAAAATAGCCATGTGTGGATTTAGGACAATAGTTTAGAAGTTATTTAACTATTTAACTTCTCTTTCTTTTTTTTAGTATAACAGATCTGTGTTATTTGTGTTTAACACTCAAAAGTCTTTAAATATTTGGTAAACAAACTAAATAATTCAATTTTAAGAAGACATTGTTATAAATGTCAGGAAGGGGAGTGTTTTTGTTGGCTGTGGTAAATGATGTGTTGATACAGAGCTTAAAAATTGAACCACCATGGAATTAAAAGACTATATATGATATTTAAATGTCTAAACTAACCGGTTGTATCAGTACCTTTTAGTGTTTAAATATAATTATTGTTTTGCCAAAGAGTAACTTGCGGCTATATTTCCAAAAGTTGCCTTCTGCCTTGAACTCTAGATGCTAAAAATGTTTCTCAAATGTTTCCTTGGAGTTTGATGGAGTGTCTGTTCACATTTGTTTTCATGTCTCTGATGTAATCTAACGTGTTATTGTTTCCCTCAGTGCTCTGAAGCCCAGAAGCTCCTGAACATCGCCAAAGAGCTTCTCCAAACTGAAGAGGCCTATGTCAAAAGACTCAACCTCCTCGATCAGGTAACGCAATGCCTCCACACACGTCTCTTGTGTAGTTGCGTTGTGGTTTTTTTTGTAAGGAGACAGCATGTTTGGATCCTCGTAGTCCAAATTTCAATCTCCTAAATGTGCCAGTGGTCTTAGTGATGGAGATCAGAGCTGAGCTGGATTAAATCTGCCACTGTGATCCACTGGACAACAACCCTTCCTCTGTTGACTGGATTACTCAGAGGAGTGTAAGCACGGTCATGTGAGAAACTGGCTGTGTGTGTGTGTGTGAGTGTGAGTGTGTTTGTGTGTGTATGTGTGTATCTGTTTTATATTTATACATGTGCAGTATGAATACAGCTTCATCACCACAGACCTGGACATGTGCACTAACTTTGTGGTGTGTCTGTGTGTCTATGTGTCTGTGCGTGTGTGTGTGTGTGTCCATAAAGCAGCACATATCAGTGTGTGTTGCAGTCTCTTGCCCTTACACTGCTCTTTAGAGACTTGTATGTAAATCCTGTGGATTAAAGATGTGCGTTTCCGGACTCTCAGCTGGGTTTATTATTAGAAAGCTCTTTGATAAACTGTCTGGGCTCACTGATGCGTCCCAGCAAAAGCTGCTGGAGTCTTTTATTTGTTTTTCTACCATCAAATTCACAAATATTGCTGGGCTTTTATCTCACAACTCCACATATATTCTGCACCAAACCTTAAAAACAGGAAAATAGAGGAGACACAAAAATCATAATCAAGTTTTAAGCAACACTTCATCAGGTTCTCTAATTTTAATCTTACTTTTTTATATTAATCCCCCTTGAGAATGAGGATATGAGATCAAGGCAGTTAAGCTAATTGTTGTAGCCTCCAGTTTATGAAGAGTTAAGATGTTCAGAGCTGTTAAGCACGAGGCTGAATTTTTCCCAAGACTCTAATTTACAAGATTATTTTCTCGAATTAATCAACATTATATTAGGTTCCTATGATATCAGGAAATAGTTAATAATCCCTATTACAATTTCCCAAAGGTACAACTTAACATGTTTTAATTTCTTGATTACTGCCATCAACAGTCTAAACCAAAAAATGTTAATTTTGATATATGAGGAAATAAAAAAGAGCAGTAAGAATCCATGTTTAAGAGCTGGAATGAGTGGATTTGTGATACTTTTGCTTTACAAATGATTCAAACAAACTTTATTATTCAATTCATTAATTTACTTATACTTATAACTTGAACTTAAATGCATAATTAAATGTCAAAACTCTATTCTTTATGCTTTAGAGACTGTTTTTCTCGACTGTCATAAGTCATGAACTCCTTCACCCTGCTCCGTCAGCTCATCATCTCTTACTGTTGATACAGTTTCCTTTGTATTTTTCTGGAGCTCCTCTTTGTGTTCACTCATGTTTGTGATGAGAATCGGCTCCCGGTGGTTCAGTCTTCTTCCTCTTTGCTAAGTTCATGTGGTAGAGTCGATGAACAGCTGCCCTATCACACAACAGCTATGGTTTATTTGCTATTGAGGGCAAAGAAACCAACTTTGTTAACTTCCTGTTTTTGTCAGAATACTTTCACATGACGCTCAGCTTCTATGGAAACGCTGGTGGCGCTCTGTCGCTGTGACCAGCAGGGAATCAGAGGATAATGGAAGTAATGTGTGAAGCATTTTATCAGTAGAAAGATGATGCATCATTATGTTTGATATCAAATCTAAACTTTAAACCACCTACTTTAATTTCTTACTGACACTAAGTTGTATTTGGGCTTAAATGATTAGTCATATACTTTTTTGTTAGTCCATGGACAAAAAATGTATTTCTAGTTTTTTAATTATGTTCATGGTAAAGAACAGGCTGCATAAACACTGGATTATACATTTCTCATAATAAAACTCATTCGAGTTTTCATTACCTGCAGATTCTATCAGGCACAGCAGCATCACAGTCACTCAAAACAATGCTTTTGATTGCACTGAATGCGTCTCAGTGTGTCTCCGCTCTGCTCTGCAACACATTCACAGCAGCTTTTTTTTGTTTCTTAATGAAAGCAGCATCAAGCTACACTGAGCAGAATGAGCCATCAAATAACACAGTTATATAGACACTTAACAGAAGTAAAGATGCTACTTTCCCAGGTTAAAAGCACAAATAAAACATGTCCATTGGAATCTCAGGACGAGAGCCTCCGTGCCATGTCTTTCAAAGTTCATGTCCATACTTTATGAAAACTACTTTTTACTACATATTTGTCTTCAAGCTAGATAATCCTGATGACATCACTGTGACATAAACAGGGTTTTTTTTTTTGCTCTGACTCAACAAAGCTCCTCCAAAGCCACAAACGCTGTAATACGATTGTTTTCTGAGTTGCCTGAACCAGGACCAGTGAACTCATTTTGACTTTAAAAACTGGAGTGCCCCTTTTAAGTTGTTTATGTAGCAAAAACATCAGACATTTGGTGGTTATAGCTCCTCATGTTGCTGCTTGTAACTGTCCCAGTACGATGAACATGTACGTAGTTTGTTAATGGACTATTTTTCAGACCAAACAAGATTTCACTAATAAACTCATTAATGACATTTTATCAATTGAATTGATTTAATCATTGTTAGTTCCAGTGAAATACATCGTTGTTAAGACCCTAATGAACTGTGTTATCAGTAGGCTCGTGAAATTATGTTTAATATGGTTAATATCTCGGCTACAAATGTCAACGACTGTTTTCAAAACTAAACTCTATGTGATGTTTCCATCCAGTTGATATTTTGAAGTTTTAAGGGGTTCATGGCACATTAGCAGTGAGGTTTCAGTTGACTCATCCAGCTGCTGGTCCCACGTAAGAGCCACAGCTGGGGAAAATGAACATGTTTGTGCGGATAAACAACAACATGGAAATTTGTGTCTGTTTACATTCCAGGTCCATGAATAGGAGCCAGGTTTGGAGGTGATGGAAATAGTTTTATGAGGTTTTTTTTATACACATAAGCCGTGTTTTTTATTTTTTATTTTTTTTTATCTCTGCAGGTATTTTGCACTAAGCTCACAGAGGCTGGAATCCCTCAGGACGTCATTACAGGGATCTTCTCCAACATCTCTTCTATCTACTGCTTCCATGACAAGTTCCTGCTCCCTGAGCTTCAGACACGCATTACTGGAGAATGGTGAGGAATAAACACTAAACAATGAGCCATCCAGAAGCATCAGCGTGACGTCATTCTCTGTGGTTTTGGCTCTGTGGTGGTCATTTAGGCCACTGAGAATGGCTGTAAAACAGCTGGATGGCAACACTAGGCACTGTTGTCAGGATTCCAGTGGTGCCGGGTTGCCATGTTGTGTGGTTATTGTGTGTGTCAGAGTTGCGGAATGAAAGCATTTTCTTTTTTTTTATCACAGTCAGCAGGAAATTTACCTCCAGTGTGTGTGTTATTGTGCCAACATCAGCTACCCTTGGTAGATAATGACTCCTCCAGAGGGCTTTGTTTAGGGAAATTACCTGTCAAATAATGGCTCCCCACACATTAGTTTCTAGAACTCATTAAAATGTTTTGACTCAAATAGAAAGACTAAAATCCTGGTACACATACACACACCCACACACACACACATAAGGGACACCCACACACAAATTAGTGGAAGAAGGATAAATTTGCCTCAGTACCCCAAAAAGCTTCTTGAAATTAGTCTCATTTTTACGAGGCTTTATTTGCTTCCTGCTCTCTGGCATCTATGCTGATGTGACCTTTGTTTGTGTCAAAACGTTCATCTGTGTTTGTGAGACGTCAGGAGAGAAGACATAATTGAATCAGCTAAATTAAACCCTTAATTACCAAGCTCACATTACCAAGTTTGAAACTCTACGGAGATCTGTTCTCCCAGCAGGTTTTTAAGGTTTTTTCCCCTCCTTAGCTGTAAATGGTTGCATTTGCATTTATAAAAACTGACTGCATGAAAAAGTAATTTAATGTACCGTACAGGGACAAGTTGATTCATAAGCTAATATCGGTTTGAAAGATGCAGCTCTGCTCTCTTAAATGACAGCTTCATGTCATGAGAAAATTAAAAACACTGACAAACTGAACTTCCTGAAGGCTTAAACGGGAGATGTACGGAGCAAAGCAGCAATTCTCTTAAAAAATCACGAATAAGACTAAATTAGTTTAAATAACTCAGTGCAGTTATCTTTAAATGCATGGAAGTTACTTTACAGTTTAAGAAAATGTAGAATAAACTGAAAAAACTATGATTGCTCTAGTATTTCTGCTCAGCTTCAGAGTAAAAGACAAGACAAGTTGTGAAAGAAAAGTAGTGTCTGCTGTATGGTGTCTTGTCCTTAAAAGGTTTTGTGCCTTCTCCATCGCATTAATCTGTTTGTTTGTTATGTTTGCTGCAGGGACACCAACCCTCGAATCGGAGACATCCTCCAGAAACTGGCTCCGTTCATGAAGATGTACGGAGAATATGTGAAGAACTTTGACCGGGCCATGGACTTGGTCAACACCTGGACACAGCGGTCCTCACAGTTCAAGAGTGTGGTCCAGAACATACAGGTAGGTAGCTAACCCTGTAACACTAACCCTCGTCTCCTAGCTGGATACCTGGAAACCTCCTCCATCGTTTGTCCATTAATTGGCACTATATTGCAAAACCTGCCTTACCAATTTTCCCATTTTAGATGACTGCTCAGTAAACATATTTGAAGGATTGTAGTTGAGGTGTGCTCTCTTTGAACTCCTCATTACAGAAAAATGTGTCTTCATGGTTTGTTGTTGTGTGTTTGAACCACCAGAAACAGGATGTGTGTGGGAACCTGACGCTGCAGCACCACATGCTGGAGCCGGTCCAGAGGATTCCTCGCTACGAGCTGTTGCTCAAAGACTACCTGAAGAAGCTGCCTGATGACGCTCTGGACCGAAAAGAAACAGAGAGTGAGAACCCTACTGTTTTTACTGTAACACACACACACACACACACACACACACACACATGCTGCTCGGTCACAACTGATCAACTGCAGGTTGCAGGGAATTTTTTTGGTTACAGTTTCCTGTCTTCCTCTTAATCTTTTCAACCTCAGCTTCAGCTCACGTCATTTCATTTGAACATGTAATTGAATGTATCACATTATATTGCTTGACTTGTAAAACAATGGTCTTCTTAAAATCTATATTAACTAAAAAGGAAAACAAGAAATCTAGAGATGACAGGTCCTCTTGTTCAGATGTCTGAACTTGGTTTGGCTGAATCTCATGCAAATGTGAGAGCTGCCTTTCAGCTAAATGTGATGCAATAATTAGAGGTGGCATGAACACAAAAGGTCAGTGAAAAGGAAGTGAACCGAAGCAGATTCACATTCCAAAGAGCGAAGTAAAGACACGTACACTCAGGATGATAATGCACAAGTGAACATCTGTGGTTTTCTCCTGAGTTATGTGGCTCTTTGGCTGTACAAAGTCAGAAGAAGAAGGAGTTGAAAGTAACATCTTTGTAGGAAAATAAGAGAAACCGAAGCGTGTGGTGAGCTTTAAAATCAGGCTGATGTACACAGAGTCCATATCCTTTTTCACTGCAAAGACCACTTTTCCCTCCGACTGTAAACAGTGGTGGTTTGTGTCGGAAAAAAACAAACTGCAAAAACACTCCAGAGGTCAGAAAGTCCAGAAAACTCACTTCATCTATTCATAAATGAGCACATCTTTCTTGAGGAACAGTAACCAGAACTGATTCATTGTGACGTTTCACATCTCTCTCTGGATTTATTTTATGTAGTATAGTACCACATTACATCCTTAAACTTACTTAAAACAACAGAGATTAATATAACGCATGTTATAGATTAGATAGATATAAGATTAGATTCCAGGGACTGACTTTGTTAAAACAGCAACACCTTCTTAATCCTTTAAAGAGTCTTGATTTTTGCACGGCCTCTTCAAGATGTCCAACAAGTCTCATGCATGTACTTTTTGCACAAAATATTTGATTATGTTTGGAGCACAATAAAGAAATAGAATAAGGAGTTAACCTGGAGTTAACCTGAAGTACCCTTGCCTCAGTAACACCTAATTAATAAAATACAACAGGAAGACAATGAGAGGATAGTCAGCAGCTCCAGTTCCTCTTGTTACACAGTCGTTAGTAAAGAATGAGTTAAAAGGTGTATGTGCTCTGTGAGTAGCTTCATCTTTTCTGCCTGGTGGAGACAGATTACAGCCTCCATATCAGATCATCACACTTTATGCTCAAAAATTACATTTTACACAATCTGACTTCCTCCCACATCCCCCGTGTTCATTTGCCTGAACATTTACTTCACCACACTGTGTCGTTTGGAGTCTGTGGACGGGTTTTTTTTCTTATCCAACTTCACCTGAAAAGCAGTTCATCACAGCTGTTTTTGCCTCACATCCCCCCGGCTGTGTGTCTCCTCTGTTTATATAGGCCATGATTAAGATGGCTGACTCAGGTGCTCACATGCATTAGTGCTCGGCTCTCTACAGGCTAAAAGCCAGCCCTAATGCATGCTGTATGTTCTGTGTTAAGACAGAGCATTTGAGTTTATCAGTTCTGTATTACGTAGCTAATGTGACAGTTCTCACAATTCTTATTTTCTTGGTTACTTTATTTAGAGCAGTTGGACTCTCTGATAGCCTCAAACAAGATTTTATGCTTTTGAAATCTGGATATTTTCCTTTTAACCTGCTTACATGTGTATGTGTTCATGTTTGTTACAGAGGCACTGGAGCTGATCTCTACTGCAGCAAACCACTCTAATGCAGCCATCAGGAAAATGGTACGATTTTGCTCAACACTGTTCTGTTTTTTGTTTTTTTTTTTTAACAGTCCTCGCGTTTGAAACTCTTTTCAACATTCTTTCATTGTCTCATTAAGGTTCAAGCTAAAACAGATGACAGATTACACAATCAAAGGGTTGCTGATGCTGTACTGTCAGTCAGCAACATTGCTGCAAGTGTTAGTCTGAAGGAGAGAACGAGCTGAATTCATACAGACAGGAAGTTGCTGTTTCCTGCCTCGTGTTTCACAGCCTGAGGAAGCCTGTCTGACTTTTTAACACTCATCCTCTTCTTATTCTCTGCATCTCTTTCCTCTGTCTGGTCATGTTACTCGAATTTCTTACAACCTTCAAACAACTTAAGCAGACAAATGTGTTTGAGAATCAATAAATACCAGCTTTCTGCCCTAATGGAAGAACACATTTATGAATGAGAGTCTCAGCTGATAGAAAAATAACCCCCTCTGGTGGAGTTTGGTTTACAGCTCCATTCATCTTCTCACTTTCAAGTGCCCTCTTGTATTTTCTGCTTCTGCTTTTCTCATCCTTTTGTTGCCTAATGTTTCCAGGAGAAAATGAACAAGCTGCTGGAGGTTTACGAGAGGCTTGGAGGAGAGGAGGACATAGTAAACCCAGCCAATGAGCTCATCAAAGAAGGACACATCAAGAAGATGTCAGCCAAAAATGGAACAGCACAAGACCGATACCTTTACTTGGTGAGAGGACTGAAGTGGGAAAAAAGAAATTTAAAAAAAAGAGATATCACACTGCTGGAGGATCTTTGTGTGGTTATATGATGTGTTTTTGTGTCTCTGATCTAGTTCAACAATATGGTGCTATACTGTGTGCCTAAACTCAGACTGATGGGACAGAAGTTCAGCGTCAGAGAGAGGATTGACATCGCCGGCATGGAGGTGCAGTTCTGCTTCTTATTCTGTTCAAAGTTCTTTGTTTTGTTCTCCAGCGTTTTATTTATTTATTCTGGTGGAAGCTAAACAATTTCCTGTGTTTCTTGACCTCAGGTGCAGGAGAATGTGAAGCAGAATCTTCCTCACTCGTTTGCCATCATCGGCAAGCAGCGTTCACTGGAGCTGCAGGCCAGGTAAAGACCACTGGATCAACGAGAAAAACTTAATTGATCTTAATGACCCAAGTTTAACTGGTTGGTCATAGTAGAAATTACAGTGTTTTTAATGTGCAATCTCATATTGTTTAGGGTTTGGCTTCCCAGCTAAAGATCAACCCTCGACATACCTCTTCAGAGGAAATGTATTGTAATTGTGGCTAAAATTAAAAAAAAAACAAAATTAAAGTAAAATTGTTTAGTAAATAAACCAATATATTTAACATAAATTGAGAAATAATGTAAAGAATTATCATGTTTTTTTACCCTTGGAGTTTATATTTACTATGAAAATTTTACAGCATATTTTTTTTTTCAAAAGTGAGATCCATAAAAGACAGACATCCAAAAATATCCCACTAAAATACACTTTTCATGGTTTTCATAGCATATTTATGACATTTTTATTTTATACTGCCACTTTCCATGATGATGGGTTTCATCACCAGTTAATTCTGAGCCAATCACATGCCTCCTGCCACCTAGCATGCTAACCTACTGCTGCAAGCTAGCTAACTAGCCTCCCCTCTGTTAGCCAGAAAAACTACTACAGTGATGGTCTGTATATTTAGATTGAAGATTAGGATTAGATTAGCAGATTGAAGAGAGATTTAAAATGATTTTATGGTCTTTTTTCACCTTACAGGACAGCTGAAGAGAAGGAAGACTGGATTCAGGTAAGAATCACGCAAATGTTTGCATGCAAATCATCAAATAACCACGCACATGCAAAATTTACACACAGTCTCTGTCTCTCACGCACACATGCAGTCTTTTTGGCGTTTGCCTTTGGTGGTTCTGCTTTATTAGAGAATGGAGTCAGAAGAGACTTCCTCCCGTCTCTCTTTCAGTCTGTTCAGGAATTATATTCTCTAATAAATCACTTCATTATTGCTCATTTAGCCCATTGAGTA
>JAPZDV010000002.1:18320934-18373018 GCA_029814665.1 Acanthurus lineatus | reverse complement strand
TGGTTTTCATAGCATATTTATGACACATTTTCTCTTATGAAATCATTTTTATTTTATACTGCCACTTTCCATGATGATGGGTTTCGTCACCAGTCAATTCTGAGCCAATCACATGCCTCCTGCCACCTAGCATGCTAACTGCAAGCTAGCTAAATAGCCTCCCCTCTCTTAGCCAGAAAAACTACTACAGTGATGGTCTGTATATTCAGATTGAAGATTAGGATTAGATTAGCAGATTGAAGAAAGATTTAAATTTATTTTATGGTCTTTTTTTTCTTCTTACAGGACAGCTGAGGAGAAGGAAGACTGGATTCAGGTAAGAATCACACACGTTTGCATGCAAATCATCAAATATCCACATACATACAGAATTTACACACAGTCTCTGTCTCTCACGCACACACGCAGTCTTTTTGTCTTTTGTCTTTGGTGGTTCTGCTTTATGAGAGAATGGATTCAGAAAAGACTTCCTCCCGTCCCTCTTTCAGTCTGTTCAGGAATTATATTCTCTAATAAATCACTTCATTATTTCTCATTTAGCCCATTAGAGCTGAGTAAAGCTGATTAAAACATTTTGCATGCTGTAGGGGGGGTGGGCCTATACTAGAGGGGGGTTTTGGGAGGTTTTATGTATGTTAAATATGATGTAAGCATGTTTGTAAGCGGGAGAGAACAGCTGAAATGAATAGAGAGAAGCATTCATTAAAGAAAACCACAATGACTTAAAAGAGAGGAGGAAACATGGTCATGTACAACGAACCTGACGGGTCTTTTAAGCTGTGTTGACATTGCTGTTGTCATCTGTGTGGTGTGTGGTCAGTCCAGACAGCTCGCCACAGACAATGTCTTTGTTCCCCAATCAGTCAAAGAAAAGGCAGCTTTCTACTTCTCTCCATCTTTTGCACTTTAGACCTTTTGAACTGAATAACAGACTCTGCAGGATACATAACACAAGGCACTGTACCATCATGCTGTAAATCACAATTCAGGCTATACACTGCCTTTTTCATCTCATGGCAAATAAAGAAAGAAAAGATGCATTTAAAACCAACATCTCTGATCAATAATCCATCTTTTCTTTTTGTTTTCCCTCACTTTGCTTCTCCTTGGCCCTCTGAATCTCCCCTCACTCTCAGGTGATCCTGGCTACTATCGAACGACACAAACAAAACAGCGAGACATTCAACAAAGCTTTTAACAGCTCCTTCTCCCGGGAAGATGACCACATCCCTGAATCACCGGTCAGTCTCACGCTTCACACTCCTTCTATCAGTCAGCTCATCGATCAGCCAATTAGTGGTGTCATCCTGTTCAGTGATTCTTAACAAGCTGATGATACACCAAACGAGTTCGTCATAGTCTGGTCTTTGTCAGCCCGAACAGCTCACCATCTATGGATGTGCTGGTATCATACAGACAAAACGCACACACACACACACGTAAAGCAGCTCATTTTTTTTCTGTCCCTACCAGTTCAACACGTAGCGTCTGTGTGTCTCTTCTTCCAGAACTTTCTCATGACCTTATAGGGAAAGATCAAGTCAAAGTGTATACAAAACTCTTATGGATCTGCTTTGACCCACTTTGAGTAGGCTGGAGCTGGAGGCTGGCCAAACTTAATCCGTCACGGCGACAAGATCAGAAAACCCACACTGACACCTAGTGGTAGAGATGTTACATTACAGGTAGAAGGTGTTGGTGCTTAATATGTTTTTCACTTCTCAACAGGGTCTGTGGTGCAACACATCTATAGACTCAGACAGTGAAAAACTGCATGAGAGGGTAAGATACTATGACTAATGAATGCATGTGGTACACCTGCAACTATATCATTAGATTATACCTTTATGCAATGCAGACACCCTTACCCTCTCACCCTTATTAACTCCCTCTCCCACTGACTGTGTATTGTCTGTTTATTACGTAGTCAGTAAATAGTGTGTGACTTGATTTTGTACAAATTTTAATATAGAATATGCACCATGTAAGTTCATCATAAACAAAATAATTAAACTAGGTTTTAATTCTAAAAAGATGGAGTCTAAAGATTATATAATGATGCAGTTTTTACATCAAGGCCCCTGTGATTTAGAGTGTGCTTTAATTCTGCACTCAGCATCAGCAAATTAGTTTGCATTTACTCAAATGATCACAGACAAACTGCCTCATAGTGAATCTGATGTCTTCATGCTCCCCAAGAGTCTGAAGCCCCGAAGCATCTGCCCACTTGTCTCTTAAAGCTTAATATTTTATGGTTAAGTAAACAGAAAATCTGTAAACTTATCTGTTTATTTTAACATCATGTAAATACAATTTGCAATGTAGCCGCGCCGTATCTTTTTTCATCTCACTTGTAGGGACTCTTGTGCATAATCAACAGCTCATTTGCATTTGGTTTCCTTTTTTTCTGCTCAGTCTTCTGATGCCAAAAGACTTTCCGAGTTACTACAAGACTGCATTTAATGTGATTTCAAGTTTAATGTCTCCTTGCAGAGGAAAGAAAACAGCTTCGAGGTGTATATAAATGCAGAGTTATTCCATTAAAAAAAAATGGTGTTTCAGTTTCAAGCTTTTAACTTTAATAACCATCATCAGGAGCAGGTGAAGGGAACAGGAAACTTTTAATAAATACCAGGCCTGCCGGCTGATGTGCTCATGTGCATCAGTCTGATGCTATCATAAGCCTTTTACTGTTTGTATGGCAGAGAAAAAAAATATCATTAGTAGATGTCAACCCCCTTTAAACAGAATCTAAAAAGTGCAAATTTGGGGACTGTGTTTTGGGAGCATTGCTTGTTCTGATGCCTTTGTTCCTCAATTTATTGAAGCGTTGACTGTAAAGTTATGTGCAAACATGTAAAAAGACTTGCTAGTGAGGTATTACAGGTCTGTAATAGCAATTTGACAGCTTGAACTGCTGTGGACTCTGATCTCCATCTGTAGATGTCTGTCGGAGAAGCAGAGCTTGTATGTGTGGGTGTCTGTGTGTCTGTGACTTTGTTAGTAGAAAGGAGAAATGGAAGAGTGAGTGAAGCAAACCGAGTCGTCAGAAAATTCCTTTTGGTTCAGTTGTGCAGAAACCGAACAGACTGAAGACCTTGACACATGACTCCTGTGTTTTTTTTTTTATGTATTTTCCAGAAGAGTTCCAGGAAAAAGGAGAAAGAGAAGCAAACGTGTAAAGGCTGCAACGAGAGCTTCAATTTCACCAAGCGCAAACACCACTGCAAGGCCTGTTCAGCGGTGAGCACATGTGGGACAAGAGAAACCTGGGCACTGTTTGATTCCATGTAGAAATGAAGGGATGGAGAAAGAAGTCAAGGGAACAAGGGGAAAGTTTCTTCTGCACAATTAGCTGTCAACAGCAGAGTTGTCCCTCAACGGCGTCTCTCTCTTTCCTTCTCTGTCCTTCTGCAGGCCATCTGTGCGAAGTGTTCAAAGACCTTGGACAACAAAACGAGCCGAGTGTGCCCGGAGTGTTTCGATGCCGCCCTCAGCCTGGAGAATCTAAGCGTTAGTGAACAGAAGAGGAAAGCTGCGCCTGAGGTTAGACAAACAAAAACAAGAACACACATACACACACGCACACACACACACTGGGAAACATTTAGCAGCATGTGCATAATAGTTTATTTTTCTGTCTCGATTCATGCCTGTCCAATGAGATCCACGTCTCCCAGTATACCAGCAGTCAGTGTCAGCCAGGGTTCAGCAGCCAGACTGCACTGCTGGCAATAAAAGGAAAGAAAGAAGCATAGTAGTGTTTTTATTACCATCAGTGCACCATTTTTGTTAAATACTGAAGTCACTGTGTTGCCTGAAGCCACTGCACATACATAAAGACACGCATTATACACATGTGTATGTATAAATTAATGCAGATTCACAGTGTAAGATCAGCTAATCCATCTCTGATGACTAATATCATAATCAGGCCTCAGCTTATGGAGGACTAGCCATCTCAGCTGACTCAACAGTCTGTCTGTCTGTCTGTCTGTCTGTGCTGATGAGGATAAATATACACACTACTGTGGTTATAATGAAAAATGTACTATTTTGTTCTTTATACTTTTGTTGCTACTGCCTTATGTTTCCGACAGTTAATTCAGGCCTTTTCTTTAAATGTCAAAGGGGAAGAAAGCTCATCTGCAGTGAGATCAGTCACCACATAGGGGAGCTGTAGGCCAAACAAGGGTTAGATAAGGGCAGCAAGAGCCTGAACACCTGTCCATGAGCAAATCTCACTGTGTCCTACATTGTCTTTACGTAACGGCGAACAGTGGAAAATCTGCACTGTCAGTTGCTCATCAAATCCCCAAAATATAATGCAGATGGATTTCAATTACAGCTTATTTAAAGACATAATGACAGTAATGAGGAATAATTTTACATCACCTTTCAAAAGAGGGTTACAAAGTGATTTACATGAGGAAATCTAGACTAAATTAACAACTAGTCCACAGATAGTCCTACAGCAGAGAGATGAGTGTTAAGTTATCTCAGCTTCACTCTGATGTTGATAGATGTTACGGAGATTAGAGTCAATTTAAATACACGAACATCTTTGTATCTTTTCAGAGACAGGTCTCTCTGTCTGGGGAAAACTGCCTGCTAAGCGGCCACCTTCAGGTGCAGGAGAAAGGGAAGAGCTGGACCAAGATGTTGGTGGCTGTGACCAAGGCTGAGCCACTGGTGTTGTACTTGCAAAACAGTGGACAGGTGAGAGTTCAGCACACACACACACACACACTCCTAAGATCACTGTGTGAACATACATACCATCCCCTTTCATTCTTTTACGTATAGCAGTCATCTCTTACAATGCAAAGATTATATGACATGTGGACAATAATAAAAAAGTAAGGACAGTAAAAAATTGCACAATGTTGGCCCACATGTCCACAAAAGCAGTGCGCATCAGTCATCTCTTGTACATCCACTGATCCTCCTCCTCCTCCTGCTCCACCTGTCTGGCTTTCCCATACATCCTGCCTGCTTCCTCCTTTTGAAGCAGGACATCTGTACAGTGTAGTGCCTGTGCACATCAGTGAGTAAGTGTAAATCAGATCCATCCAATCCCGCCTGTGCCAGGCTGTCTGTGCACTGTCTGCGCTCTGTAGATTTGGGCCAGGAGGATTTGGTTGTCCAGAATCTGACCTCAGGTATAGCTGCTGCTGCTGCTGCCGCCGCTGCCGCTGTGTGTGATTAGGTTTTGAGTCTGCACACTAGACAAAGCAAATCTTTGGATTTAAACAGGTTCCTTAAAATCTTGGCTCTGTACATAGCAATAAATCTGCTTAGGAGCTGAAGGATATGCATATAACCAGTGGTTTACATGATTGCTTAAAATAAAAAAGATTCCTAAAGCAATCACGTTGAAAAGCTTCTGGCTACTGACTTCTCTCTCGTCATTTATAGTTGGATGGCACAGAATGGAAGGCAGCCTGTTAAAGCTTCCCTGGTTTCATTTCCAAGACTAATATCCCAATCCCACTGCAGAAAGCTGCCATTCCAAAGATTAGGATTAATGGGAGTTGGACGAGCATTTCCTGATTATACGGAAAGAAAGAGGGGGAGGGGAGGGGAGGGTAGGGACACGCTTTCATTTATGTACATAGTGGAATATATTTCCCTGCAACTGGAGAGACAAGTTGTCACCTGTTTCATTGACAGTTTGCCTCATCTTTCCTGAGAATAACGCTTACTGAAACAGAAATACAGTTTTAAAATACCACCAAATGTCCTCGCTTGACTTATTTCATTCATCTCTGTAGGTGGCGCGGGCGGTGCCTCTCCCTGGTTTCGAGGTGAGCATGGTACCATCGTCGGCAGGGGAGAAGTCGGAGGTGAAACACGCGCTGCGCCTCAGTAACACCCAGCAAACTTTGCTCTTAAGTGCCCACGATGCAGAACATCAAGCCAAGTGGGTGGACCTCCTCTCCAAAGCTGCCCGCGGAGAAACTCCCGCAGACGCAACGACGAGCCTGACTGAACACAGGAAGAGCCAGTAGTGGCCGCGACGGCGCCGCAGAACTCGCTCCCTCCTCCCTCTCCTGTGAATTGAGCACACATTACTTGAATTCACTTTACCTTGGCACTTTTTGTTTAGTTTGTTTGTTTTTTTTTCCTTTAAAAAGGACCACTCAATCCTTCCTATGCCACTTCAATCTTCTCCTCATTACCACATGGCTACTTCATCTTCCTCTGTGTCCATCTTTCTGTCTCCCTCGAATACACACAAAAACAAGAAGGACTGCTTTCAAGCCACCAACGCCCCTGTATGTATGTGTGGTTAGGATGTTTCATTTCTTTGTGTTTTTAACAGCCAGAAAGGACTAAATGTTTTATTTGTAATATAGCTGCAAAAAAAAGTTCCTGTATGAATTGTTTTTTTTTTTAAATATGAAGTTTCTTGTACATTATGAGACTGTGTTGTGAAGCATTAAATCCTATGTGTCCTTCTCTCTGTTTGTGTGAAAGTATGTATGTGTGTGGGTATGTGTGTTTGTGTGTTTGAGTTCCCCTCCTGTGTTTATTAAGTATTGAATGTTAGTGTAAGAAACCTACGCCACCTCTCTGTTCTCTTCCCTCCTGCTGGGGACACAGTGGCAGTTCAGTGGGTGTTGTACAGTGTGTATACTATAGTGCGATGTAAGGAAACAAAGAAGAAGAAGAAGAAGAAGAAAAAAAAGACATTTTAACTTAAAAAGACACAGAGATGTGCGTACGCTTGTGGCTGGCCACCTGATGCTCCCACTGTCAGCGCCCATCTTACAGCTCCTCTCCTCATACTTCTCTCTGCTATACTCGTAATAACTCCCTGCCGTCATCATCTGTGGACTCTGAGACCTCTTTTTTTTTTTCTCAGTCTGATTCACCACACACACACACTCTAATTATTGTGACTTGTCCTGATGAGAGTACACAGCCAGAATGGTATAACGTGGCCTCAACTCTGACCCTTTGCTGCAGGATCTGTCCCTCAATATCTCCATTTGTACACGGACGAAATAAAACCTCTCCATGCAGTTCTCACTCTCTCTCTCTTTTTCTCTCTCTCCTTCTCTGCAAGCTTCTCTTCCTTTGGTGATGTGATGGAAAGCAAGTATTGTACTGTAAAACTGTTTTAATCTGCCTTGTCCCCCGTACCCTGCTCCTATCAGCACCAGCCTTTAAGCAAAAGTAGCAAAAAAAAAAAAAAGAACCTGTCATTGGATCTCTTTGTGCATGTAAATTCACTCATATTTATGTACCGTGCTATGAAATCTTCGCCCCTGTCCCTCCGTTTTATGCTCCAGGATTCATTCTTGTCGTACTGTAAGTGAGCAGAGTCAGCAGTGAGTGTTTTAAACATGGATTGTGCACAGTGGAAAAGCAGTCAAGCATATCATCAATAAACAAGACGTTGTGATTATCACGTTGTCCAACAAGATCTCCAACTGTTATTTGTTTCACTTTTTCCTGTTTTTCTCTTACTAAATGCACACAGGCCACATAAATTAGACTCTCTAAGGAAAATACAAACCAAAAAACAGGTGTAAAGAAATGTTAGTTCACTCCAGCCACTGATCTTGTATTGATATCACACAGGAAACAGCATGTGAAGTAATGCCTGCAGATATTTGATTAAAATGCAGATGGGATGTATGAGGATTAATGAGGATGTAACATACTGGATGTGGTTTCTGTGTGCATGTGTACGTGTTATAAACGGTTACTGTACTATGTTTTAGTTCCACTACTTTTTATTTCATTTTCACTTCCAGTTTCTGCTTCAGTTTGGTTTATTTTAGTGACGAAAGATTGTGCAAGGATTGTTTTAGTATTCAGTATTCAAACAAGATCTCTATATTTTGAATTAATATAGCAGAGAGCAAAAAAATTCCAAAAAAATGCAATTTACAATTAAAAAACAGCCATGCTAGCAGCTCTGTCAGCTGTCCTGTCGCTCCGAGCTAACAGCTTACATCCACATGCTAACTAATACCATGATAATATCAACATGCAAATGTTTAGCTTTTGTACCGCTCGCTACAGTCTTATAGAGCTGCATGCATGCTAACACATGCTAAATGTCACTAAACACAAACTACAGCTGAGGCTAAAGGTTTTTTTTATAAAACCAATGGACTGGATAACATTGCAATTTTAATTTAATGAATGTGCAAGTTGAAAAGCTGATTGAAAACCAAAGTTATAATTATTCATCCTGAGGGAGACATGAAGGTGTGTATCAAATTTTATGGTAGGCTAATCCACCTTGTAAATGTAAATGGATTTTTATCATTTTATTATTTATTTGCTAAAATTATTAGAAATTAAATAGGTTTCATCAACTCGGGGATACAAATGAATGTAAAAAACTAATGGTATGTAATGGTGATTAAGATAAATCAGTCCAGACCAAAGCAGTGGACTGATAGACAGACAGATGTTGCTCTCATTTAGTCAGATTCCAGTCTTTCTCACCTTCCTTCGTACTTTTATTATTCTCAGTTCTTCCTGCTGTAATTCACTTGCTTTGCTTCAGTGCCTTTTCTTGCTGGCATTTGAGTGTTTTGATATGGATTCAAACTGCTGAACAATATAAATCTATAGCATCTGCGGGAACAAAAGGCTTCATCGACACGGAGTCGAGTACACTGTGCCTTTTTCTGAGAACACGTTGCCTGCTGTGTGCAGCAATAAAGCCAGCTGTCACCATGTGAACAGCACTGAAACCCACTGTACTGTGGTGACTTACAGCGAGCTTCTCAACCTGAAAAGTAATACAAGCGGAGGACTTAATGGTCATCTCATCACTGCTGTTTCAATCTGATGTCAGAGGATAATGATCCCAGAGAGCCGCCGATGTGCACATCCTGAAGTGATCAGTTTCATGCAAGAAATTGGCTGCTCAAGCAGTTTTTGCAATACTAATCAACCTAACTCAAATATGCTGGTGGTTTGTGAGTGTGTGTGCAGGGTGTGCACTGGTTGGACGCTTCACTCTTCAACTTGTGGAGGTTTAAGTTCATTTATTCTCTCGAAAGGAACAACAAAATTAAACTAAAGAAAGGAAAAAAATGGAGATTATGGCAGAGTCTTCTTCACTGACAGGGTTGTTTACTTTGACTATGACTGATTTCAGCTGTCAGATATGTGTGTGTGTATGAAAGAAGGTGTGGAAGGGGTGTATTTCTCCACATCTTGGTTTAATTAAGTTTCATCCTCCCTCCCTATGTTTGGTCTTTACTGTGCAGTCATCATGTTTGTTTTTTGGAGTTTTTCTTGGGCATAAACTTATCGATGTGCATTTATAAGAAAGAAGGAGCGAGAGCAGCTATTGATAGGTGGTATGAACCATAACTTCTTTATTTAGCAAGTCAACACTAAGTGTCAAAATGATGAATTGGAAGGCTGGCGTCTCTGTAGAGCTGGGAGCTGTGGCGCAGAGATACAGAGCAAACTGCTGACTGCCTCCTTCTGTCACAGATTCACATGCTGTACATCCAGTACGGAGTGGAGCAGGGTGGGTACCAAGTCTACTGCAGGACGGAGACCACGCTGAGAAATAAGCCTCTCATCATCTCCCAAGAGCCCTCTGCTTGAAAACTCAAATCTCTGTCTTGTTTTCCTTTTCAGCAAAAAAAAAAAATGAAAAATGGAAAAAACATTTGGGCAGCTTTTCCATAGAACTTGAGTTTTAGTCTGTTTGTGGCAGGAAGTTTAGCTTCCTATACTTAATTTTTTTCTCAGTGGGTGTTAGGTTTTGTTTGTGAGTGTGAGTTATTCATCTGCTGAGGTTTATACATGTACCTCTGTCTCACACCTTTTTTTCTTGTATTCACTTCTTTCTGTGTGTTTGCCAGTAACCGCTGTGTCTGCCAAGGTTGCAGTGGTGCAGTAACATGTCGAATTGACCTCTTTCAGAGGCCTCAAGGCTTCCCTTAATGGCTCTATTCATCAAGGGCGGCGGCCCCTTTGAATGAACACAAAAGCCAGGGTTGGTTGATCTGAGACATTTCTGATGTCAGGAACAGAACACGGAGCAGTTGTAGGTGAAAGCAAAGCAAATCAGAACATTTCAAACGATGATGTTTGTTCAGGGTTTCTGGTCGTGGCAACGATTCTGAGCGGCTTGTTCCTCTCTCTTAACAGCTGAGGAGAATGGTTTTAATGGGAAAGCTGCCATATGCCACTGGAGCGTAAGCCTCTTACCAGCTGTTTCCGTGAGTGTGCATGTGCATGTGTGTGTATATGCATCTGTGTGGCCCAGAAACATTTGCATTTTGCATTCCTAAATCTCCGAGTACACACCCCTGCTGACCTACCTATTCGAGTCGAGGGGAACAATTTACCACCTGCCTTCCAAACACAGTTACTCTTTTCTCTTTGCTCTATTAAAGCGAGATATTGCCACATTTTGTGGAGATAATATTCCGCGTTGATGGTAAATTGAAGAAATAAACTCTTCAGTAAGTGCTGTGCGACTAGCTGAGTCCTCCTGCAGAGAATGCTGTGCTTCATCTGTTATCAACGATTTCACCGGTGTTAAGGAGGTACTGTGTGCTCTTTAAGCTCAGGTAGCAAAAACACTTCCTGTCTTTCCTTTTGCTCTGAGGGCCTCTGCTCTCGTACAACACATCCTGGTTCTGATTCAACTGACTCCATGTACCATCAATAATGCTCGATGTTCAAGTGCAGACTCCCTTGTTCTGCATGTCAAAGTGTCATTGAGAAAATCCAGTGGAATTTCTTTGTCATACTCAAAATCAATGGGACACAGAGACACTGGATCCAGTTCAGCAGGTCAGTCTTCAAAATCCATATTAACAATTTGATTATGTGGTTGGTTTTGCTTCACTTTGTTTGAAGGTAACTTCTTAATGAAAGACTACAAATATTCAACTTAATGTGCTCATTTGAAGCTCATGAACACAATGTAATGTGAGATCCCCATATTTGTTTATGAAGAACAGGTTCAATCTTTCCGTAATTCTTATTTTATTTAAGTAATGTTGAAAGTGGGAATGTGTGCAAAGATGATGATAAAAAATACTGTTTATGGTTGCTCTTAAGGTTTTATATTGAGAGAGATACATTATACAAACTGGGGAAGCTACATTTATTTATTTTTTCTAACTAAAGTGAATGAAATTGCTGATAATACATGGGAGTTAATGGAAGTTAAAGAAGTTAGAAAAGCTTAAAATGATTAATCCGACAATCAAATGACACCACAACTTTTAAATTAACATCTGGTTGGTTTAAACTTACTATAGGCGTTAGATGTCAAAGATAATCATATTCATTGCTAAAGCTAGCTGAAGTGTTATACATACAATAGTCAGAATCTGTTGCATCATGCTTCCTTTTGCTGTCATATGTGCAGCAACGCCTATGTGCAGATACAGAAACTCTTTTTTTTTAGGCCTCATTCTGCAGTGAAGCAAACAGACAGTTCTCTATTCCCGTAACAGGAAGTGGTTGCAACGGTTTCCTGCCATTTCACATGGTTTGTAGTCTACACTTGAATTTAGGGTTTATTTCCCCTGTGTCTTTGTCTGTATGCAGTTGAGGCAAATTGGACTTTTGTTTTACACAAGTTACCAAACAAAGTACTTTCTGGAAGTGAAATCATAAAAAAAATGGTATTTCAAAAGCATTGTAGGCTTTGTCACACTCTGGCCTCTTCTCAAAACCAAAAAAAATCTCTAGGTGCACTGAGGGAAAATATCCTACATTTAATCAAAGAATCTGATGGTACATGATAGATATGTCCTGAATAATATTTTTCTGTAATAGTAACAATGAATCACAGATGACAACGTAATTCATATCTCTGTCTCATTCACAGCCAGAGTGGAGATGGAAAAAAAAGAAAATCTCATTTAGATTTACAGCCACTGGAGGGGGTTGGTCATCCTATCATTATGTGCTAATTAGAAACCGTAAAGCTGGATTTGATGATTATAATTTGAATGGAGTGAATGACCAGAATGTCCTTAGAAGAAATGTATTAACCATGGATCCATTAGCCAGAGGCGCTCTGACTTTGCCTCTCCCAAAATCCCTCCAGTTAAACCCTCCTAAAAGACAAAACAGCAATATTTCATGGAACAATAGAGTATTTCTCTGTTCATTCCTAAGTAAACTTAATATCTAATTTATTCCCCGGAGCTTCACACTTATTTTTACTCAGACACTCACATGCACTTTCACTAAATTAAATTACTCTGCAGCCTAAATGAGCACGTCTAATGACAAAAACACCATCCATAACTGAACACTGTCTTTTCTGGGCCATTGAACAAATGGTGTTGTAAACCATCAGACCTGAATATGTTATTATAGAAAACATCTAACAGCTCATCAACTTGTACGGAACACTGTGACACAACATGGAGCAAAGTAGCAGCGTCTGACACTCACCGACAGAAACAAGGGCCCATAATGGAATGAGTCATTTGGCAGAAGCATATAAATAAAAAAACAAAAAAATCTAAAGGTATTCAAACACAAAACATAACCCCTAAAGGTACTGTTTACCAAAGATATGCAAGTATTTTTCATTATAGAGCTGCATTCAGCCACTATTTGAGCGATTATTAAGCCTGGAAATGAGACTCATGTAAAGAGATTTTAGTAAAAGTTTGACCAGATACAAAGAGAATGTTTAATGTTCAGTTTAGATATCTGTATGGACATTTTGTTCTTTTATGAAAGGTTTTGTGAGGCTTTGTTTTTCAAATGTGCTCCACAATAAGGTGGAGCTTGTATGCTTTGTCCTGAGAAATGGAGGAAAATGAAGGTGCAGAGAAAAAGAAGTGGATGAACTTCACAGCGGAGCCATCAGACCGTGGCAGCTCTGATATGACAAGCAGATTTTTATTTTCTCTGTTATCAAACTCAGTGCCCTGTCAGTGAGCTTTCTATATTTGCCGGAAATTAACAACTCAGCACACTACCCCCTCACTTAACCTTGGAGTTGTTCATTTTTTTTCGCAATCTCTCTCCTCCCTTAGTTTCTCCACCTTCAGTGTTCGGGCCGAGCGACCTTATCACTTCTCTTTTTCTTTTGTTTTCTTTCAGCACATCTGCTCCTGCCACCCTCCAGACTCTCTCATCTCTCATTTGTTGTCTTCTGCACAGTTGGGCTGCCCTGCTGTTAGCTCTCTGTCGATACCTCGGTGGGAGTCGTCCCTGGTTGCACCGGTCGTATTAACACTGCTCTGCACACATGGATGTCCAAGTCTTTTGGGAACCTGCAGGATAGTTTTGAGCAGAGAAACTGATGCAATTCCCTGACTGTGTTTTAAGTTTTTCTTTACTTTCTCCCTCTCTACTTTATTTATCTTTTTTCCTTCCTCTCTGGTCACAGGGGTGTTGAAAGGATCTGGGCCTTTGGGTGGAGGGCGGATGTGCTGTGTTTAACTGGAAGTATTGCAATAAAGTGATACAACAGCTGATGGGACCAAAAAAAAAATTGAATTTCTTCTCAGTGGTCAGAAAAGTTAGAAATTATTTACAGTATTTACATTTTCAACAATGCTAGCGCTTTGGCTCCAGGGGTGGAAATGTCACTTATTTCAACAACTTTTGGATGAATTGCCATGAATTTTGGTTGTGACTTTCAGGCTCCAAGATGAAGACTCTCTCTGACTAATTTTTTCGAACTCAAAATCTCATGGGGTCCACCTCTCTGTACATTCTGTGACTTCCAAAGTTCATCTAACACATATATTAGGTCAAATTAAGATTTTTAAAAAATTAATTTTTGACCAAATAACCTGCAAAACTAATCCCCTTTGGCCTATGTTGCATTTTGTTCATGCTGAGTAGAAAAAAGCTGCAGGCAGAATGCTAACATGCTAAAATAAAATGGTGTAAATGGTGAACATTAGCCCACCAGCTAAACATCATATTGTCATTGTTAGTATGTTTGCATGCTGACATTAATATTTAGCTCAATGTAGCTGTAGCCTGCATCCTAAGCTAGCTTCGCAGTACAGCTAGCATGATGACGGTCATGTATTCTGTATGTGTCGATACAAGAACCAAATTCAGTTCAACAACTCTGTTTTCTCCAAAAAGCTACACCTTTTATTGCCTCTTACATTTAATGCTTCAAATAATGCGCACTTGTGTGACGAAACCCAATCACCGGCTTGATAGGAAATTCTGCATTATAGAAGCTTAGGGATATTAAAGTAAAGGTGCAGTTCAATTTGCCTTATTAAGCAAATCCCTGACAGATAAATAGGTTATTCCCAACTGACTCAATTTCTCCTCCCAGAAACCGCTGGAGTAATACTGTCCCTCATCCTTGGTGGTGTCTTTGAAATGCTGATCATCTGCAATCCGCGCCTTGCAAGCTGTGCACGTCTGAGGTAGCACTGTGGCAAAGAAATGCTTGATCAACTCAATTTCCTCCTAAAGTCTCATTCTTCTTACTTGCCACCCGTTTCCCATCTCCTCTCTCTTCTATTTCTCGCTCCCTCCCAGCCAGTGTATAGAGGTGCAGATTTATGGAGGCGCCCAGTCGCTGGTGGCCACAATCCAGCCTGAACAAGTGATTTGTTCAGAGATTACAGACACAGAAGACAGAGAAAGGAGCATTAGTGGTCAGATCACTAGGTGTGTGTGAGAGTGAGAAAGAGAGGGAAAGGTGGAGAGATCGTGGGTTTCATTTCAAAAGCCATCTCTTCTTTACTTAACAAGAGTTGTGACTGTATATTTCTCAGCAGCTCATTCTTAAGAAACTCTGACGTTAACTTCATATGGTTTCTGGGTTTCATTTTTAAGCACACATGCAAAAACAAGTGTCATGTTTCAGTTGTTGTGATGACTCATATTGTAACAGAGATCCACAGTGGGTTGTGTTTGCAATCAGCAGTCACTAAACAGTGCCCTTCATCACCCTTTGTAGGAGTGGCCGTTTGAATAAAGAATTTCCGCAAGGCAAGTGTTCGGCAGTGAAGCTCGCTGGATGTTTGTTTTATCACTTTAGGAACCTGCTGACACTCCACAGAGGGCACCTTCAGTCTCCTCCACCCAGACCTCCAGCCATATGCGGCCTGGTTCGAGCAGCAGCATTGACAGGGCCGCTGGCATTGGGGACCGGTGCCCCTCCTGCTCTGCTTAATTACCTGCGTGATGGAGTGGGTCCCCCCGCCAGCAGAGCCGCTGTGCCACACTGTGTCAGGGGCAGTGCGGACATACAGAGCTGGCAAGTCTCACCTGCCTCACCTGTCTCCATCTCTCTTTTCAGATCACATTAATAACACAAAGGCAGCAGCCAGAGAATGTTTTCCCTTTGGTCAAAAGAATATTTCATTGTCTATTTCTGTTTTCTCCTATCTTTTTTGTTTGATTTTCAAGTTATTTCTGTTTTTTATTTATTTAATTTTTATTTGGTGATGGTGCCACTTGGTAAAGGAAAAAAAAATCAATATCAGCTTCATTCTTTCTTTATGAATAATATACTGGCAAGCCTGTTGGTTGCCTGTTGGACTGCACTGAGCACAAGCCTGGGTTGAGAATAAAGTGGAAGGCACGGAGTGTCCAAACTGTACCCGCTGAGACTATGCCAGACCACATTAACTGTTGCTGTAGCAACCATCTCCAAATCAGAGGAAAAAACCCGAACACTTTAAGCAGACTAATTTCTCAAAATGTCCCCATCCACTGTGTTTCTTCCTCTATCTTCCTCCCCTTTGTCTACCTATGAAGGTAATGTTAAACACTCTTAAAATCTGGATTTATAGAATAATGGGTGCTAAAACTGTCGACATCCAGCAGTTAATTAAATTTAACAAAGTTTGTTTAAGGAAGAGGTGCAAACTCCGAGATCTGGCTCGCTTTAAAATTTGTCTTCATTAAAATTCATTGCATGGCTCATAAAAACAAAGTGACATTGGAGGCTGAGCTGCACAAATTTAGACATTTTGGGAGATTTATCTCATGCCTACAGACTGATAAAGAGTTCATTTAAAGCAGTCAGTGATGAAGGCACTACTCCTTTCCTTTACTTGAGTAAAACTTCTCACACCACACTGAAAATACTTAACTACAAGTCCTACAGTCAGAATATAAAAGTATGTAATTATTATCCAGAAACTGCACTTAAGGTGTAGAGGTACTTGTGTTTTTGGAATAATATTTCTGCTGCATTTATGTAAATATTATTATTATTTTTTTATATGTGATAAGTTAAACTCATTTTAACTGTTTGCATATTATGAGTAGTGTGAGTAGGGTACAGGTAGTTTGAGCTATAGACAAGTGTGAATTTCCTATAAGATTGTTGTGTTTCTGTCCTTTGAGAACCATTTATGTCTAAAAAGTCAACTTTTCATGTATTAAAAAAACAGCATTGCTCTCAACTTTGTGAAAATTCCCTTTCTAATTAATACAAGTGTTTTTTGAATTATTTATTCGGCTTCAGACGTGGGAAAATTTAAAAGAGCACTGAATCTGTCAGTGTGTGAGAAAAATTCTAATTAAAAGCCATCAGTTGAGAAGATACATTGTGATACTCTTCAAAGGAAGAGTTTAAAAAATTGTAATTTGAGATGGAACAAAAGCTGTTGGACAAATTTAGTGCAGTAAAACTACACTATTTGTGTCTTTGATGTATTAGAGAAGAAACATTAAGCTTTATAAACTGGAACCACATACGAACTAGATATTTTCCACCACTGGAAACAAATAATATTTTTCCAGGAAATGATAACCCATACCCTGCCTCTGCTTCTGAGTCCTCTGTGTACTAAAAGAACAGTGTTGCTCATTGAGTGCACAGTAAACAGCATATTTTAAGACACTTAGGAACATAACTCTTGTGCATTTACACAGTCTTTAAGTGTGGAGTACGAACACTTTTAATCAGCCATGCTAATGTATTCATGAATGAGACAAGCAGCTGTCTGAACCGGGGCTCTCAGAGTGTGTCTGAGGTGGTGTGTGGGGGTTTGCTCAGGTGAACAGGGCTGCGCCTGTGGAGACACTTATCACCCTCAGCAGAAACAGTCTCATGCATGCCCAGAATTCTCAATGACACCAGACTCACGTGGATTTTTTAACAAGAAGGAAAAGTGCTGCTTTCAGGGAGGAAAGTGTCTGTGCATGTCTGTTTGTGTGTGCGGATATATTTTTTTCTCCTTGTTAAAGCACTAAACGATTTCCATAATGAAATTCTTAAATTGCTTGTGTTTCATATGTAGCTGCATATCATCACCATTACACTTCAACATAGAAACTACCCGTGGTTACTTGCTTCATGATGAAGCCCCAGTGAGACCTGTTTGTTCATTTGTGATGTTGCAAACATACTGATGTGGCTGAGTTCTATTTAGAGGCCTGACTGTACAACAAAGTGGCCAAAACAAAGTTAAATGACACGTAGAGCTCAGGTTAGCATTTTGCACTTACACCACAAGTTTACCCGACCTGTGATACACTTAGTCACAGCAGAGGAAGTGAAAGCGTCAAGATGTCTGAGATGTGTTTAGTCACAGGTAGCAACATGAAGTAGTTAGCAATGTGGTTAAAAGCACAAGAAGTGCATGTTTTTCATGCGAAGTTTATTTTACTGAGATGTGTTTTATGTCTGCACTGACTGGGTTCAGCTAAAATATCTCCCCCTAACACACTTTCATTAACACTCTTCCTTATTTCATTATCTGTCTGACTTCACTTTCCTCTGCATTTGACACCACTGCTATTCAACTTCTCAGAATTAATCAACTGATCTCCTTGTATCTCTTAGTTTGAACATGATGTTGAGCATCACTGAATGAATGTAAACTCCTCATTCATGGCCTGTCACATACTGTAAAGGGCGCCTAAAGTTCTTTACAAACCGGCTGGATTTTATTTAAAAACTCACCCTTTCCACTTCCACAGAAGCTTTAGTGGTGGAAACTCGTGTTCGGATTGTATACTGTATACTGAAAATAAAAACACTTATCTCTTAATGGCTTCAAATAGCCTAAAGATGAGTTTTACGTCACTGATGAGTGTTTTTGCATAATTCAACCCTGTTAAGAGCACCACAACCTGAAAGGCGGAACCGTGCGACAAACTGAGGAGCGGTTCGTTGCTGATGTAGTTACTCGTCACTGTCCTGCCCACAAAGCGCAGCTCTGATGTGCAACTTGACCTGACCTGGTGTAATCCACAAAGTCATTTTTGCTTTGGTTGACAAGGTCTCGACCGATCACTTCATCTCTCCTCGTCCTCTCGAGGGCTCATCCGCTAGTCCAAGCGCGCCGTCCAGACTGCGCATTAGGAGAAGTGAATGATGCGGTGAGGAAAGCTTTGTGGGAGGACTCCGTGGAAGACAAGCTGTTCACTGCGAGGTAGAGGAGGCACAGAGAAGCTCTCGCACTGCTCCGGTTACGGAATCCCGACTTGTTTATCCTGTACCGGGCACAGAGGGGAACCGTTGCGCAGTCTTTACGCACAACCAAGGAGCGGACTGGGGGGCGTCTGTTTGATACCATCATGTCAGCGGCAACAGCTTCAATGGCAGATGTGTCCAGGACTGATTTTACAAACACGGATGAGAGTCGTGACCGGAATAAATCAGGTAAGACAGACGAAACAGCGATTTAAAAATATGCTCCAGTTGAACGTGTGTGATGTGTGCGGGACGGAGGTTTGTTTGAAGCACTTTGCGCTTATTCTAATTATGTTTCTACCACAAAGACATTCATTTTATGAAATTTCTCTTTTACAAACACGGACCACCTAACAAGATCTCTACATCAGTGGAGATTTATTACGTGTGCGTGTTACCTTGTGCTAGACCTGTATATCCGCTTGTGCAATATCCCTTTCGGGACTTGCATTTCTTGCTGTGATAGCAGTTCCTAACAGTTGCTCTTTCGTTATTAGTAAAGATGTATGATGCATTGCATTTATATGTTGGCACTGAATGATAGGTATGTAATCTTCTCAAAAAAATATAGAAACTGCACCAATAAACACACTTTACATCACAGAAGAGGGGCCATGTTGGGTTGTTGATGTAAAAATGGAACAAGGCACATGCACACCTGACTTCCGGATCTCCTCATGTATGTATGTATGTATGTGTGCATTTCTTTACTGTAATAGAATGAAGAAAGGGGAAGTGAAAAGGGGAGGTAACGCCACTGGTTTTGACAACTCTTCCCGACGCACAGCTGGTCGTCTCGCGCGCACGCTCACACGCACAAAAACACACAACACAAACGCACGTTATATAAAAAACTAATGATCTCTATTTATCGCCGATGAAGTGCGTCCTTGCGTTACATAAACTTAAATATGGTGAGATGATGCTAATGGCCCTCAGGGGAGCTTTTACCCGAGCCGTCTGAGCCGGTGTGATTGTAAAATCTGATCAGAAGTGTTAGTAAAGTCTTGAGAAAGAAAATGAGCATTGTCCTCACTTAACCACATCCTTTTCTGTCTTTGTTTCCCCTTGTGGCCTTCAAAGTGCGCCATATGTTTTCAGAAGTGCACAGCCCCTCTCATATTCTGCAGTATCTTCTTCGATATAAGGTCTACAGTTAAAGACAAGCATAGCAAAAACCTGTCTTATGTCACAATCCATTGTTTTTCAGTAAAAAGCAGAAGCAGGTTTCCCTCAGTAAACAAATGGATGGAGACTTTTCCTGAACCGGATCACATTCTCCTTCCCCTCTTTTTTGGAAATCACTCAGTTGATTTCATCATGTTTGTTTGCATTCCTACAGCGTGTGTCTTGATAAAGTGATGACTCTTATGTTGTGTGTTTATCGTGTCAGACTGCTTGCACACTGAAATGACACAGCGAGAGACCTCCTCTCCTGTTATACGCTGAGCACTGTGCTGTGCTATATGATAACTGCTTGTTTAAGATGGTTCCAGATGGCCTCTGCATTTCCATCAGCCTCGCAGGCCTTTTGTTTAATGATTTATCACAGTTCCTGCTTCGATACTGTAAGAATTTGACGCAGCTCAGCCCTTGGTTGTTACAGGGGGGCAGTTGTTTTGTCAGTGTTGTGCAGGGCCTACAGCGGTTCAGCACTGATAGCAGTGGAATGACCGTCCAATTCCCCAGTGAATCTCATCTGCAGCGCTCCACTCTTCTTTGTTGTTCACACCTTTTTCACCAAAATTGTTGTTAAGCTACTTTAGAGTTCAGAGATGTCCAATCATCTCTGTGAAAACCAATTTCTTTTGAAGTAACATGAATTATACATGTGTTCAAACTTTGGATGAACCCCTTGGTGATTGGTGCATATCCGAACTCTGCAAGTTAATTTAATCACAACCATTTTTTTTGATGAGACTGACTCTGTCTTTCAGGTCAGTCGCAGGCTCAGTGCACACCTGTGCCCCTGCCAGCCCTCGGCACCCGGAGGATCATCCAGGGCAACGGCACCAATGTGGGCACTGTCATTTCCCTGCAGTGCCCAGCAAAACACAAACTGGTGGGAGGCGAGCTGAAATGCGTCATGGACACCAACAGTACCCACTGGGTCGGGGAAAACTACTGCAAACGTAAGTAGAAACTGAGAGACAGGACAGGAAGAATGGCACTTATTGTAAAAGTTGTCTGCTCCTAGCTCATGGGATTACTGCTTTATGGCTCTAACTGTTCATAGACTTTAGAACTGAAGTGTGTTTTGTGTGCAGATTAAATGTTTCTAATGCTTTGACTGGGAGAAATGCAACGGCTGCAAAACTTCCCTCTGAACTGTCTGTCAGCTAATTATACTGAGGAGACAGAATTTATATTAAACATTATGTGACAGGCATTGTAGCCTCACACAGTGTGACACAAAGACAACCAAATTTTGGTCGGCTTGCACAATGTGAGAACACATTTGAGAAAAACTAATTTGTTGCTTGGGGATAAAGCTCATTTAAGTAGAATATTAAGGCAAATGCGGCTACACATGAATAAATTTGAGCAGGTGCTCTCCAAGTCATTCTTTTGGTTAGTGAGTGGAAAAACTGAGAGCATGATATGGGTTTTGTTTCACTTCACTTATCATGGGAGAGAACGAGCCATTTGATGTGTAACTGAAAGAAATTAACAAGTGAATTTATGTTTTACTGTCTTTTTCATGATGAGCTGGAATGTACCATTTGTTGGGAAATGACTTTATTTCCTCTGGTTGAATGGTAATGAAAGTCTAGTGATATAACTGTCAATGAGGCAGAGTCAGTCTGCACGGTGGCAGTGTTTCGTGTGATACTCCAGTCTGATTAGAAATAGTTGTACATGGATTTTTTGCAGCATAATGAATGGAGTTGTCCAATATGTTGAGTGCATTACATGGAAAAAAAGTCGATGAGTCAGTCAATAGTCTTTTTTTTTTCTCTCTCTCTCGCACTCCAGCTCTGTCTCCCTATGAGGACTTTGGTTTCCGCGTGGCTGTGCTGGCATCCATTGTTAGCACAGCCATAATCATGCTCATGTCTGTGGCCTTCATCACCTGCTGTTTGCTCGACTGCATCAAGGAGGACAAAAGAAAAAAGGAAGAGAGGTGAGCGAGGTGGAGAAAAAAGTACTCAGATGTACCACAATGCAAAAATATTCTATCACTCCTTTCAAATCTTCCTTTAAAGTTACCCTGAGGGGTTTTTTTCTCTAGCAGAAATTACGTTAAAATTCATTTTTGCTCACCAGAATGAAGGATGTGTAACTTTTACCTCTTAGAAATAATTTGAAACCACTTCCCCTCTTAAAAAAAAACCCCATTTGCAAATATACCTCAAATCCATCATTGTTTGCTTACTAACGGTGTTCTTCTTCACTGCTCTTCATTGCTGCATATCACAGCATGTTTTCCAGATCAGTGGAATAGTGGGAAACTATTGGCAGGAGTATGTGGCATACCACCCCCCCATCAATATGCGTCGTCATGCCTGTGCATGCGACGAACAAACCCACTCACAGGAAAACAGCTCCACACTACTGGAGAACAAAAACGCCTCAGAGAACCTTTCAGAGAAATTACATTATTATCAGAAAAATGTTCTTATGGTAAAAGAAAGAAGAAGCGCAGAAAAATAGTCATTGTGACAGAAACTACATATATATTCCAATATATTATACGACTGTAAAAACTGATGTATCATGCATTGTTTGCACTTGAAGGTGAGATGTAGCGAGCTTTAGCTACTTGGATAGTTTAGTCTGGTGATTCTGACCTTGTGATCTTCAGGGAGTCACAAGACAGAAGAAAAGGAAGAGTAATTATTGTTATTTTTGACATATTGAATAATTATCTCCTGGGCTGTACTTTCTGTATATAGAAAAGGAAGTTCAAAAGGGAAATATATTTTTTTAAGGGACTAACTTCTTTGTCTGAAACAAGCACATGTTGTAAAAGGTCACACACAAATAGTTGAAAGCCACTTGCTTAATTTTTAACAGTTATTATTATTGTTATTTGATTACAAGGACATTATGTAAATAATGTAAAATCCCCATCTGTAAAGTAACTGATGACTCTAGCTGTCAAAGACATGAAGTGGAGTAAAAACTACAACATCCTTCACGTAAAAGTAGTGAAGTAGAGGCATTAAACTTAAAATATTTAAGAGTGTATTTGATGTTGTCATGTTTCCAACTCCTGTATATCAGTGAAATAGTGGGAGGCCATTAGCAGAACCCACATCAACATGTGTCTTCATGTGCATGGAAACAAAATTAGCACCCAGTCATAGAAAAAACAGCTCTATAGTAACTGGAGGTCAAAACACCACAAGAAACCTTTAAGTTTCCAATATGTAGCATTGCCACATTAAGATTTTTGAGAACATTGTGACTTTATATTATATTATCCTTAATGTTTCCACCATTGAAAATCCTTTTTTATTTGAGGTTATAGTGAGTTTTTTTTGTCACTTGTTCCTGTCTTCAATTTGTGACAATATAGAGTGAGAAAGGAAAACAGGATGTGTCAAACTACATTTTCTGTTTCATCGTCTCAATAGAAAAACCTCTAGCAGCAAAAAAATTAAAATTGTGTTTTAAAATAATATATTAAAAATACAGATTTTCAAGTATTATTAACTGACAACTCCAAATAACTCCAAAGCACATTACTCGAGTAAATAAAAAAGGATAGAGAAAAAAAACAGAAGAGAGATATGAGAGAGTTTAATGTGTAGCATGCTAAACCTACAAAAATACACTGATGTGAGGGTTTTAACCGACTTTTTTTCAACAGTGAGCCAGATGTGTGGCAGTGGGAGGAGCCAAGCCAACGTCAGGAGGACAGCAGGTCTCACTACAGTCACAGAGGTAGAAACAACAACAACAACAACGCCCAGGAGAAGATGCTGTCATTGTGGGACAGCGGTAACCCGGCCATGTTTGACAACATCCAAGCCTGCAGGTGAGATCTGGGCTAAAAACAGTCAAAGATGCAACAAAAAACCCCCCCCACAAATGTCCTTAAGGATATTTTGACCAGCAGAAACATTAAAGAAATGACTTCCTGTCTTTTCTTTCACAGGTGTCATCATCAGTATGCCTACGGCCCTGCCTGCACATATGGCCCCACTCCTCCTCTTTCTGCCCTCCCCGGCCATATCTATGACCAGCCTCTCTTACCCTGTAACGCAGAAACCATACAGTATTCTGATGCACCACCTCAGTACTACGCACCTCCTCAGTCCTCACACCCGGCCCCCATCGCAGCAGCGGGGCCTGGTGTGGTGTGGCAGTATGGAGGACAGCAGAACAGTTTGTCAGGAGGAAACCCACCAACCACAGATGAGTCCAACAAGAGGAATACCAACCCTGCCAAAGAATGTTCCATACGGATTATTTCAGTGTGAGGACAGGAAGTGAATGTCATCAGTCAAGAACTTGTTTACTGATCAAATATGTGCAACAGTGTCAACTGCATCAATGAGAACTGTGAGAAATAATGTCTGAACCTTTCTGGTCTATAGGCATACTGATTTGACAGACGTATGTGCCTTTTATAAACTTTAATGGCACACTGCCCTCTGTCTGTAAAGGGAGCAATTGCACTTTCAGAACACCAGCCTTGTTGGATTACGCTCCCTGTAATTAGAAGGTCAAGGTACTTCCATGCCCTTAATTGAGCTTTTCAGAAACCAGCTAAATTGTAATGTTGAGGTTGAAGTTAACGACTAGGTTTTTGAATGGACATAGTCAAAAACACGTTGTAAGCAGCTCAGGAGGTCGTCTGAGAAACTCAGTCCAGGGCAGGACAGACCAGTTGGTTGGATGAGGAGAGAAGCTGGAAAGCACTGGCCAGTATGTAAATATGTTTTTAAAAACTGTAAATAAACAAAGATATATGCTGATAAGAAGTGAGACTGTATTGCAGTGAATTAAATACAATGATGTAGACCTTATATCTAACTCTCATCTAAATGTCTGCAAGGCATCAGTGGTTTTATAGTGATGTTGCTCACACAGGAAGTGACATGGTAAAGAATGTAATTAACTTACAAAACAGTTTATATTATCATTATTATTATTATCATTATTATTATTATTATGGTCATTAGTATGGATGGAAGAAGGGGATGAAATAAAGTGATAAGGACACCTCTGTGGTTCAGTGTGTGCAACAGAAAGCTTACGCCTGTAAGATCCTGATAATCTGCCTGTCAGCTGTCTACCGTCGCTGTCTACGGACTGATAATCATCATGTGGCCCTGAGGTCAGTCATGTGACCCCGCGCGGCGCAGGGCGGCGCAGCGTGCTGATGTAACGGGACAGCAGAGACCGTCACACCGGGGAGAACAGGAAGTTTTTTTTTTTAAACCGGGAGGTCGTCGGTCGGAAAGCCTGGAAGTTCCCCCGCGCCGGTTGTTTGTCAGTATGACAGGTTTGTGAATGAAGGGTAAGATCTTTTTGGATTTGCAGTAATCCCTGCGCGCGGACTTCCAGCATCCGCAGGCTCGCTGACAGCCCACTCTGCTGTGCGGGTGCGGGTGCGGGTGCGGGTGCGCCACTTGTTGCATTAAGTTTTACGTGACTTAAAACCGCTTGAATAGCATCGAAATTCAGTCCAAATTTACAACTAATGAATAAAAAATGAGCAGTTTGATGGACGTGACATTGTGTCATTCTGTCACTGTTAAATATATTCTGTTCTACACGTTATGATTCACTTTCGACAGAGCTTTCAAGCTTTATGTTGAAATATGTATAATTATGCCCTGTCACATCATAATATGAAGTTTGGTCTTTTTTTTTACTTAGAGAACAGTTACAAATCCAGTGATGGGTAGTAAGATTAACGCACATGAGTTAAAAATAAGCTTTTTTAAAGGAATATTACTTTTTTAAAGCTGCACTTCTTCTCTTACTTGCATATATTTTTGGACAATAATCTACTTTTTGTCTTCCGTTACAACTAGTCTGCTGTAAATGAGGGGTAAAGGGGGAGGAGTGCACATGAGGGGCACCTATACTACAGGTGCCTCACGAGACTATGATGACAGAGCGAAACATAAAACACGAGACACCTGGCCACACCTTTTACTCTAAAATCTAAAAAAAAGACAACAGTAACATGATAATTTTTTTGCTGTGCCTCTAATTAATTAACAATATTTGATTTTAATTTGAAATTAAAATGGAAATCAACTTGCTTTTAAGTAACCCATTAATTTGCTTTTTTTACTTGTTCTTGAGTAGGTTTTTCAAATGGTAAATTTAACTTGAATTATACTTCATGTAAGCAATTGCACTTTTGCTTGAGTATAACTTTTCAGTACCCTACCCACCGCTGCATAAATCTGAGTTTAGGATTAAGCTGTTTAATTTGGGATTTTCATCATTTTTAAGTAGCTTCTAAGCATTGACTACTTGATTATTTGCTGATCTCTACAAGCTGCTGAAGATCAGCTGCAAGATTATTTGCTCTTGTATTGTGGTAAAATAATGTATTCAGAATTCTTGACAGATGTTAAACAAGTAGCTGCTCAGGCGCCTACAGACATGTCACCTGTCTGTCAAAATGCCCTGAAGTTTTTCTCTCTGCTCACAGTAAAACTTACTGTCTCCCTCCATCAGAGTGAGCTGGGGAGGACATCCGCAGTGAGCTGGCTGGAAAATATGGGATTTGGTGATGCGACACAGGCACTACTGAAATCAGGGACTGTATCTTTTAAAAAGCTTTAACAAAATAAATGACTATCATATAAAGCAGCACCAGTCAACAAAGAGCATGAATATCAGCAGACCAGCATTTACTGCAGGCCTCACAGCCATCCTGTTGTAACCTCTTTGTAGTTATTTAAGCACACCCTTATTCTGCAGATGTTGTTTACACATTATAGTAACTTGATTTAGAATATTACCATAAATTAAATTATGTGTTGCCTAAAGGACAATTTTGCTGCGAGTGTATCCACCTTTGAAAACAGGAGAATAAACCTCTTAGTCAATTATTTTTTTTAGAACAGGACCGGTGCCAAAACCAGATTAGAAAGAAACTACTTAAGACTAGACACAACATCTGCAGGGCTTTGTCGCAGGCTCTAATTGTACGGGGTTATAACCTGCTCCTGACCTGACCTCACACGATGACATGTACAACCTCTAGATGTGCTGTAGAGTGCATTTTATTTAACACTTTCTCTTGCTTGTCTGTGACCAGACATAGGCGATCACCATGAGCAGCTCCAGAAGGACGCCAAGTTCCTGTGCTCAGACCAGAGGATGGACACCGAGCTGGTTGACAGACTGGTTCTGCAGCTGAACAGGATCTACCCCCAGATACTCAGCGACAAGGAAGCTCACAGGGTCAACATCCTGTTTTGACAGTCATCACGTTTTACACTTGAGTTTGCTTCACTTAAGAGAAGCTCAGTGTGCAAGCTGACAGGTATGTGCAGTGATTTAACTCGGCATGTGTCTCCCTGCAGTTCAGGAACCTGAGCGTGCCCACCAAAGTGCGGTTAGCTGAGCTGTTAAAGCACCTGTGTGGGAAGGGCGAGGAGGCGTGTCATGAGTTCTACAGGGGGCTTCACATCCATGCTGAGGACATCTACTCCAGCCTGCCCACCAGAGTCATGCAAAGAGGTAAAGGTGTTTAATTGGCTGAGGAAAACAAAGAAGAACTCTACTCAAATATGTGGCCCTGCAGACTCATATCTGTATGTTTCTTTTAAATGTAATTTAGTGCAGAAATGTCCTGCACCAATTTAGTGAGGAGATAAAGTTAAATGTATCAGAGCAGGTTTTATGTAGAGCACATTAACTTTTAGTGATTAAAAAGTAGGTCCTGGTAAATTAAATGGGATTGACATAAATATCCAGAGACTTCCAAAAGGTGTGTGAACTGCCTCTTAATCATTTTCTCAAATTTCTTTGAATAATGTTATTAAAGTTAATTACTCTGACACCTTGGCAGCTGTTTTTTTAACCTGAAAAGTTTCTTAGCCTTAGTTTATCTATCTACGAGTATATTCTTTAGATTTTCTTTTATTCTTTTAAGTTGCATTACTCATTTTATACAAAATGCTTTAAGTTAGACTGTGATGTCACCTGTAACTACCTTTGGTGTTACATAATGGTGGATCCTCTGCTGTGAAACTGGCCTTAAAGTAAGCTTATCCTGTTTAAGATAACAGCAGGAAGCCTGAACTGTAGGTCAAGCAGTGGATCTGACATTACACATGCTGTTATTTAAAGTGTGGGGGTTTACCACGTTAACCATTTTTATTCTCTGTTTTTAGAGCTGGCAGATTCAAAATTGACATACAACGTGACAGTTTACCCAGAGCGATATGTGCTGAATGACAGAGGTAAATCTCATTAACATCTCACACTCCTGCTGGATACAGTGGAGCATTTTTCTGCATGTGTTTTTGTTTTTCTGCATCTATGTTCGTCCATCTTGCTTTCGTGGCCATGATATTTCAGGAGCCAGTTGAGGGAATTTTTTCAAATTTGGTACAAACATCCACTTGGACTCAAAGAACATATTGTTATGATCCAAGGTCAAAGGTCACTCCGACCAGAGAAAATTATGACCATTATTCAAAGCCATAACTCAGATAAGAAGGGGAGATTGTGCCCAGATTGTGCACATATTTTACATTTGGTCAGACACTGAATCAGTGACACTGATCTTGGGTATGCAGTTTAAAACCATCAGGATTGTTAAGATGTTCTGTGCTGCTGGGTTGAACATGTGTGCGAAGCATCCAACTTTCATAACTTTCAGTCATGTACTGAAGTATCAATCTGCATAAATCTGCAAGAAATTCTTGTTGACTTTTATTTTCCTGTTCTCAGCAAATTGCAGTGTTACAAATTACCTGTTTAAAGTAGGTGTTTTTACAAATTAATAGTTACACCTACACGAGAATGAACTTAAACCAGGCAGGGATGCGTGATGAGTAGGAAGTCATTCTCGGAGCTGATGTTAAACTTTGAGAGATTGTGGGCAGTGGTGTAATTTTATAATTATTTTTTAATATTGGGCTGAAATGTACCTTTAATCCACAGATGAATATTTTAAACGTGACTAACAAGGGTTGATTTTAAAATATGGTGTTCTAACAGTGTGTGTGAGTTTGTGTGTGTGTGTGTGTTTGCATATATGTGTGTGTGTGTGTGTGTCAGGGTGCCTCTCTGCCCCTCTGTGATCCTCTGATAAGCCCCTTAAGCCCAACAAAGCTTTGTTCTTTAGCACATGTAGTTGTCTGCTGAACCTTTTACCCCGAGCATCAGAATGTGGGCCCCACTATTCTGCACTGCTTCACCATTCATCATGCCATTCATCATGCCACTGCATCCAGGGCTCTGGCTTTGTGGGTCAGTTAAGCTCACGTGCAAAACCCCCAACCAAAAAAACAGCTTCCTCTGCCCTGCATTCCTTTGAACAGTCAGGCGGTGCATCCACGGGGTCAAAGGTGTGTCAGCGGGGAAATGGGTCATGACTCCCAATCATAAGTCGTACAAAGAAATAATGGCTTGTTTGGAAACAACACGAAAAACAACACGGAAAACCATTGTTCACCATATTTTAGCAAACAATTGACTTTGTTTGTCTTATTTATTTTAAGTACATATCATTTATTATTTAAAAATTGCCCCTTCATGTATATTTAAAGAATCAACCTGCTGATCAGATACTAATTTGTCTATTAGTGTTTTTGGTCTAAAAGTTGCTGATGAGAACTTTATCTCTTCTCTTGGCTTCTGCAGGACCAATGTTCTTCCTGAGCTGTTTCAGCTTTGTAGTTGGTATCGCAATGCTCTACTATTACAGAGGTGAGTCACACAGAACCATGAAGAATCGTTTAGACTCTCCACTCTGTTTGTATTTATCTTTACGACTCTCTCCATATTTCCTAAAACCTTTTGTTGCCACTCTTTCTGCCCACAGAGGGTGAGACTTTGAGATGCACTGGTCCATTTCTTCACTGCTCTGCAGCAAGACTTAGTAAAGATGTTTTAATTTTATATGCTGAGGTTGGAAAGCAAAAGAAATGAGGCTGTTGATGATGTGCTGAAATGCTTAAGGTGAAGCCCTGCAAGAAGAACAAGCCATTAAATTTGCCACTTTGCTGTGCCAAACTCATACACACTTTGAGTCACACGTTCCCACAGCTGACGTCATTTTATATTGAAAACAAATGTTATTTTCTACTAAAATATTTGTATCTATGAGTCATATCTGCTTTCACTGTGTGTACAGAGCTAGAGGACTAATCCAGTTTCAGCTAAAATTAAATGAAATATTAACTGACTGTAACTGCACAAGCACACAGGTATTTTTAGTCACAAGGGCTGTTTAGACCACTGCTCAGGATGAAGCAGGGTGGGAATTATACCTCACTGAACTCCATGTACTGATACGAATGAATAAAGGGTTAAGTTTTCTTGCTCTAACAGGAAAAACAACCAACACAACACCAACATGTGGGTGACAGAGATGGCAATCAAGGGCTTTTTGTATACACCCACGCTGTCCTGAGAAAAGGTCTAATTAGGCCACACAAGTGAAAACACCTGTATTTGACTGAACTACAACAATGTTCAAACTCTGCTTAAATAAAGCACAAAACAATTTGACATCTTCTGGAGCTGAATCTTACTTTTTAACATGATATGACAAAGAATTGACAAAGAAATACATAGAAATGGATATGCAGTAATAAGCATAAAGTACTGTTAAGCATCATAAAGTTGTAAATAAGAAAACTAAGAGTAAAGAACAGTTTAGTGTTTGTTTTTTCTAGGTGTGTGTGTGGCACTGTTTTGTCTGCTGTCAACATGAAAAGAAGATTATCATAAAACATGTATTTCACTGATTGAAAAGCATAAATAAATCCACTAGAGGGCACTGCTCCCTCACTCAGAGCACTAAGTGGGCAACAAGGATGATGGAAAATGTTCTTCAATGCTATAACAATGACAAATGCAAGGGCAACAAAGAGCCCACATTAATTAATAATGACAATCAAATTGATTGAATGAATGAAGTCAACCTAATTAAATGCTACATTAAACAAATGTTAAATGATGGAAAGAGACTTGTGTGCAGGGGTGGATGCATTTCATACTCACTTGAAGCCCTTTAAAGTACTTTTTTAAATAATGAATCAGTGGGAAAAATGGCCACATCAAAGGCCGTATACACAGCACAGCTCTGGAGGAGAGCTCAGGTGTCTGATCTCAGGAGGTTTTGCGTCACAGAGCAGCAGCACTTTTCCGCCTCTGTCTTTTCTGCAAAGGGAGAGGAACAAATGAGGGAGGGGAGGCAGAAAAAGAGAGAGGAGGGATGGGAAGGAGATGTTAAAGGGGGTTGGAAGTGTCCCGGCATTACTATTCCCAGGGGAGAGCTATTAAAAGTCTTGCTTAACATGATCCAATAGTCAGCATCCTGTGATGTTAGACCCCCACGGAGTCAGTTTGTTACACTTCAGGACTGAGACAGAGCCAGAAATATAGGAGCCACAGACATACATTATTTATAGCCTCTATATATCAATCTACAGATCTGCACTAAGTGGAGCTGCGTGTGTCATGAATCTGGCTCTCTGCTCGTCTGGCAGTTACCACGGTTACCAATGATAGTTGTGGAGGAGGAAGAGGATCAGATTGTGACGTTGGTTTATCATCTCAAAGGTGCATTGTCAGGATCAGGATTGAAGGAATTATAGATGCAAACATGAATATTCGTCAGGTATTTAGCGGACGATCGTGTGAAACAGGCTCAAACTGCTTGTGCTAAACCGCTCAAGTGTATAATAGTAAATTGAGCATTTGCTTGGGCCTTAATTAGGGTTTCAATGACACTGCTGAAACACAGTCTAATTAAGGCTTCCATTTTAACGAGCAGTTCTGCCGGGGTCTGTGCTGTTGTGTTGCCTCTGACTCACCAGCTGCTGGTCCGGAGAACCACAGACACTCTGCAGCTTTGCTCATAGCACAAGGAGTCACGGCATGACCGAACATTGTTATAATTGAATGTTTGGCATGACTCCTGTGGTCAGGGACAGATGTGTCGTAAGGTTGGAAGCTGTGAAAGTGGGTCACAGCTTTGAGTCATGAGGCACGCCCTTCTTTGCATACATGTGCTCAGCAGACCTATGAGACTATCAGGTCCGAGCTGTCTGGAAAGGAACCACGACGTCTAAGTCGAACGTCATCGATGCGATTAAAAATTGAAGCCTGTTCAGCAGTCAGCGTGTGTGCATGCATGGATGTGGTTGTGCGTTTGAGCTCAGGGTCACTCTCGGGCACTAAAGGAGACAGACAGTGTCAGGTCACATGTGCACAGCTACTGTTGTCTCCACTTTCCTGTTTGTCCATGAGGAACAAATGTTGTGTTGTTAACATACCAGACCCTTTTGTCACTAAACTGCTGTTTCTCTCTTGTTCGCTGTTTTCTGCAGGGCAGGACAATGCTTTTCTGGTAATTGAACAGTAGTTGGATTTTATTCTTGAGTTGTTTTTCCGGTGGAAATTTCTGTGAGAGCCTGGAGAGGTCAGTGTGTTTGTAGGTCAGGTAGGGGATTGTAAAGGTTTGGTTTGGAGAGGGAAAGGCCAAAAACGTGCTGACTACACGGATGTCTTTAGAGGCGCACTGAATAATGAGGCATGAGACAAAAATACCTGCTTGCATACAGAGAGGGGAGAGGAGAAAGAGGGTGCACATAAAGACTGAATGTGACTGTCAAAAAAAAGGAAAAGAATACCTGTGTGTGTGTGTGTTATAGTCAGTCGCCACGATTCGGCCTGTGGACTCCAAACGCTGTGATGAAGACGTTGACAACAACGATCAGGAAAACCAGGCCTGTGGCCAAGTTTTCCATTAAGTTCAGCCTCCAGTGCTTTTGCTCATCGTTCAGGTTCCATCGAACTGTGGACAAAGCCAGGAAATACAATTTAACAACACACAAACACACACTAACCGAGCATCGACTCAAGCAAGCTCACTGTACACAGATTTCCTTTCAGCCTCACATCAATATATTTTTAGTTCAGGATGCGAGGACTTCACATGTCCATGAGTGATCCCACAAAAATACAGAAAATCAAGTAATTAATTCTGACAAGTGCAAAAAAACCCCAAAAACTATGTATTTGAATTATACATACTTGCAAACTCTTGATTTAGAATAACAAATCACAAATGATTTGATATTTTTTTATAACTAGAAAACAAAAATCTCATTATATAAATCAATTAATTTTTATTGCATATACATCACAAAGGAAATGAAAAAAGATATTTTATAGAGGCTGTTGTAAATGATGAGCTGTGTTTGTATACTAATTGGCTCACAGAGACCCTGGAGCCTTCTTTAATTGCTCATTATATATTTAACATTGTTTTATCCCCTTGGTACTTTGAATTTCTGATTCCAGCTTTTGATTTGTTACAAATGTCCATCTTAGAAGAGACTTCAGACCTTTCTTAACTCAAAGGATTCATCATCTCTATTAACTGAGATTGGTGTTGGCAATTATTTTTATATGAGTATCTTGGCAAAACCCAAATAAATCTGTTTTAAAACAGCTGGTTCCTGAAAAGTATAACATATTGTTAGACCTCTCTGGGCTCTAATTGACCCAAAAACATGAGTAATGTCAGTTTATAGGATAACATATTGTACTTTTCTTTGTCTATAAATGGTAAACAAAATAGAAACTTGCTCAGGCATCAGCCCATCTCTGTATTTTGGAGAAGTTTATCAATCATGCAGGCTTAGTTAGAAAAGAAATTGTTACCATATAGATAAAAAATGATTTTGAGTTTATTGTTGTTATTTTTTTACATATAGGTATGAGGTCTGTGAGGCAACCAGTGGCAGTCTGATACTTGTTATTTTTAGCACTAGCCTATCATTTTGACTTCCATCATTTGAGACAGATGAAGAAAAAAAATCAAAGCACATAGAAATAAACAGAACAATATAGGGAAGAGCGACCTGATCAAGGGAAGTGTGTATTTCCTGTATAACACTGCTCCACTTCAAAAGCTTTGTAAACACCTTGATCTAAAACGATGACAAAACGACGATAAAACGACGATTAAAAAAAGCAAAGTTGTTTTAATGACTCAGGTAGCACATGTTGTTATTGTTATCATCTGTAGTGCCTGGCCTGTTAATAATGTCAGGGCTGAGTGTGATCAGGGAAGTGTGTGTGTGTGTGAGCGTGTGTGTGAGCGTGAGTGAGCGAAGTGGGAACATGCAGTTGCTGTGACTGGACAGGCAAATGCTGTGTGAACGAGCACGTATGTGTCTGTGTGTGTTTGTGGGAGATTGTCAAAGGTTAAACGGCGTAAAGACCCCGCCCGTCATGTGTGTGCGTGATTGTGCGTGTTTGTGTGTGTGTGTGTGTGTGTATGTGTGTCTGATCTGCCTGGGATGGGGTGGACTGGGGTTGGGGGGTAGGCGAGGGAGGGGGTGGTATGTAGGCCACTCACATCACGCATCACTGGCTCCATTAGACAGAGCTGGATTCACGGGAGAGGGAGGGGAGGACGGCGGGGGGAGAGCAGAGAGGGCAGCGGGGTTCAGAGCAGTCAAAGAAAATGAAGGAAGAGAAAGGAAAAGAGCGATGGGAATGAGATGTTTTTGATATTCTGGTGGAGACGAGGGGGGCCGTCAGAGGATTTAGCGGATGGAGGGGGGGGTCAAAGGGGCACGCCTCCATGAATGCGTGATGACTCCAACATGCTGACTGACCTTCTCTTTGACACGTGAAGTGCAGAAAAGTGCAAATCTTATTTTACAGTTCATTTGATTAGTATTTCATTATAATAAAGGGGATTCATTAAAGCTGTGATTAATGAAAAACATGGAAAATTTGCAAAACTGCATACAATAAAAGAAAAGTTTAAAAAGGAAACCAAATGATGAAAAGGTAAGATTAAAATTACTATTGAAGGGAAGAAGTTACACTGTACTTCAGCTGTAATGAAACTTGCAAACATCAAAAGTTCACCAACCTGCTCTTCAGTCCATCAGAGGAAATTTCTGTCCTGCACCAGTGAATCTCAGCCTAACTCATCTCTCCATTTTAATAGACCCGTGTGTGTATGTGTGTGGGATGTGTGTGTGTGTCTGTGAACAGATGGCACCTTTATATTTGGTTTACTTAATATTTACAATCCTGATTCCAATAAAAGAATAAACCTAAATTAAACAGAAAGTGATAGTTCTTGTTTTCTATTTGACATAAACTCTATTAAAAGCAGTATAAGAACAATTTATTTCATGTTTTGCCTCTTTGGCTTCATTTATTTTTTCTAAATATATGCTTATAGGAAAATTGATGCTAGCAACCCTGTTTCAAACGAATTGAACAAGGGGCAGGAGGAGACTGGGAAAGCTGTGAATTGCTCCAAAAAGCCCTGTTTGGGACATTCCACAGGTAAACAGGTTCATTGGAAACAGGTGATTCTATCATAATCTGGTATAAAAGAATGATCATGGAAAGATTAAATCACTCACAAGAGATAATGGAACGAGTACCTAGAATTGGAGTTGTCCTTCAGGACATGCATAGACATGCACACTGACACATATTGACACATTCGCACAGCAGAGAAATGAAATATCCGCCCTCCCTGGACCCCCCGGAGCATTAAAACCCAGTAAACTCTGACCCGGTGTCAGGCGTGGTTGCCATGGTTACGGTTAGAGTCCAACTGGTGATGGATTTTGTGTCAGGAGTCAGTGAACTTGATGCTGGTGCACCTCGCTGAGGCTAAAGGGGTGGAGGGGGATGAAAAACGAAGGGCACATGAAGGTTGTGAAGTTGCCAGAAAATAATGAGACCTGGGGTATAAAAACCCTAAGAGCTCAGGGTTCTGTTTAATTTCTCACCTATGAAGATAAGAAGGACCCCGACTGTGACCTGCAGACAGAGGGAGATGCTGATAAGGGTGATGACGGGGGTGTAAAAGGAGAAGTTTGGCCCCTGCTCCAACACAGCCTTTAGCTGGGAAGCGTTGGCCATCAGTAGAGCCACATCCAGCATGCTCTCAGCTGCGCTCTTCTTGTTGGCATAGTGGTTCATGTTCAGAGGGGCTTCGCTGCCGGCCCAGGCATCTGGTCGGGACTCCTGGGGAGAGGAGAAAGTAACTGGCACAGAGATAATGTTTATGGCTTTGAGATAATGCCTGAAAGAAGCGCGCCTGGGTAGAAATAAACAGAAAGCTCTGTGCTGCTGCGTTTCGTGCTCCCACCAGAGCATCGAGGCAGCATGTTGATGAGCCTAGCAGTAATTTTGTGCTTCCTGTGCGTTAATGGTGAGGAACTGGTTATCGTTCTGACCTAATTAGCACAACACACAGCCATTACAGAAGAGTGACCTTTGAAAACAGAGCCATTAGTACGGCAAAGAAATACTGGTAACAGACCCATTTAAAACACTGTGAACATGAATGAGGAAGCGTGCACGGTGTTGAAGGCTTTCAACCAAATCCAAAACAACCAAATTTCGCAAAGCCACTCAGCCTGCACATCTTCTTGTTGTCAGGGCATTTTGTACCGCATGGTCTGCTGTGAAAACTCTATTACACTATTTGTTGACTTAGAACATCAAAGCGGCGTGTCTGTTATCTGTCTTGTGTTTGCAGACATACTGGTAGTGGATGACACTGCGACCCCTCGGTCATATCCTCCTCATTTATCCCTGTCCCTCGAAGACAGCTAACAGAGTTATCTGGGTATCTGCACTGAGTAAAACCAAGAATAGGCCTTGTATGACAGCAATTTACTTCAATATTGCTGCTTTTTGAAACATGTTGTTTTCAATATATACTGTATAATATGTAGATAACAAAACAACGTTTTGTTTATTATGTTACATATTATTTATAGCAGGGACTCAGGAGTGATGGTGATTTAGGCTTTATCCCCTCTATCAACAGGTGGTAACAAAAGCATCAAAGAGAAGTAGTTTAAATGCACTTTTATTATAACCTATTGATTCTTGTGTGGGTGATGATTGTGTAAGGAAAGGAAACTACGTTTTGTATGTTTGTGTGTGTCTACTGCATCCCAGTGGACTCTGACCGGAAAAGAGAAAAACATGTTCTGGGTCAGCAGGTGCAAGATAAACAGTTTGCTTTTTGATAAATAAGAAATCACTCTCTTAAAAAACGATGAAAATACATCCTTCACGCCGAGTGTTTCAGCTGAATAAACATCCACTCGGGCCCTACTGTTCAACGACGCCCGGCAAACACTTGAGCACCGTCACTGAAGATTTGTTCATGTCAAGGCTGAAACCTTCACGTTTGCGTACTCTCTGCAGACACAAAATAATCAGCAGTGCTCGCACTGCTCCACCTTGACGCTGGAGCCTTCCCTTTTTCTCACAACACACCCCTGCAGCTGCACAGAGCATAGCTTGTTGGGGATTAACCAAACCACAGAGCTGGTACGAACTGTCTTCCCTCTGCTCCAGGGATAGACAAAAAGAGAGAAAAGAACAGCTGTACCCTCTAATTTTCCACAGGGTAGGCTACAGCTGAATTACAATGTCTTTAGGAGATTCACAACAATCAGCTGGCATGGTAGAGTTGATGTATGAGGGGGAAGTACAAACTGCACAGAAGGTGTGGCCGTGAGGGTTGGAGATGAGGACTCTGGTTGCAGTAATTATCTTGATGAGTTTTTTTTTCAGTGCTGTGATGACTACTGGACAAGCTATGTTTAATTCTCCTAATAAGTCATTGCATTTTTGGACATGGATTACAAGTGCAACTGGCCTGGGATTTTCATCTGGCAGAGTAACTCGTATCATTTTAGATTTTTTTTGTAATTTGGCATAGCTTCTTGTGAAACACCGCAGAGACACCCCGACAACATCCAGCCAACCTTCAAAAGAAATACATCTCCATGGGGTTTCTCCAAATCTTTTTCACTCTGAGCCATAATGCCCCGCAGTAAGACTCATAACAAGGAATTAAACAGCTCTTCAAAACATGATTCCCTTCATTCCGCAAGGAAAAAAGCAATGTGTTGTGGTGAAGGGCCCTTGTGACTGTGTTTGTGCCAAATGCCAGAAAATGGCACACTGTCATGACGTGTCCAGGGTCAGCCATTTTTTGCTCTCAAACACTGACACAGGCTTTTCAAAGACAGCCCTTTATCCCAGAGCAAACAGACCACAGTGAGAGAATGCTTGTTGTGAAATCACAGGTTGGCGATGTGCAGTCAGTAAGTCTAGAAACACAATGGATGAATTTTCTCCAAAATTCACCAGCAAATATGAAGAACTGCTTTTGATGCATGGTTTCGTGTGTATACTAGGACAAGGCAAGAGGCCACCTACTCAGTCAGCCATAGCTCTTTTACTCCTATCACAAGAATGGAAAGATAGGATAACAATAATCACAGCAGAGGAGACGGTGAAGAACAAAAAAGATAGCGAATATAGGGCATGATATGTCAGACTGTGCAGCCAGTCATGCAAAAACCTATATTAAAGGCATCTATTTGGATAACACCTCAGACTGAAAAACAAAAAGGAGAACCAACATTTGCATATTCGCACCAACTTTTTCTTTTCCCTTTTGAGAAACAGAGAACTTGTCAGTCACCCAGCCATTGCAGATTTATTGTTATTTTGCGCAGTCTAAAAACAAAAGGTCCTCATTAAGTCAATTGCTGTGTACTGGTCCTAGGTTTCAATGCTTATTTGATGAATTATTCACACTGCGTTCCTTGTCAGAAAATAGACTCAGGGGACACACCGAGGAGAGAAAAAGGGAGGAGGAAGTGAAGGGGGGTGAAGGCAGAAAGAGCTAGATAAGTTGTATGAATCTGCATTAACTTTCAGTTGTGCGTCACTGTGAAACAGTGGATGGATTCATAAAAAAACATCTACCATACCCTGCTTTCTGCAGAACAAACAAATGGTTGAGTAATTTATTAATGGAGGGCCACTTTAAATGATTAATGTTGCCTAAAATGCTGTACTGACAGGTACAAATATACTTTTATTGACTGTCTTGATTGATGAATAGATACATGAATAAATAAATAAATACTACATAAAATACCTGGACTGCTTGGACCATAACTAGAAAATAAAAGAAAACTTTACAATTTAAGAATCACATTTTCAATATATTTTGTGTGTATAAAATTCAAAAGCATGGCACAAAGAAAGAAGAAAACAGACACAAGAGTCCTATTAACATTTCATTAGATTAAGTAATAAAACACATCTTCTAAAATATTATTTGAAAAATAAACTGAAGAAGAAAATCTCACATTTAGGGTTAACTGCTCCTGAGTCTTAGTGGAAAAACTGAAAAATGCACGGTCACTGTAGATTGTACCTGAACAAGCTGAATGGAGAGGAGTAATTGGGCTGAAAAAGTAGGGCCTGGAGGTTATTTAGGGTGAGATTGGCAAAGCAAGGTTTAAAAGGTGCCAATTCCTGCAGTGTTTTAAAACTGCACCTCTGTCATCTATCTTTATGTCTGTCTCATAGCCAGCTGCAGTGCAGTTCCTGGAAAGGCTGCGATGTTTAACTCCCAAGATTGAACTTAAACTTTGAGGCCTTATTGAACTATAAAATAGTTTTTCATTGGTTTTTTCAGTTTGTATATGAAGGCCAAGTAAAGTTTTGGAGTATTTCCAAGCTAAAGAAATGAACTCATTTAACTTGCACACTTAATCCTAAACTTTTACCCTTTTCCCACATCATCACCTTTTCCCACATCATCGCACTAACTTGATCACAGCTAAGCGAAATACCTGCATGGCAGTTACTGTGAAACTATGTCATGACTAACGCTTTGTACCACTTAGTTCTGTATCCGGCATGCAGAAAGCTCCTTGCAGCTACAATGCAAGAAACCACTAAAGACAGGGTGAGCCCTGCATATATTATTCAGTTAATTGAACTTGCTGCTATTCAGCAACATGATGAAAAAGCAAATGAACATGCATCTGTTACTGCATGTAAGTGTGTGTGTGTGTTTCCCCTACTTTTTCTTTTATACATCAGCACTTCTTTCCTTTCCATCCATCATGTCCTATCAGCAGACTCCCTCTTTCACTCACCTCAAACTCTGGCCCTGCTCCAGATGAGGATCGACCCAACTGTAAATCTAATTTCCATGATTCTCTGTAGGGCTTTTAGTTTTACAGCCTTACACAGTGCAAAGCAAACATGGCTGTTTCAGAGCGTGGTCTATCGCTCAGATAACGCAACACTGTCTGAGAGAAAGTTGCAATGTAAAACCTTATCGAGTAAGACAAAGAGACATGCAGAAGAATGTGCTGGTGCTGTGCTGAAACCTGACCCAGAATGTGATTCGTCTTAGATTTCAGTGTAACACTGGCACAGATAATAGAAACCTGTGGAAAGTCTTCATATGAGGTTTTCACTCCACAAAACAACAAGAATTGATTCCATTCTAATAGACACACACTGGTGGAAGACACACTGTAAATGAAACCAATCGCTCAGTTTACTATGTGTATGTGCTTTTACATTCTGCACGTGTTAGTTAAACTCTGACAGTCAAAAGGAAGTTCTTTTGGCAGCCACAGCTTCTCTCTCTTCCTCCTGCCCTCTTCCTCAAACCCACACACTTACCAATTTATCTATAAATTAAATGGCACTATAAAGATGGTGTGTACGCATAAGACAGAGTGAAACTCATTTCTTTGCCTTGTAAAACTGGATGCAACTTTGAACTACCATTTACTATTATTGCTTGTCAAACGTCAATTTTAATAGAAATATAGAAACACAATAAAAACACACCGTGTCCTGTAACAATCTAGCTGTGGCATGAGGTAGGATGTCATTATGTTAAAGGAAACTTTGTGTGTGCATGTGTCCGTGTGTGCATCTTGGCCAGTCAAGTGGAAACAAAGGAGCGCATTCATAATTTATAAGGTCTCTCAGGTGCCAACAATGCTTCGGTCCTTAACTGAACCAGACAGTCACCTGACCAAGCATGCCTGAGACAGACATGAAGATCACTGTCTAAATCTCTTCTTTTATTTTCTTGTTCTGAGTAAACATGCAAAATATTCCAATCAGGATCATTTCTGTTCTGCAAAGGTCTTATCTTTTTTTCTTCCTCATAAAGATGACATGTAATAAGAGAAAAGCCAAATGTGGCATGCAAATGAGGAAACCACATGGAGTGGATATAACATGACCACTACACTTCAAATAGAAAAATACCACAAATGATGGTTTTAGAAATTGCTGCAAAGGTAACTCAATACTTCTTTGACAAAGTTCAAGTAAAAATAAAATTATGTAAGCTGAACAAATTCAGTAACCCCATTTTTTGAACGACTACTGCACTGACTTTAATTCAATTTTCCAATAACTGAATGACTCAATTTCTGGGCACATTTTTGACTCTTGTTCGATTTCCTGTTGTTGAATTTGGGTATGGGTAGGTTATTTTTGAAAAAAAAAAGGAAATAAAGAAAAAAAAAGGCAAACAATTGCTGTCTCCAGAGATTATTCTTGCAGTTGCAACAATTTATGCAGATCTATTCAACTTCAAAATCTCTTTCAGATGCAGCCTGGTGAGGCACAATGCAGAATTAACCTGCTTACTACGGAAAAAAAGTGGTTTCAAACACCTTACCTCACTTCCACTTCCCCTGTTGCTGCTGATTATGTTCATCATCCTCCCATGTGTAGCCTATATACTGTTACTGCTGCTGCACCTCAGCTGCAGGCTGCAGCTCAGAGAATATGAGCTGCGAAGTGTCCAGTTGTGGGGGAAGAAAAGATGGGACCTGAAAGCGTATATCCAACTTAACAGAGAAGCGGAAGCATATGCATTTATTTTATAATGTTGGGGGGAAAAGAGTATTGTTAAATTATATTAAAAAAAATGTATTGTTCAGTAGCAGTATATCAGAAACAGAGACACGTGATTGGATGAGTTGGTGAAGGGCGTGAGAGCCTTTTTTTTCAAAATGCGATATTCGACATTTGTAATAATAATCGTATATATAATGATCTCAACGCTTTGTCGTGTACTGGTATTGACATCAGGGCAGTCTTTGTTGGTCTTTTCATGTGTGATGTACGTCAGTCTTGCTGTTGAACAGTACAGCAGTGTGAGTAGGCTCACCGTGCTGTCCCAGCGTGCCGTGTTATTGGACGGTCCCTCCGGTCGTTACTAGGGGCGTGGAACCAAGCACCGAACTGAATGGGAAACGCATTTGTGTGCCTCACCGTTGTATTAACCTAATGGGGAGAGACAACGACAAACGACAAACAGTTGTCCGGGTACATTAATTGCAAAAAAAAAGAGGGGGGGACGACCGGCAAACTACATTTCCCCGTGTCTTTAAGCGGCCCACGAAGAAGCCGCGGAGAGACTCGGCAGCATCAGCTGGTGTATCTGCAACCAAAGAAAAAGGATGCGAGGACTTGAAAGGAGATAAATAAAAAACGCATTCGTCATTTATTTTTTCTCGTCAGTAAAGGGTCTGTTTGTAGTTCGGAGAGCGTGAGTTTAATCTGAATTTTTCTTTGCGGTCGTTTTTGTTGGTTTTTGTACGACAAAATGGGGATAATGCAGGTAGGGCGTTTTAAAGTCCACCTTTTGCCGTGGACAATCGGCTAACGTTAGCGAGGTTCCCCTGCACTGGACCCAGCTGGTCAGCCCGTGTGTCGTGTATCGGCTAGCGTGAGTTTATCGTGAGGTTTGGTCGATTTTCTTGGCTTTTTGAACTGGGTGAGTCGTGTTTCCATCTTGGTTCAATGTTGCTGACTGTATAAAAAAAAAATTTGTTTGAAAACTAGCTGTGATATTATCAGAAAGGTGACGGTAATTCACAACCGTGAAAACGTTGGTTGTGAATTGCTAACTTAACGTTAACTTGTGTCGTCACAGTAACTAGCTAATCTTGCTAGTTTGTCGCACCTGGCCGACGATGGCTTCTGCTAATAATGTGATTTTAACTCGTGGGCTGGTCTTTTAATCCACCTACTTTTACCGAGACCAACCAACTTAAACTCTGTAAAAAAAAACTGAAAACCATAAAAGCAATATTCTGTTTAAGTCTAGCATTGTCATTTAGAGCAGTTGTTGCTGGATTTGATTTCACTAACTGGTAATATTTCTTTTGCAGCTCTTAATATCTCGTCTATGCCATCCATCCCAGCGTTGTTAGGGGCCTGTGTTGGCAAACTGCGTCACCGAGTGGGCGCTGCAGGTACTCGTCTCTAAATCTGCATGTTGGGAAGTCTAGCCATGGCACGAATGACCTGGAAACCAAAGTGACTTAACTTTTAAACCACCATGGAGCCGGAGGACAATTCAAACTCCGTGCCCCATCAAGAACTAAAATACCCATCTGTACCCAACTCAAAGTGTGAACTGTCCGTGAATATGTATGAGGCCATGGGTGATGGAAATGTCAATCTTGTGGACTCAGTAGTGAGAGGTGGGAGTGATCCCAGTGCGTATCCATCCTCCAGTTATCACAGGAGTGTGCATCAGAGATTCATCAGGAGAAGTCTGTGGTTCTCAGAGACGGATGAGCAGGCCTTTGAAGCACCTGAGTGTGATAACAGGAGTAAGATCCTAAACATAAACCTGCGAACAATAGTAGACAGGACACGGGGGACTAGTTGTGGGATACAGGAAGGTTCAAGCACTGAAAGTCAAGGTGGGCAAAAAGACAGTGCAACAGAGAGTGCCAGTGCCGATGAGGAGAAGGAGAAAGGTGGAGATGCATTAAATCTTACATGCAATGACGCTGGTAAAGCTTCTATCAAGGCGGCAAGTGAGGAGAACGAGGAGGAGGCAGAAATGAAAGCAGTCTCTACATCTCCGGGAGGAAGATTCCTCAAATTTGACATTGAGCTTGGAAGAGGGTCCTTCAAGACGGTCTACAAGGGCCTGGATACTGAGACTTGGGTGGAAGTTGCCTGGTGTGAGCTGCAGGTAAATGACTAAAACTCTGTGATATCCAAGTATAGTGTAATCATCAGTATAGAAAAATCATACTCAGCAGCTAAATATGCCACCCTTTTTCTAACTCTTAGATATTCAGGTGGACGTGGAAGACGCTTTCAGATGACAAATGTAATTCAGTAATAGCTATTGTCATTTTTTTGTTCTCCACAAGAGATGCTTTCTTTTTCAGTCAATGATTTATATTAATAGACTATGCCTGACAGGAAGCACTCTCTTGGTGCTCCCCTCTCTGCTGGTGAAGGTTCACACAAGTGAAGATATCATGGTGATGTCTTCAGGGAGCTGTCAGTCAACCAGGGTCCCAAGGGGTAGTCCACTAAGTTGCAAATGGGTTACCACTAAACTTTAAATGGTTTACACCGGGAAAGTGATTGACAAGCAGTAGCTGCTGATGTGGAGATGCATACCATCCCTGAAGTATAGTGATCAGCAGTTTTGCAAATGCACCAGGAGAGTCTATCTTGTCTTGCATTACACAGACACAGGAAAATCACCAGCTTAGACTGTGCAAAGGTATTAACTAATTATTTCCGTCCTTTGGAGACTGCAGCAGGGATTATCTCTCTCTCCCTCTCTCTCCCAGGAGGCTTAAGGGGGACTACAGTAAGCATGACTGCCCCCCTCAAAGAAAGACAACTCGTACTGTGATTTGTTATTCTTTCACCATTCAGATTAAAATTGTTAAGGATTCATTTCCAGCAGTTTACATTGAGCCACCCCTCAATTTTGGCCAAGTCATTTGCTCTCCGGATAACACACCGGCACTGAACACACTTATTAGATCAGACAATGCATGAGATTCTTTTGTGTGTTCTGTCCCAGCAATGTATCTGCATGTTATGAGCTGTGCTACTTCCTACCTCCCTCCCTCTGTGCAACAGGAGGTAGGCAGACAGGAAGCAGCTGAAGTGCGCTGTAGCCTGCTGGGAACTGTGTGGCGATCCTGTGGCCTCAATGAATACTAATGCCTAGGGTACTGAAAACATGCTGCGTCAGTTACCTGACATACTAGAGAATGCAAACTACTCAGTGCATAGAAGGAATCTGTTTTTTATGACTGTAGCATCACGAGGCTGTGACACATCTCATCTTTGGACTTAGAAGATAACATGCCTTTGGCCAAGAATGAGCAAAGATACAATACTGTGAAGAGGCACAATGACTTCACTTGGATGATGATGTCATGCAGACTGATAGTCGCAATGAGCAATCCCACACCTCAACTTGACAACACAGAGTTGCAATGGGACTCAGCAGATGATAGGATGTGGAAAGGGAAGCAATTCACTCTGTTTTACTTTCCCCTAGTGGCACATATTAAAATCTCTCTCTTGTGGACAGTCAATAATGGATGTTAATCACAATACAAATGGTCCTTTCTCGCAATCGGGTTCTTATCCAGTTGCACTCATATGAATCTTTAAGCTGACAGTCATCCCTATAAACAGCTGGATCAACAAAGTGCTTTGTAGACCTGAACAGTTCGTTTTACTAGAGCACTTTTTGGCTCGTTGGCTTACTGAGTGGATCAGAACCATTTTTCCAGACTTTTTTAGGCCTGAGTCATTAAGTCAAAAGTGGTGGCCTCTTCACTGAATGAGAATTGCTTGTGATCTCATGTTTATTGACAATCCAATAAGCTTATCTGTCTGATTGGTTTATGATGAACAGTTTGATAAATACATAGCATACAGTAATTCCAAGAGTTAATCTGAATCTGGCTGCAACTAACCAATGGCAGTGAATTACTGACTGCATTTTTATGCGTTTTCATAATTGAGACTTATCTCCTTTCTACATTACATTACAGTAGGTTTGCAACTAAAGATTATCATCAAGATTATTTTCCTTATCCATCAATCTGTTGAGTAATCAATTAGTGCATTAAAAATGTGTGGTTGCAGTCTCTAGAATGTGAGAAAATAGTTGCTCTTCCTTTTTTTGTCTTACATTGATTCTCTTTGGATTTTAGACAATTAGTCATACAAAACAAAACATATGATGACCTGACCTACCGCGCCAGGAAATTGCAATAGATTTCTTTACTCTTTCCACCACATTAAAAAAAAACATTGCATGTTTAATCGGTAATTTAAAATACTCTACACAGGATGTCTTGTTATTCAAGATGTTTTTTAGTTAACTGTGGTGAAAGACCAAAAAAAAAGCAAATATTCTTATTTGAGACGCATAAATTAAGGAGGTTTACTTAAAAATGGCAGCCATCCAAATGGAACAAAAATTAATCGGCAACAGCCAATCTTTTTTTTTAATCTATAGTCACTATAGTTATTTTAATGCATGTCTTAGCTACTACAGTTTGTAAAGTAACAATCAAAGCACCATTCAATGGTAAGTTTTTTGGATAAGGTTATGTGTTGCTTTGCTATGTGAGGGTGTCTGAACACATCCTAAATCTGAGTAGGCGTGCTAAACCCAGCTAGTTTACTCTTTATCTTATTGCAGCAAATTAGACGTTTTATTTACTTTCTAAAAGAAAATAATGAAGTTTTTAGCTCCAGTCCGCTTTATCTGAATGTTTTAATATTGTTTTGTGACCTGTATGGAGTCACTGTAAAAAATGGTGGTCTGAGCCAAGAACTTGCACTTCCCACAATTACACCAGATTTTCTCAGTCATATTCAACAGCAAAGTGCAAGTAAAGGTATCAACTAGTCTTAAGACTGCACCGAAGTAATGAAGATTTTTATGCCTGTATTATGCGTGTTTACTCTTTAGTCACGCATGTAGTTGATGCCAGCTTTGCTTTGCAAGGAAAGTGGTAGAAAACAGGAAGACAGTGGAGCTCTCTGTTAAGAGATATGACTCTGTGATTTTCCACTGTTTTCCCTCCTTACAGTGGTCACATGGTTTTTCTTGCCTAGAAATTTTAATCTGGTCCTGTGTTTATTCTTTCTGTCTCTCTTACTCCCCTCTCTGTCTCTTACACACTTCCCTGCCCCCTTCCTTCCATGCCCATCTCCCCCACATCTCTGTCTTTGTGCCAGGTTGCTGGCATAACGCAGATGGCCCTGGCTCAGGCAGGGATGTTAATCTTAGAGAAAGATGACTGTTGTGAGTTTTTCATTGTCGAGAGTAGCATTTCTTGTGTTTCAGTTCGCCTCATTCTATCATTGCTCACTGGAATTTATTTTTTAAACTTTGGAAACTTCCCGTTTCTGCCAATTGTGACTTTGTGTATAGATTTTATCTCAGTGTTGAATACTGTGCACACACTCACAGACACAAAGTTTACGCCTGACTTTGTGCAGACTTCTCTGTGGTATTTGGCAGTCAGCTTGTTGTTCTTTAGATTAAATCTTGCTCTTAGCCTGTGAATGCAGAGCTGGCAATGATACCATGGCAGTGTTATGAAGCTGCCTGTCTTTAAGTGTTTGTAGGAGACTTGGCCCATCTGGAACTAAAGAAGTCAGCAAGTGACACCACAAGTCACTAGGTCAATGTCTGTTTCTGCAATTGTAGATTAGATTGAGCCATGTAATGGATGGTAATGTATCCCTGAACATAGTTTGTGACTGTCTCTTTGGATTAACATTTATAGACTTAACAACAACAACCCCTTCTTGACTGCTTGGATAGCAAAAGGAAAACAAAGTTGGAGGTGCCCAAGTGGGTCATTGGTTACAGCTCATTTGGCATTAAGAGGCCCAGGGAAGCAAGGACAGCCAGACCCAGTGGCAATAACTAACAATGCCTTGTCACTGGTCTCATCTTCAGGCATGCCTGAGCTCCCATGTCACTCAGCCAACCAAAGACCCTGAGGGAAGGAGGACAAGCCTGTTAGAGCCACAGCATTGCAGCCTGTAGAGTGGCTTGAACAGCTTGTTGGGGAGAGGCTAGTTGATGGAATCTAGATCTAATGAATAGAAGACATTGAACATGTAACAGTGTTGTTGTCAATTTTGTACAGTTGAAGTATAATTATCTGTTCTGCCAAATTATCAGCTGAATTCAGATACAGTAGGTGCGAAATTGCACCTTTAAAGTTGTTTTACGATCAAACAGAGACACAGAGAAGAAGTGGAAAAACCCTTATTGTGCCTCCCTGCAGTTTTTCTTCTTTTTTGAATTTTTATAGACTAATTCAAATGTCAAACTAAAAAACACGAAGACACCTCTCTCCATTCCCGTCTCTCTCTTTGTGTGGCTGCATATACCAACGAAACCTTACAATAAGCTCAGAGTTGTAAAACCAGAGTATGTTGTAACTGTTAAAACAGAGCTTACAGAAAAAAGTACAACTTGTTATGTTGATTTAATCTGACAACATGGAGTCATTCCTGCACTGCAAGGAAATAAATACTACAAATTGGCTTTTATCCTAAACTAATTTATGCCTTTATGCAACCACTTTCTGTGTTTCTTCATGTATAGCAAAGTCCATTCTTAACACACACACACACCACTTATAGTTAAAGTGGTTTGAAATTTGGAGTGTTGTCAAACAGTGTAAGATCTCCCCCTCCTTTACCTCAGCCGAAGCACCTACAAGCAAGAGTTTGCTCATTAAGAATGATAAGTATCCAACACAGGATCTCCAGCATTTACACTGCTTTTAGAAGTTGCATATGTTTGGCTGACAAGGCTTCAGTATTAAGCAGGTGGACAAAAGTAAACACCTTACAGGGCACTGCAGCAGCCTAGTATCTATTTGTCGAAGTTCATAATGCTTGTGGTTGCTCATTGTTGAGCAACTTCCAGTTGTATTATGGCCAGTTTTGATGAGGTTCGACGTGGGCATACGGTTCCCCTTTGCCAATACATTTGTGAATGCTTTTGGCATGTTGTTTTTTATTTTATTATTTTTTTAAAATAATCTAGCCTTTTTCATTGCAGCTTTACATTACTGTATGGCTGTGACTAACAATTGTTTTTTTTTTAATTAAATAATGTGCTGATTATTTTTTTGATCAATTGTTTGTTCTATAAAATGCCAGAAACTTATACCAGAGTCATTGTTGTCGTTATCAAATGTTTTTTCCAAAATGGTCCAAACTGCCCAAAACTCAACCATATCTTCGATTTTTCAACTTGAACTGATTATTATTGTATTGTCTTGACTGATCATACCACGATTCAGTTAGCAGCCTCCAGAAATACAACTTTTAGCACACATATGCCCTTGAGAGCTAACCTTTAACTGATGAAGATGTAACCAAATGGCCTTTGACTCCCCCTGTCCATCCCCCTAACAATAGCAATTGTCACAACAGCTCATTAGGAATAGTAATCTCTTTTGGAATTTAAGGTAGCTATTTGTATGAACAAATCTGGAGCACCTCTGTAACCTGTTAAAACCTCTTTCTTTGGCTCTGTGGTATAAAGACAATGGTTACTTTTCATGCACAGTCTGGTTGACCTCTGCATCACTAAGCTATTTATGTAATAAGTGCAAAACAAATGACCACACAGTAGCACTTGTGTCTTAAGTCTAGTAGTAAACTGTTAACATTTGTTTTGACACCTCATTTTAAATGTAAAGCCTCTTTCGTGTGTACGTGTGTATATGTGTGTGTGTTTTTGTGGTCGGTTGGTTAGTTGTGGATATGTGTGGGTGTGTGTTTGTGTTTGCAGTGTTTTTTGCTGACCTATAATGCGGCAAAGGTGTACTAAAGGTGTGACCTACTGAACTTTGATTTAGTTTTAATTAAAAACTAAATCAAAACAACTCAGTGAATGCCCTGAATGGAAGGCGCATACTGTTGCTACATTAAATGTAGTATACACTCAAAAACCTGAAAATTGTGAATGCTGAGTAACCCACTGATAAATCCCAACTCTTTACGTAGCTTACAACATTCACTTTTATTGAGGAGTTCCTAATTTTAAACTTGTGTCATTTTTTAATTCCGTAATTTGTGGTTGCACTAGGTTTATTTACGTTAATAGTTGTTAATTACATTATATTCACAATGAAAAAATATATTTGAAAAATTAGAGAGAGAAAATCTGTTAATCTGGTTTGTTTATTTATGTATGACAGATGGTTATACAACTTGGAAGTGCATAGCCTATATAAGTCTTGGGCTCCAAAAATAATGAGATGAATATGAGATATTGATGATATTCAGTGGTTATGAGGATGGCTTCTGTAGATTTTAAATTTGTTTTCAAACACAGGAAAAGCAATTAGTCGCTATCACCAGTAGGTCATTTGATTGACTTTTCCCTGCCTCAGTGGTTCTTTCTTCCTGACACTCTGCCTCCTGGCATATCTGACAATTTTAAAGAATTTATTTAGTTGTATGAATTCTGTGTCAAAGGCCAGCACTGTTAAGCTAGCTTTTCCTACTGTTATGCTTTCTCTGTGGTTTAGTTGCAGTTATTACTAACCGTGAAGCATTCTTGGTGCATTCTTGGAATTGGACTGTAAAATGATGACCTGGCTGGGTTTTGGTAAAGACGGTTGCTTTTAAATCCTTAATGAAGAAAAAATCCTTGCTTGTATCTTGCCTGTGTGAAGTTTAGTCTGGGTCAGGATATAATGCTGAATCAAGGCTGTCTCCCTGGCTCTTTGCCCCCACACTGCAGCAGCTGATAAAGTGGTCAAGGAAGGAGAGTTTGGCCAGGCCAGATTCCCAGTTTATATGAGGACACAAATACCAAGAGCACAAGTCTTCTCTGCTTTGTCTCAGCTCCAACCTGCATCATCAGTGACGTAGGAAAAGTGGCACATGTTCAAGACTACCCAACCTCCACTCTCTTACTTTCTGGCGTGCACCAGTCCATGCTGGCTTCATTAAGTTTTAGTTATTTACATGAGCCATAAGCACATTTTTGAATATTTGTCTCAAGTTTAGAGCAGCTGAGTGAAATTGCCACCCAGGGTATCATAGCACCACAGCTATTTGCAGCTGTCTAGATAAGCTACTTTATGTTTTTTACAATGTGTCTGAGCATCTCTGTGTGCCATTAAACATGGATGTTTGGTGTCTGAGCAGGAGGGTGTGTTGAAGATGTCACCACCAGCTGTCGAGCCTCAGATTCTGCTGGACGCACTGGTTGACACTGCTTCTTGTTGTCCATGAAAGCTTGTTAGTCAGACAGCAAAGGTTGGGGAAAAATGAAATTTTTCATTTTCTGCTGCTTGACTGTAAAATCGAAAAAGGGTTTGATGTCAGTAGCACTAACAACTTAGAATTAATGGTCAGTTGTATTTCTGATGAAACAACTAAGAGTTTCAGCATTACTTAAGTGGAGTATCAACGAGTAGTGTGTTCAAGTACTTTGAATCTCAGTAACATATCCTGTTCTCTCTGCATTAGCACAGGAAGTTGAACAAATCTGTCTGCTGTGCATCTCAATGAAACACCGAGGTTTCCTCCAGAATGCGGTTTACCCTAGTTAGCGAGCCTTACATTTTGGATAACGGTTCGGATATCCTGTCTATAAATGAAGCCTAAGCAGTAATCACACCTATTGAATATGTCGCATTTACTGTATGAAAATAGTCCATCTACTTCTCCCCTGGAGGTTATGTATTGTTTCAAAGTGTGTTCATTTTATATGTTAATTGAGGATGCTTTTCACTGCTGTTTTTCCTTCAACAACAACACTGTATGACCCCCCTCGTCTCTGTGTCTCTATATGTAAGATTGGACCCTAGCCAACACACGTGCAGGCCTGTACTATCATGAGGTTTTTTTGCTGAAAAGGTTAGTCAATTAATCAATTGGCTGAATTACATCACAAACAAATGTTCAATGGCTTTAGCCTCTCAAATTGGGGGTCTTGGTACTGTTAACCAGTTTAGGTCTCATAAATAAAATATATTTAGGGTTTCATTTGTTGGATGGAGAAAAAAAAGGCAATTTTAGTACATTCTCTTGACTTCAGCAAATTATGATGACCATTTTTCCTTATTTTCTGACTTTTTTAAGACTAAAAGAATAATTGAATCAAAATAATGGAGGAATGAATCAGTGTTTTTATTTTTTACAGTTGTCTTTGGTTTATCATAGATGTTTCTTTTCTACATGTTCAGGGGCCTTTGCAAAAAGGAATTTCAGGGCAAAATTTTTTAATGTTGTCTTTAGTGTATTTTTACCACCTCTATTATTTTTATGGTCTTTTTGTTCATATTAGTCATAGAAAATTGATTCCTAGCAAGGAGGACAGTTCAGACGTCTTGTGTGATTTTTAAAATAAAAAAAAATTGATATCAGCTTTGACCTCAAACATCCAGTGCCAGACAGGATCTAAGCAGGGATGTGATCATTCAGCAGTTGTCATGGCAGTTGCATAAGCAGCATTAGTCTTTTGAGGAAGTCTGTGATCAGAAATAATCAGAAGTTTTTTTGTTTCTTTGTCTTTGTGTCAAAGAACTGTTTGTTTGTCAGCCTAAGCATTTAGTTTGTGACAGGAAAGAGGTTTACAGGAGGTTTGAATGTGCTAATCCATATTGGCTAACTCCCAGTCACAATCAGCTAGACACATTCGTACACTTAAACACTAATGCAACAAACACAAGTGCCTTCACTGTTGTCTACTTACGGTTTATTTTCATTACAAGTACATATGTGACGTAATGCTTTTATTCCTAGGAAAAGAGGCTGCTTGGCATGTGGTTGTGGCATACATCTCTTCCTTATAGCTTATCCCTGTCACTGAGGGGGGGGGGGGGGGCGCCGGGGGGG
>JAPZDV010000002.1:18298199-18318425 GCA_029814665.1 Acanthurus lineatus | reverse complement strand
CCCCCCCCCCCCCAAATTTGTCTTACTTCACCCTTCTTCACACAGAAACAGCAGAATAAGTCATTTGTTTAACAGTATTGTCTTATCAGTACTGTAGCTTCTCATCCTCCAAAGTGTCTCTTTCTTTCAGACTCTGAGTACACATGCACATCTTTGCTCCCCTCTTAGCCTTTCAGCAGACTTACCAGCTCTTCCTTAATTAAAATATTGTACTGTGACACCTTGAGTGGCATACTTGAACTGGTGTAACACTGAAATAGAGCTAAAATAGGCACAGCTGTTTGCCAAATTCACCTGGAGTCATGACTGTTAGGACACTGTTCAGCTGTAGATATTCTGCTGGTTCATGGTTCACCCTGCACCAGCTTTTGTTATGGCAGGGGTAGCGCTGCATTACTCATTTGTTACTGAGGAATGGTGCAGAGGGTGGCAAAGTAGCCAAGTAATTTTGTATACCTCCTTCACTCTGACAGGTGGGGTTTGCGTTCAGTGATTTCAAACATCGTCACTGTTGAAATGTCTAGAGCTGTGAATAAGACGTAGTTCATGTTAGCTTCCTGGCTTATTCTTACCTCCAGTAAAAAGACTCATCCTGCATGGATCAATAAATTGTCACATTATTATTAAGCAGTGTTTAAAAAGTCATACTGAGGCCCAGCTCTTCTCTGGTTTCAGTGTGACCAGATGTGCGTGCTAAGTGTGAGTGAGCGAGCAAGCCAAAGCTTTAAAGTTCTACCTATAAGTCTCCCTGATTTCAACAGAGTTTCTTTTAAGTACATCCTGGTGTGAAATATTTTCAATTTTAATCTCCTTAGCAAACTGTTTTGACACATTATCGAATATGCTGGGTTTAGCTGTCTAGGTTTTATAGTAAAGGTTGTTGACAAGTTGTTTAAAAAGAAATCCCTGTCACACTATTGTTACTAAACCCAAATGATGCTAATCTGCATCTTGTTAACCAAGGATCACAACAATGCCAGGTTAATAGGGGAAAGAGGAAGTTATAATTAGGAACACAAAGCTGTGGAAAGAGAGGGTTGACATTTTTTTTTTTTTAGCACATTTGGCTGCCGTAATTAGGACTAGCCTCAAACTGAAAACTGTTGCTCCCTTAATATGTGTACTTCTCTTCGTGGTTCACTGATCTAAGTAATTTGGATGTTAGGTAAGGACCTGTGCACTATCTGTCCCATCCTGGGATACTGTGACAATAAGGTGCACTGCATAAAAGATGGTAGTTTTATGGACCCATCCAGGCCAATGTCCAAAAATATTTTTGCCTTAAGATTTCTGACCAGCGAATTATTCTTTACTGAATGCTTTGCTACTGGCTACTGTTTTGGTCAGATGTCTCTTACATTGTTGTTACAGAGAGGTGGCCTGCCTCAACACTCCTCAACCCTACAGCTCCCCCAATTTTATCAAAGGGTAATCAATAGTAGACACCCATCCTGCTACAGCTTAGTCCCTGTGGCACTTGACTGTGTTTTTTAAACAGGGGGTAATTGGCTGCACATTTTTTTTAGTGAACAATCTTTTGACTCATCTGTCTGCACACAATTGTGCCAGCACCATTCGTACACACCATAAGTGTTTGTGATTATGTTGAAGCATAACAAGTTGTTTGTGTTATTTTTTGATACTTTTGTTTATGTAACTCCTACTTAATGAACAGAAAAAAATCTGCTGCTATGTTTTACTGTCTCACACTCACACATAGTCATGTCATGGATGCCCTATGAAGGAACCTTAGCAGAGATTACAATCAAGGATATTTATGTATGAAAGTTTAACCAATGACATGGCCATTTATCTAGTTTGTTGCGCTTAGAAACTCCAACTGCTCTGCGTCCAAATAAGTTGAATATATAATAGCAGACCTGGCAAGGAATTTGTCAACATATTCACTTTGTTGGCACCGTAAGATGTCTGGAGTGATACTATCTATCAGTGCATACCGTACATTCTGTGGCATAGGTGACCTCAGCAAAGGGGGAAAAGGCAGTGTTATGCAATGTTCTATCCATAGACTTATTGTATATATTTCTGGTTATATCATTATCTAAAAGTGAAACAACTCCTTGTGCTTTCTCAATAAAACCAATTGGCTTCCCTAATTGACCACCATAACTGTTTTACAACTTTGTAAAATAGCTGCAATGATAGACAGCTCTCTGCACTAAGTGTGCTTTCTTCCTAAGTGGTCAGCATGCATTGAGGACAACATGTGACATCAGGCCAAGAACTTAACTTGAACACATAGTTTTGCAATTACATGCTACATTTGCTTGAAAAGTTTCCAGAACTAATATTTTAATCTGTTACCTGATCACTGAAGTGCCAAGAGCCTCTTTGTTTTGGTATCTCAGTATGATATGTCTGTGTTGCTATATTAGCCACCAGAGTTGTAGAACTAATGGAGCTCGGCACACAGATATAGCGGATGGCAGAATACTGGGGCACAGCTTTATAGATTACTTCCTGCTGATGTCCCAATCCATTTTTCCTGTGTCTCTTGCCTGGTATAGTTTTGTCGGTCTATGTTCAACTTCGCTGAGGTGGCTCCACACTCTGCTCGGACTAGTGAAGCATTTTCTCAAAAAAGTGTACAGTACAAACTTGATAAGTTTCTAAAATCACACACACCCACAAACACTAGATAATGTGTTTGTAGCACTACTTTGATTTCATGTCACTCTTGTGAAAGCTCAAATCCCTCACAGCAGCTATGAAGCAGTTGACAGGTCTCATACATTGATGTTTCTGAGATATCTATTGTGTGGGTGTGTATATGTGTGTGTGTGTGTGTGCCTTGGGAATGGCATTATTTTAGTGTCTCAGTCTGCATATGTATCTGTCTGTGTATCTCCACATGCTGTGCACAACACCTCTTTGCCTACATGTGGCTTCTGAATTATGCAGAAGCCACGATGTCTGCTTAGAGGGAAAACAGAAGTGGGAGAGCAAATGGAGGTGTGTGTGGGTGTCTGATTGGGACTTGGGGAAGACTCTGTGGTGGGGCTAAGGAAAGGTGTTAAGGAAAAGCAGCAGGATTCCAAAAAGGTGAGATGATAAGAGGAGAAAAAAAAAACAAAACAGATATTTGATGGGGTAAAGGAGAGGAAAGCTTCAGTGCTTAGAGGTTAAAGCACTCAAGCTGTCTGTCTCATTCTTCATTGTCTTTCCTTTTAGACCTGCAGTGTCAGGTAAACTTGGGTCCATGTGCTGTTCCTGTGCCGCAAAGAGTACTTGGGGATAACCCAACCCAACTTGGCCCCAGCCTTCCATTGCTCAGCTTGCCTCAGTAGAAAGGGTTCTCTGCAGAACTGAATTATTCATTGGACTTTAGAAGAGTGCAGTGAAAATCCCCACCCCCCCACGCACTTGCACACAAAACCTGATATACCACATTGACACACGCACACACACACACAGACACACACACACAGTGCATTATCATCATATCACTCCACTCTTCAACACATTGCATCACAGCTCATCTTGCTTCATTGTTAATTTTGAGTTTATTCAGGCTGATTTTTCTATTTGTCCTGCTGTGTCATCTCACATGGAGTTCGCTGCGTGTAAATAATTAAATAGATTAGATCGCGCTAGGTTGTGTTCATTGCATTCCACCATCAGTGTCATTCGTCTCTGTGAGGGGCGGGGTCGTGCCTCTAGTCCATGCTCAGTGCTGAGTGCACGAGTGTGTGTGTTTGTTACGTAAGTTGTTGCTGTGGTGTTTTTTTTTTTTTTTAAAAAAAGGAAAATTGCAGCAAAGAAACCCTGGAACAAGGTGCTCTCAAAGTGGGGTCACCCCTACAGCGAAGTGGAGGGGGAAGTGATAGAGAGGGAGCAGATACTGATGATGTGTTGCTGTGAGTGCGGGGGATGCTCAGTTATGGAGGAGGGAGTGGTCGATGTTCAGGGTGTAGAGAGGGAGACAGATTGCAGATATGGGGGAGGGGGGAAAGGAGCAAAAGGTAGCGGATGAGAGAGTGAGCAAGCAAGTGAAGAAGATGGAGAGAGATGGAAGAGATCGATGACATCTAACCTTTAGCTGCAGTGTGCAGTGGGTGTGGCCATGTTAATGTGTGGGTTCATTCTCACCCCAGTCACTATTGTTTGTCACCTTTTTAATGTCTTGTTACATGGCCTCTGTGTTTATGTATACGTAAAAGCGGAGTGAGAGGACATATTTTACTGGTATTATACTTTAAATATCACTCACAATATTATACTTTGAATATACTTTAAATATCACACACATGCATGATATTTAGGCTCAGTCTAGTTACTACTTGAGAAAGTCACCTGATCTTGATTTTTTTTTTTTTTTTACCCCCCACACACAAACCGCTGACTGTCAACAGCTTCAATATGCATATGGTCTATTTGGAGATGTGAATATGGTTCAAAAATTGCTACTAACCTCCTTTTTAATCACTGTATCTTTTTCATTTGCTAAAGCAGCAGCAGGGCTTATGTGAAGTATTTCTTTCTCCACATCTTTCTTGTAGGATCGTAAGCTGTCAAAAGTGGAACGTCAGCGATTTAAGGAGGAGGCAGAGATGTTAAAGGGGCTTCAGCATCCCAACATTGTGCGCTTCTATGACTTTTGGGAGTCACCCCTGAAAGGGAAGAAGTGCATTGTTTTAGTCACAGAGCTCATGACGTCGGGGACATTAAAAACGTGAGTCCTGATGAATGAGGATATGGACTGATGTTTTTCTGGGAATCTCATTTGAAACCTGTGTGTTTGTTACGTAACATGTTCTCCTTTTCATCCTACAGCTATCTAAAGCGTTTCAAAGTAATGAAGCCCAAAGTGTTGAGGAGCTGGTGTAGACAGATCCTGAAAGGTCTTCACTTTCTCCACACCAGAACCCCTCCAATCATCCATAGGGACCTAAAATGTGATAACATCTTCATCACAGGACCCACAGGCTCTGTCAAGATAGGCGATTTAGGACTAGCAACACTTAAGGCGGCATCCTTTGCTAAGAGTGTCATAGGTAAAAGAATTTTGAGTAGAACTTGGCAGATAAATGGTTTGCACAGTAAATAGGTAAATGATTTATCTATTCAATACTCTTCTCTCTTCAGGTACACCAGAGTTCATGGCTCCAGAGATGTATGAAGAGCACTACGATGAGGCTGTTGATGTCTATGCCTTTGGCATGTGCATGCTAGAGATGGCCACCTCAGAGTACCCCTACTCAGAGTGTCAGAATGCTGCTCAGATATACCGCAAAGTCACCAGTGTAAGTCCAGATTCTGTTCTGTTCTTTTATTTTTTGTCAGAAATTTTATCTTTGGGGAAAATATCTGACATGACATATATTTTATATAGATAGGTTCAGTGGCTAAAAATGGTAACAGAGTAAATGTAAGCCGAAAATAGTAACTTGATAATAAAAGCTGGTACAATATAATAAAAAAATCATGTCAATATTGTAAAGAAAAAGAGATTCCCAATATTCCTCTCATTCTTCTAATGGTAAGTGTAACTCAGTTTTTTTTGAGATTGTCAATGAAAAAGCTTGTTTTATGCCAAGGTCTTCAAAAGTATTCTGTTTATAACACACACTGTTTTATAAGTGGAGATCGGCCTTTTCTTTTTGCTGGATGGATTTTCAACCTTGAATTTCTTGGGTGAAGAATCTAATGAGCCATATGGAGTCACAGAGGGAGTCCAAATCTCCTTTGTTTTTTGATAAAGCCTAAAGGCTGTATTCCACTCCATTTCAGTGAATGTGTCTCTGCTAGCAAAGCATACTGCAGACTGTTTTTAGGTTAGGGGTTTTCTAAAGTCATGATAGATTTCCTGATTTCATAAAGAGAATTGATTTTTCCACTCCTGAGACCTGGCAGGGTTGGAATCTGAGAGATTATTCTTTCACCCGGTGGGTAAGAGGAGAAGACCTCAATGCCCATATGAATGGCAGGGCAGCATCAGTGTAGCTGTCTCTAGATAATGTTTTCTGCATTGTTACCATATGCATATTAGAGTGCCCTGCAGGGACCACTGCAGGATATTAATAGGGGATTGATCAAAGAGGAACCCTGACAGCTTAATGCTACTTCCTTAGGATATACAGCCTGCAGCTGCCTAATTGTTAGCAATGTTAATCAGAGGATGCATGGACTTAATATTGTAGATACAGAAGGTGTCTCTTAGTAATAGTCAACCCCATAGCTAACACTGCACCATGAGAGAGTAACAGGACAAAAGTGCCTGAGATTAGTAAGAGATTATTTTGCTTAGCTATGAAAGTGTAGAATAACAGAAATGTTAAAATTTTAAGTCATACTCCAAGCAAAATCTTTTATCAAACATCAAAACAGCACTGTTTAAAAAAGGAAGTGTAAAATGTCTGTAGAAAGTCTCACACCATATTTTCAGGATGTTTTTAAACAGTCACAACACAAACAACAACAACAAGAACCAGTCGAGTGGTTAGACAGACTCCCATGAATGCTTTTATGTTTTTTTGGAATCCACTGCAACTGTCATACATCATAGACTGTATAATCACCCAGTGGTTTGTAGACTACTGTTTTGAACCCTCAAGTTTGACATCATGGCAGTTGCGACCCTGTTTAGATGAACGGGTGGAGCTGGGAGGATATGCATTACTACCAGTTGCTGACTGTGTGACCACTAGCAGACAGCTAGCTAGAGACCAAATCTGTGTTTTGCACCATGCTGCAAACAGTTTTACTTCTGCTATAAAGTTGGATATTTTAATGTTAAGGGTCTATAAAGTTTTAACTTTTTGAGTCAGCCTCAAGTGGTCATTTTGAGAAACTGCAGTTTTGGACACTTAGTTATTCATCTGCAAAATTTGCTGCTTGGCCTACATTCAAGCTGACCACGGCTGCTGTACTCTGTCAAGGTTGACAAGCCTACAGGGTATGAGTGTGTGATACATAAAAGATTAGATTAGGGGTGGAGTATCACAAAAACATTCCCCCAACTCTCTTTCCTTTGTTTTTCTTTTGTGATTATTTTTCATCAACATACTCTATTCATGGCATGACTTCAGTTATTTGCTTATATTTCCTTTTCCTCAGGGAGTAAAGCCAGCCAGCTACAACAAGGTCATGGATCCTGAAATCAAGGAGATTATTGGGGAGTGTATCTGCCAAAAGAAAGAGGAGCGGTGAGTGACTGTCCCCCTCATTGTCCAGTGTCCAGCCAACAGGGCCCACAAGGTGTCCTCTCATCCTTCATGCCTTATCTCACCTCCCCCACTTGATTGTTGTGGCACTGACAGTTGGGCTCTCAGCAGCAATGCAGTTTCCCATTATATCTGCAGGGTGTCTTTCATTTCTGTTACATAATGAGTTTGTGTACAGAGGGGAATATGGCCCCTAAATAAACTTTCAGTGGCCTTTTTTTAAATATATAGAAGCATGAGCATGATCAGTGAGTGACTTTGTCTCTACAGTACAGGTGATCAACATCCATGTTTGATGTAATTACTTTGGCTAACGAATTTTAACTGAATTAAGAGATAGTCAGCAAAAGAAAATGCAAATAAATACCTGTTTCCCTCCATTACTGTTATGCTGTAATGCTGTTATTGGGGGTTAGTTCTTTGAAGGAGTACTATGTGGTGCCAAATCTCCAATCAGGTACTATTATGCCATTAGAGAGGAAGGGAACACAAGAAAATGATCAAAGCTCCAGTCAAACCTGAAACAGTGAAAAACAATTTAGAAAACACAGTGGAAATGTCTTTTTTTATGTCTATGTCCTGTATTAAGTTAATGCATTTTAAGTACTTGAAAAAAACCCTAACTTTTTTATTTTGCTGCTATTTTTTCTTTAATAAGCAGAGGCCTCACTGGACATTTAAAGGGTCAAGTGAGTGGGATTAGTTGCATCTATCAATGAGTTTGTGGATTGCATCCAACTAAGTATCCCTGTACTCATATTGCAATATTTTCAGATTTACTAGTGTAAAACATTTCCTTTCAGTGTTTTTGTGCAAATTTAAAATTATATTTCTATCAGCATCATCAGATAACTGACATCTATTAGTATGTGCTAGAGTATTGAGCTTTGGCATTCCTCCCTTCAGGTATACTATCAAGGACCTGTTGAACCATGCATTCTTTGCTGAGGACACTGGTGTAAGGGTTGAGCTAGCTGAGGAGGATGATGGGAAAAAGGCCTCCATAGCCCTGAAACTGTGGGTGGAAGATCACAAGAAGTTAAAAGGGAAGTACAAGGAGAGTGGAGCCATTGAATTCACGTTTGACCTGGAAAAGGAGGTGCCTGAGGTTGTGGCACAAGAAATGGTGAGTGAAAAATTGAAGGTACAGTCAGAGGGGAAATATATTTGGAAATGAATTTTGATTTGGAAAATTGTGTGTTGTATACTTTTTTGGGTGACATCGTGCTGTCTGTCTTTCCAAAATCCTTTGCATGACCTTAAATACGGTATTAAGTTGTTGCCGTTGTTGATGCAGTCCATCCTGTTGTGTGGCTTGGTGTGGCCTACTGGCAGTGCTCGTATCTTGTCATCAGGGAATGCATTTGTGCAGATTACTTGTGATAACTTGCTCTGCTCTTCCAGGAATACAGTGATTGCAGTTCTGTTTTTTTCCTTTTGTTTACATGTTTTTCTCCAGTCTCTCTGGCCCTGGCTTTTATTGTTGAAGGGCCCATGGGTATCTGATGATATGTTCACTGAAGATTTTTCTCAGTGTGGAAGCCATGATAATACCAGCTTCAAGCTACTCTATTAGTCATCTAACATTCTTCATCACAACACAATTATTAATTGGGTAATGGGATTAAGAGAGACTGATTAATCACAGCTTGGCTTCAGCTGGTGAATATCATACCATACTAATTAATTGTCTGACTTTGGTTTTCAACAGCCTGAAACAGATTTCAGTAGAAAAAAATGAAATTTGTAGACAACATAAGCTATACAAGAGAGAACAAATCTTACGTGAAAGAGTTTTTTTTGCTGCAGCTTTTCAAAATGCTGTCCTTCAGTTTATTTTAACAGATTTATGTTACATTATCTGTGAGAATAGGAGTGAAATTAAAGTTTTGTCAGCAGTGTCTCTCTCCTTTCTTTCCCTCTCTTTCACTTTCTCTCTTTGTCTTTGTCTCTCAAAGGTCATCATTTTTCTTTAGTAAAATACATTAAACAATCCACAAACAACAAAGCTTATATAGAGACTTTCCTAAGAATTCAATTGAACCAGAATTAAATCAAATTAAAGCTTTCACATGATCTGTCTAGTCAGACATGTCAGTGTATTAAATACTATATGAAGTATGGAAGTAACTAAAGCTCTGCTAGCAGTTTTTCATTGGTTTATGCTGTGTTCTCATTTTTCTGTTTATATTCATGAAACAACATGAAACAAAACAACATGCGTTATATGCTTTGTCATTACATTGTTTGTTTTATGCAGATGTAACAGCCTGGACAGTTCTCATGTGGAGAATGAACCAAGCTGCTGACAAAGGAATAGTTCCCCACTGCTCTGATCCCCTTAAAATAGATTTTCTATTCCTTCCTTTTCTTACTCTTTCTCTATCCCTCACGCACTCCCCTTTTTAATGCGTCCTCTCTTCTCTCACATGCTCTATGCTAAAAATATCCTGGAAGTCATGCTCTTCCTTTTTCTTTGTCAGGTGGAGTCTGGCTTCTTCCACGAGAGTGATGCTAAGACTGTGGGAAAGTCGATCAGGGACCGTGTGGCACTGATCAAATGGAGAAGGGAGAGAACAGTGTCAGCTGCAGCTGTAGTGGATCAAGGTGAAGGGGGACACAGGATCCAGATGATACCATCTCAGGGCTTTTCTGCTGGGCCTGCACATGCAGGACAGCCGTTACTGGAGCCAGAAGAGCAAGAGGCAGACCAGCAAAACAGACTGCGTAACCTCCCAGCCAGTGCCACCTCGGTGACATGTAAGAGGTTCTTTTGTCTTTCACTCATAAACACCAGCATCATCTCTGACTTTTTTAATAAGTGTGTGATTGCTTTGTCTCTGCAGCAGACGGCACACTTGACAGTGGCATGGGCTCAACTGTGTACTCAGACTCCCACAGCAGCCAGCAGAGTGTCCTCTACCAGTCCCTGCTGGAGCCGATTACTATGGCAACACAGCAGGTCTGTTTCAGGAGCATACACACCCAGGTGGACCATGTACATTCAGATTTATTAAAATACACACAATCTTTGAAAACAGATACATGGCCTTGGAACAGAACACAGCCGCCTTATGTTCATCTGTAGTCTACACACATACACACTTAGGAACATGTGCAGATCAGTCATTATTAACACAATGAAGCACAATAAGTGCATAACTTTTTCTCTGTGGTTTTGCTCGTAAGTTTGGTTATCCTCACCTTATTACATATGTGGGTCTTTTTTTTTGTTAAAATCTCTTCATTTTGGTAATATGTGTTTTGCTTTTGGGTTCCTCCTCTATCAGTGTGAGAGCAGTAGCTCTTTTCTGACAGATCGACCTCGATCCTGTGAAAGGGGAGAAGTATGGGGGGCAACGCTGAGTCCAGAGCTCAGGAGTCACTTGGGAGCTGCAACCCGGAGAGGAAGTGCCCCCGTTATTGACACACAGAGGGCAAAGCATCTCGTGCAACTCCATGCTCTCATTCAGTCCGAGAGATCAGTCAGTCCCACCCCCAAAGTACCAGAGAACCAGTCAGAACTCAGCCCCCCTGAATATCACTCAGAGTCAAAGGATAACTTCCCCTTTCAGAGTGCTCTGCCACTACTTCAAGTTTCCCCAGTCTCTTCACCCTCTGATTACCGCCGTCTCAGTGACACCAGCATCAAACTGTCATCAGAGACCAGCAGCGAGAACTTAACAGTGCCTGTGCCAAGTGTACGCAGACACTCTGACCTTACCAGTTTTCTTAGTCCAAACTCTCATCATAACCATCAGTATGCAATGCATAGAGGCCAGGTGTGCCAGGCCTGCCTCTCTTTGCTTTTTCTAAGGTCACGAGAAGGAAGCCACCGCCGTGCTTCTGTTATCTCACCAGCTCACGTCTGTCCATGTGACATTAGACACCATCATGGCACCATGGCCACCCCTGGTTACGGACGGCTGAAAGGTTCAAGTGATTGTTCTGATTTCTTACTGCTTCAGCAGTCCCTGTTAAATATAATCAGCCGCAAAGCAGCCCCCTGTCTCACTACACCCACCCAAGCCTCCCTGCCGCCCTCTTCAGCTGCCCACAGGCCTGCCTGCAGTGATGGAGATGGCAGCTTGAAGAGACATATCCTGAGTGGCAGTGTGGTTCGGGACCAAGAACCAATCCAGGACTGCAAGGATAAAATCTGTGTTGGAGAGCAGCAAGTTACAGAGGCTGTGGGATTGGTAGGTTACAATAGCAGACAAGTCGCTTTAGCTTCCCTTGAGGGACCAACGCCTGCTAAACTGATTCCTCCCAGCCTGTAGGAGATACAGCATTTTTTCTGCATGGAGCTGGTCTGATCTCCTGTCAGCTGTCTGACTCTTGCTGCGTGCATAGGCCCACAGAGCCATCCTCTTACAAATCATAGGCTTGATCCTGTTGGAGGACAAAGGCACAGTCTCTAACATACAGTGTTTCCCTGCTGATTAACTGTAATCAATCCCTTCTGGAACTGACCTCAATTTTAACATTTTCCCTTTCTGCTTTACTGGCCCAGTGCTACAGTTGTCTTGCTATTTAGCCTTGCTTGGATAGATGGCCTCTTATTGAAGAAGGTGTGGCTGTCTGATCTCCTTTTCTCTCGGTCTCTCCTACCATTTCTTCCTTGCATCCTTTTCTTAGCATACACCCATCACCACCTGCTCATTGTTAAAAAAGATGTTTCATGTACATAGTTTTACTCCTTATTTTTTCATTATACTTAAATCTGTGTAAAATCACCCCCAGTAGGGTCTAATTTTAATTTCTCTCTTTTTGCCCTCAGGCCACCTCAGCAGGTCATCAGAATCAACAGTCTATCCAAGGCCTGCCCTCTTCAAGCACACCAGTGCATGCACCACTGCAGTACCTTCAGCAGGGACACAGCTACCCTACTTCTCCTTATGCTGGCCAACACAGTGCTGTAGCCCCAGCACCTACTAGCTTATGTTCAGTTAACATCCAGCATGCCGTCAGTGCTGCTAGCTACACACCTCAAAATGTGCAGCAGACCCAAGATGCAGCAAGTATCTCAGCATCAGCAGTGCCACAGCATGTTGCACAGAGCTACCAGGCGCCAAGCCACCAACAGCAGCAGGCAGCAGCAGCAGCAGCAGCAGCAAGCTCTTTGACTTATCCATTAAAAGTCCAACAGCCTTGTCAGAACTATGTGCCCCCAGCTCAGCATCAGGCTCACCCAGCTTCAGGATACCCTGCACCAGTTCAGCAACAGACTGCTGCGGCAGCAACCACCCTGCCTTCACAGCAGCCAGCACAAGGCTATCCTCTTGCATCTGTAGCCCCAACTATGTCTGCTGTGGCCCCGTGTCCTCCTGCACAAGCTCCCAACACACTGCAACAGGTCCAAGTTGCAGCTAATCTGCCAAGTCAGCAGCTCGGTCCAAGCTCCTCCACACCAGCACTTTATAACCAACAGACATCTATTCAGCAAGAGCACCAACAGCTCTCACTGCAAAATACACAATCCAATATTCAGCTTACACATCATGCTGGGCAGGCATATATTCAGCCTCCACTCCAACATGGCCAAGAAACTCCTAGCATACACAAACAAATGGCACAACAGCCTAATCCTACCCACTATTCTCAAACTGTTCAGTCATCTGGTCAGCAACAAATGCACACCCCAACTCTACAAAAGCACAGTCAGAGAACCATGCAATCTACGGTTGAACAGGTTCAGACCCCAGGGTCTCAACCTCACCCCACGGCAGCTCCTGTGCAGGTTGCAACCACACACCAGAGTTACCCTGCTGCAGGTCTACCTGATGCTGCCTCCCAGAGCTGTGCACATTCTACCCTCAATGTGCTCCATCAGCAAACTGCTCCAGCTCAGAGCCAGTACATCCCTGCACAGTCTACCGCTCCACAGACGTATGGGGGGACTAACCAGGTAGTGACTCCACAGAGCCTTCCAGTCTCTATCCAGCAGAGCCAGGCTGCACCTATCACCAAACAGGTGAGTGAACAGTGTTGTTGATCACTGTAAAGTAAATTGTAGCTTGGTGGCATACAGAGTGACCCAGTTCTTTATTTGATGTTTGTTTTACTTCCTCTGACCTCGCCCTGTTTTCATTTTTCATCAGTTTCAACCCTCTCTTTGCATCGGTGCTTTCCTGAATCAGGTAGAATGCTTTTGTCTCAACATTATTTGTCACTGTTGAACTCAATGTGGAAGGGACAGAAAATGATGCAGTTAAACAAATGAACAATATTAAGGCAATATTTCAAGCAGCATTTTAGGCAGCAGATGCACCTACCTTGATGAACTGCTGCGGCATGTGTCTGTGTCTGGTGCTCACGCAGACTGCGTTGCTGTAGCTGTGCTGCTGCTGTCAGCCCTATCTTTTACATTGAAATTTGGCTTTAGATAATGGCCATCATCAAAGCAATAACAGGTTCTGCGGCTGCTCTTTGTGTTTGGTAAGAAGAGGTTCTTTGACGCACACGCACAACTTACACAGGCACCGTGTCTCAGGCCTTGTGGTGCCTAGTTTTGTTTTTTTTTTTTTTACAGCTGAATTGGAACCAGCTGTGTTGGTGGACAGCAGGTGAATGAGAAAATGAACAGCCCAGTAAACAGGAGTTTCCTTGGGCAACTGCGGACAGAAAAATAATTGAGCAGTAGTGAAAACAATAACAGTGTTTTAGCCGCTGCATCCGCCAGCCCTCCCAGGCTTACTCTGTGTCTGTGGTACACAGAGCTCCAGTATATGCAGTAGACTCACACTGATTCCAGGCTTAGGGACAGGATGGAAAATGTGTGCTATTCTCATCTCGGTCAATAGCAGGAAACGCAGATTTCCAAAAGGAGAGATGAAACTGTAATCCCTGCCATTATTGAACTTCCTCCTTCTTTTTCTCCCTCTTCATATTGTTCTTCTGTAGGATGTCCCTGTTGGTCAAAACATTTCACAGCTTGGACAAGAGGGGCAAATGCATGGTCAGAGTCTCAACCATTCAGCTTCCGGTGTGCCACAACAGTCAGTGGCTCCGGCTACTGTCCAACAACTCCCACCTCTGCAGATTTCAAACTCTCTGCCACCAACACACCCACCCCAGGTATTTTTAGTACATTCTCACCTCTTATGAGAATAGTCAAAAAATAGTTTTGATAATACCCATTGATTTTTTTCTTATATCTGAGCTATAATATGTGTCAGAGTTTTTTCTAGCTTGGATTATGCAAACCCATAACAAACAAGATTTGAAAAAGTTATCCTGATGCATAGTCTCCCTGTGTTCGCACTTCGTTTTCAAGATCACTTGAATTTCCTCTATTTCTTTCTTTCTTTTTTATCTTTTTATTTAGTTTGCTTCACAGTATCCCACTGTCCAGGTGATGACAGCTGTGACTGACTATGAATCCTCCTACCCCCACTCCTGCACTGCCCCTCACCCTTCAACCTCTTCCTCTCTTAATCCCATCTTCCTTTCACCTGGACAGACCCTCCCTGTGACCCCCTCTGTCTCCCCTCTTTCTCCTCTGCACACGGAAAACGCATTAGTTTCACCCATTCCAGTGTCCCTCATACCTTCCCCATCGCCTGTGCTGGGCAAGGTGGGACCCACATCCCCACAGCACCAGCCCATCACTGCTCTGCAGCAGAATGTTAGATCTGAAGCTTCACATTCACAACCTGTGCTCATATCAGCACTAACCACCCATTCCATACACACACACACTGCCTCCTCCCAGCACACAAACCCTCCCACAACTGGCAGCACTCGGCCTCTGATACAGGTAATTATGATGGCTGCAATGGAGTGCAGATGTTTACCAAGAGGGAGTGAACTGGAACCTTTAAGTCTTATAATCTCTGTTAGACTGTTTTAACATCTTTGCCTGTATCACCAAAAGTGTTGTTTTTAGAACCATGGTGCTGTGGTTTTGTGGCTAAAGGATAGTAAAAAAAATATATTTTCAACTTCTTAGTAAATAATGCAGATTAAAAATGACTTTAGTCTCTGCTGTTGCATTCAGTGGGACATGTGTTACATCCTGAACCTCATAGACAAAATCCTGCAAAATATCTTTTCAAAGGAATTCTGAAGAAGTGCCCTAACAGTGAAATGTCTAATTATAATAATAGTCACAAATGAATAATGTGTCGTCTATTTTGTCTTTAATTACAGATTCCTCCGCAGGCCCAGGTCAGCCATCCTGAGCTTTTCCCCTCTGCTCAGCTTCTTCAACCTGCAGTCTTTTCCGCACCTTTGCAGAACGGGTCAGACCCAGGTACAGCCACCACTGCTGCCCAGCTGGACAACAGGAACCCAAGCCAGCTGCCTCCACAGACTCAACCCCAGAGTCAGGTTCAGAGGCAGATTCCTGTGCTGCAGCCCTCTGACTTTCAGAGAGCATCACCTGGGTCTGCCAACTCCTGTCTGAGTCAGCAAAAACAGCTTGGTGCTGCATGTCAGGGTCCAACAGAGACCAGCATGGAGGTATGGGCACATGACTCACTTTCACACTTGTGAGTTCTCACTACTCTCTTTTGCTCTGCCTACCTTGCTATGAAAAGGTAGCACTGCACTCATGTGGTATCCCTGCACTTTCTCTCAAGTAAATGTCAGAAAAGTAATCCAAGACAAAACAGTGGACTATTGTTTGACTCTGGCTTGATTCAGTTTCTCTGGTTGTTTGTTTCTGTGTTGTCTGTAGGATCAAGCCACAGAGAAACACACTGGAGGACAGAGCTATGACAGGTACAGGCCTATTCTCTCCTTAGTCATCTTTGCAGGGGACAAGTCAATACGCATTTCTTAAAACTGCAGAAGAACCATAGCCAGCTCTCAGGTGCTCTAAATGGACCTTAATCCCTAGCACAACACTCTGTCTGATAAGCAGTTTCATGAGTGTTGAAATGATACATTTTGTCTCGAACAGTTTTCTGTCCTCTCTTACTTTGGACTTAGAGATTTGAAAGGCCCATTGTTACAGTGTCATGGTGGCCACACTAATACTCAGAGAAGTCCTATATTGAGAAGATCCGCAGCAAAACCTTTCATTAGTTATTATTTGTGGTATAATGTGAACCTAATTGACATTTCAGCTAGACACAAACGTCTGTGTTAACTCTGAGGAACACACTGATTTCATCATCTTTATCTTTTATATTACTGCAACCAGTGGCTACTGGAGCTCAGAAATTTTTCACAAAGTTTACTTGTTCCTTCATTATGGATAAGCAGACAGCTTAGCCTCCACAAATCTATATCCCCTTAAAGCTTAAGTAGAGTTAAGCATCATTCATGGCTGATTTATCAGACTTCCGCCAAATCCTGCAGGCATTCCAGAGCAGCAATATATATCTAACCTTTTTTACAGAGCTCTATATTAAGGAGAAGGGAAAGTAAAGACTGTTTTTTTTTTCATTTTTAGGGCAATATTTCTGTCTATTGTACTAAGGGATTGTGTGATATTATAATTCCTGTGTCTATAATATCCCTTAAATGATTCCTTTCGGCATGTTTGTGCCAACAGGAATTACATTAATACTTACCTTTCTTCACTTAAACCAGTGTCAACTCTGATGCCACGTCAGGAAAGGAGATGAGCGATGGTTATGAGGGGACACATGGAGGTAAAAGTGATGGGAAAGTTCGCAAACACCACCGCAGGTCCACTCGCACTCGTTCTCGGCAAGAGAAGGTCAGCAGGCCAAAGCTCAACATGCTGAATGTGGGTAACCAAAATATAATCAAACAAGAAACATGTTTCTTTGAGCCCTTGTCCAAACTTATTAGACAGTCTATTAGCATATTGCTCTGATTGCAGGTGTGTAACACTGGTGATAAGATGGTGGAGTGTCAGCTGGAAACTCATAACCATAAAATGGTCACTTTCAAGTTTGACCTGGATGGAGATGCACCAGAGGAGATTGCTACATACATGGTATGTTGGAATGACTGCCGCTTCCTATCTGAATTCATAAAAAAGGTTTCTGTAGTGTGCTGTAAGCTGTGCATTGCCTGAGATGCTTTCTTATGGCTTAGAACTCTTAAACTCCCTGTGCTGCTGTTCTCAGCTGCAATGCAGCAAAAAATCTTTGTCTGTCTCTCTTTCTCCTTCTCTCTCCTCCAATCCCTACCAGTTTATACTGGGCTCATATTTTTAGATGGATGAATATGCCATAGCTGCTCCACCAGCATACTGCATTGTGTATAAAATAGGTGGTCCAGTGCAAAAACCTACTTGTGAGGCTTATATATAAGTAGTATATTTAATTAAATTTTGTTATGTAAAATGCTTAGAAATATATATATTTTAATAAACTTGGTAAATGATGCAAAAGTAGTAGATTTTTCTACACCTTTAGACCTGCATTTGAATTTTCTTTACATTGGTAGAAAACTACATTTAGAGATAGGGCATGAATTTTAATCATTTTCTTCTCAATATTTTTCCCTCCTAAACATGCTTGGGTATCTGTTTTTCTTGGCACAGTTTATGTTAAGTATAATTTAAAAAGCTTAACTACTAATGTTCCGTTGCCCTTTTCTCCATCATTCCCCTTTTAGGTGGAGAATGATTTCATCCTTCCTTTAGAAAAAGAAGTTTTTATAGAGCAACTGAAGGACATTGTGGACAAGGCAGAGGACATGCTAAGTGAGGACACTGAGGGAGAGAGAAACTCTGACCAAGGGGGCAGCCCAAAGCAGAGTGAGGGAGCTGGCACACTGGGCACAGAGGTGAGAAAGGAACTGTTGACAGGTAATAGAGGCAATGGCGTATCTGTCTTAGTTCCTCTGCCATGGGTGCATAATCCTGACAACACACTCAAGATGACTCTGCATGCAATGCTGCCAAGGAGAGTTGCCAAAAATTTCATTCTTGCTGACATGACATTTTGATCTAACTGAATTTATTCCTGAGGTTTAGCTTTTTGGAGATTCCTTTTTAAATGTCTATTAAATTGATGCACATAATCACATCTGTATAGTATCCTGTATAATCCTTTCTTTTCTTTAGGGAGTGAAGGCCTCCACTCCCAGCACTCCACAGCTGGTGTACCAGCAAAATGGTAGGACTCAGGGGCAATTTGAAATTATACATTCACTCAAGCAAAATCCATTTACACTTTTCAGTTCCAATTAAAGTCAGCTGCTGCCTTGTACATTTGCATTCTTTAGAGGTGTGGCATTAGAATGACAAAGATTTAATGATTTACTATAAAATCAGCTTTTTTATTCTTTTGCTAGTGATGTAGTCAGTGATTGTCAGTTCTTACCTTTAGCACTTCTATTGACTGCATTTTAAAGAAGATGTGGATTCATGAGTTTTCCCACCTCTCTGTCCTTGACAGTCCTCCACACTGGCAAGCGCTGGTTTATAATATGCCCTGTGGCGGAGACGCCTGTGTTAGACAAAGAAAAGACCACGTCAAACACCTCTACAGTCCAAGGTAAGCTGCACACTCAGAAACAAAAAGCATCGTTAATACTTTGCTTATGTCTCTGTATTTATTGCTTACTAAATGAAATTCATTAATATGAGGATTTTCCTTCTCTGCCAGGATTATGTTTTCCATAGAATAAACTTAATTTCTTGTATCTTATATGGTGATGTTGATAGTGAGGATGCTGCGCATGCATTACAGTTGGGGTCAGTTATGTAAGAGTGCTTCTGCAGTAGTTCTAGGCAGAAATGAAGAGCAGGATTTATACTCCAGCTGACAGAGCCTGATGGGGCAAGACAAGCAGTGATGTAACACTCTGGCACCCACAGGACCTAGCTCCTGTTCTTCATGACTGCCTTTAGCTGGACTGAGAACAGACTTCCAATCTAATCATTTTCTAATTAAGCCTTTTTATTTCTCCAGAATCTGAAAAGTCTGCCTCGTCTTCAGTTGGACCCAACAACAACAAAACTGCAGTCACATCTTTGTCCTCCCAAAGTCCATCCTCCTCTTCCTCCTCTGTACCCCCTGCAGCTCAGGCTACAGTGAAACCTCAAGACCAAGACATTGACAAAGCCCGGATCCAGCAGCCTCAGCCCCGTTTAACCAAACATGCCCTTACTGCTGCAAGTGCCAGCCATCACAGTCCTCTTCCTGTGGAAGAACCTTGCATCTCTGCTGTCTCTATGGTAACGGATATGCCATGCTGCGCTATTGTGCCACCTGTCTCTCTGGATGTAAACGCTATCGATAAAGAAGCTGCTGGTGGTTTGGCCACCTCTAAGATAAATCAGCCTAATCAGAAGTCCAGTCCGACCGGAGAGCTGCCCCCTCAGCTGGCCTCCCATCAGTCTGTGGTCCTGCAGCAACCCTATGCCACACCCATACAGCCTGGGACGGTCACCTCACAGCCTCAGAGTCCAGCACATCAGACATCCCAGAACTCCCAGTCATCTAGCCACCAGCAGCCAGGAGAGTCTGACAGTGAGGGACCACGCAGGGTGGAGTTTGTTGACCGCACCATTAAGACTTTGGATGAGAAGCTGAGAAACCTGTTGTACCAGGAGCATGCGCTCTCCCAGTCCTCCAGCATTGCGTCTGACCCCCAGGCCTCCATTACAGAAGGAGTCGGCTCTCTCCCAGTCTCAGATGGCCAAAGCACTGAGGGAACACTTGCGAAGAAGAGAGGGGAGCCACTGGTAAAGTTCTCTGCCTGTGTGTCTGTGTGAGAGAGAGGGAAATCTGAGCATTCAAACATTGGTTAGGGACTGATTTAATGGCAGCATCATTAAATCGTTTTCCTGCTCTGTGTTATTGATTTAACCATTGGCTGTAAAAAGAAGGACCAATACTGTGTTTAGAAAGAGAGGATGGTAACAAAATTACTGCTGTCAGCACAATAATTCATCATGATCTCCTCCTCTGGCAGCTTCATTTTGTGTGTGTGTGTGTGTTTGTGCTCACTTTGTGTGAATGCATGCCAAAAAAAAAAATTAGGGTCTGACTCATTCAGACAAAAAACTGAGGTCAGAAGAGGATAATAGCTAGCCTTATAGCACTCATCTGGCACATCTAGAGATTTACCAATTGCCATTATTCAAAATGATTGCAACCTACCACACACA
>JAPZDV010000002.1:18271530-18298099 GCA_029814665.1 Acanthurus lineatus | reverse complement strand
CAACCTACCACACACACCTTTCTTTCTTTTTAATTTTTTTTCTCTTTTAGCCTCAGATTCCCGAGCGCACAGACAGTGTGGGCGCACTAAGTGACTCTGCAGTGGCAGGTTGGTAAAATTAAATTTAAGGTCGATATCAGTCACTGCATTATTGTAAAGAGAATTGTCAGTTTTTTTTTTAAAAAATTACTCTTTCTGCTCCTTTAGCCAATAACAGGGTTTTGAACAGACGAGATGTGACCTGCTGCCCCAGCTCATTTGGCTCCAAAAGTCGTTTTCAAGTAAGAGCCAATTTCAAAACTCTTAAGGGCAAATCTGATTATTATAAATGTCATATGATAAAATGAAATTCTAAAACATCTCATGACTTGTGCCATTGTTCCTCCTTGGTCGAGTTTGTTGCTTAAACATTGCAATAGTTGATGATGTTTGTAAGCCTTAGCTTTGTTATGAACGTAGGCTCTCTTCCTTCCAGGTCATCCCCACGCCACCAGAAGTCATCTGCAGCTTAGAAAAAAGCAAAACAAGTTCCAGCACTTGCAATTCCCCTGCACCCTCTAGTGGTTCTGGAGGGTCTCACAGCCACACCCAGGGCAAAGAGGACAAGGGAAAGGGCAGTGTGGCTGTAGGCAGGTCCTCTCTATCAGCTGCAGCTGATAATGAGAATGCAGGAACATCCAAAACCCACAACAGTAACCGTTACTCTGCTCCACCAAACTTCTACCAGACCACCAGCACTTCTAGCCCTGATCTCGGCATACGCAATATCCCCCGGGCCCAGACGATGGACACTCCAACCCGTCACCACCATCAACACTCCTCTCACCTCTACTCTGACTCAGCAGATGAGGACAGCAGCAGTATAGCCCTTCCTCCAGACCATCCCGCTCCCCCAGCTCATGCCCTGTCCGAGCACAGTGGAAGCGACCTTATGAAGAGGGCAGTGGCCTTTCTGCGTCGATCTGGTCGGAGCAAAAGTGAGCAGAGCTCCGATTCACCAAGCCGACAGCCCGTGGCAATGAACGGTCACGCTCCCTCGCCTTCTGCAGGACATGTCCATTCATCCTACATCAGCAGTGACAATGACTCTGAGTTTGAAGACGCAGATATGAAGAAAGAACTACAGAAACTGAGAGAAAAGTAATGTGCACACACATGCACTCAGTGACAGCTGCACAAACGTGTAACAATCTATCAGCAGTGTTTTCATGAAGCCTTGCACTTTTGAACCTCAACTGTTCTTGTCACTTTACAGAACCTATTTATATATATTGTTCTACAGTACTGTGGGTTTCCTTTTCAGTTCTCATGGCCATACTGCTGTAATTGCAGTTTTTTTAACTAATTGAGCTGAAGAAAGAGGCTTTAGTGGAAGGCCTGTGAAGTAAATCACTGAAAGGGACACATAACAAAAGACTATTAATTGACTAGCAGCCTTTCAGAAATATGACAGTTTCATATATGTCTGTTCTCCCCCAGACACATGAAGGAGATCTCTGAGCTGCAGGCGTTCCAGAGGAATGAGATTGAGCGTCTATACAAGGAATTGGGCAAAACACTGCCCCCCAATGTTGGCCTGCTTCATGCTGCACCCCCAAGTGGCCGCAGGCGCAGGGCCAGCAAACACAAGCTGAAGGCTGGAAAACTGCTCAATCCAATGGTGCAGCAGCTCAAAAACAATCTCAACACCTCCACAGAGAGAAAAGGTGTGTGGGTTGGGATAGTGTTGTGATAAGTGGCTTATGTGATGTTGTTTTCAACACAAGTTAAAACACAGGAATTGCGTCAGGTTCAGAAAAACGGTGGGAGTGTGATTCACTCTGACTCACACTTATATCTTAAATATCTTTTTTTGGCGTTAAGGTGAAAGTGCTGCCAGTTCATCCGGCTCCCCAGCTAAAAGTTCAATTCTCTCAGATGGCTCTGCTCACTCCAGTGGCAGCTCCAGCTCTAGCAATCGGCCCAGCACATCCCCAGAGAAGGTCCACACTCAGCAACCTTGTTCCTTGAAGGGTTCCTTCTCCTCAGACAACATCTACGCAGGGCAACATGGTGACGTTACAGCCAACCAAGCTGGCCCTGGCCAAGGTACATATTGCAGGTTCATGAGCATGCTGATGTGTGTGTGTGTGCGTGCGCGTGTGCGTTTCTGTTTGTGTGTTTGCTCTTGTGCATGTGCGTGTGTGTGTGGATAGGACATCCTATCAACCAAACAGCCAGTGGGACTAAGTAATCTTTATCAATGTTAATGTGTGTCATACTGTTCATAGACAGCTTTTTGCAAGTAGAATCAAGTCTCACCCTGAAGGATTAAAGACACAAACAGGGGCCTCATTTAAACTGCAAAACTGTAAATGTGTTACTGTATTTAGGCCACCTTAAATACTACATGTACAACATTATAAATCAAAATGTTGAACATAAACATGCATCCTAATTTGCATCCTAAATTCACAAAAGTAAATTAAAGTAACAATTTTCCTTCATGATTTCTTTACAGGCTGCATAAACAAGGAACAGTGAGTTAATATTCAGTTCATGCTAATAACTTTATGTTAATATGCCAGGAAGCATAGTGCCGAAAATAAAACGAAAGATAACAGAAAACTTGAGAAATTAAAAAATTTATACAAATATGATTATAAATAATGTTCAATAAATATGACTCATAATTTAGTATCCCTTGTAAAAATAGGAGCAGTTTCCTTTTTATCAGTAAGAAACTTTTTGTAGTTTGTCCCAGTGTTTTGGCAGTATTTTTAGCAGTTACTGCAGCATCTCTCCTCATAAAATGTCATTGTACCGCTTCATCTCTGCATCTCATCTTGATGCACTTCTTTTATGTGATAAGCTGTAACAGTTAGCCTATTTTTTAAGTGGAAAATGTTTTAATTTAGCTAAGATAGTGAAATATTCAACAGCTTTATGCAGCAGTTGAAAAAAAAATGAAATCATTTTTGTTAAAGCTAAACTACAGTCAAGGTCTGTCTGATTGAAATCCCCCTACAACCTTTATTATTGTGCAACTTGCTGATTTTTTACATTTAAATGTTTATTTTATTTGCTCCAAAAATGCGTTTTCTAATAATTATTATTTGATCATTTTAATGCACTGTGCGAACATTTTAGGTGAAAGAATTTTACCTCTTGCTATAACAAAAATAATTTTAGGGACTGATGTTGCAAATAACTTTTAAAATTGAAGCTATAAACACTGTAAATATATGTAACTGATCTCATCAAATGCGGAATAATAAATTAATATTTTACAGGTAAGCAAACAACAATATCAGCGTTAAAACTCAAGCATTCAAACACAATACCCTCATCTGATTAGTTTTTCCCTCCATTACTAGTTGTAATCTATGGCTGAAATGTCCTATTTATCACCGGATAATATAGTGGGATCCTGCATAGATTGCACTCCTTTCTAGTATCCTTTGCTGGTGCTTTTGATGGTGGGGGTTTCTCATCCCAGTCTCTGTGCACTTTTACAAAGTGTCTCTCTTGTTTCTTCTCTTCTTCCCTCTTATATTCATTTTTACAGGCTGGACGGTTTACCACCAAACGTCAGAGAGAGTCACCTATAAATCTAGTAGCAAACCACGCACTAGATTCCTCAGTGGACCTGTGTCTCTGTCCATCTGTTTGTATTTGTTCTTTTCTATTTCCCCTCACTCATTTCCATCTTTGTTTAATTTATCCTCTCTGCCAACCTTTTTCTTTTTTAATTTATATGTACTAGTAGATATTCTATTTCACCTTCCTTACAGGCCTCCTCACTTGGCATACATCACCCATTTTCTATCCCTACCACTCACCCCCTCGATAATTATTTTTTTCTGACCGCCAGAGGATATCCCTCACATGCACACACTGATGATGGTTTTCAAAGCTCACATGAATTAAGTTAACGTAGTTAAGGTAAAAAAAACACACACCACCAGAATTCAAGGCTTGTTTAGCTAGGACATGTCTCCTTTCCATCTTAAAGCAATCAGTAAACCAGGTCATATTTCTGTGTAACTTGTGTTCAAGCTAATGACTCTGATGGAAGTCCATTTGTCTTTTAGACATTGCAATTGATGCAGAAGTGTTTTTGTGGAAAATGAAGACAATCAGCACTGTCAGCACCCAGACTTGTTTTGTCACTTCCCGAAAAAGCTTAGCACCCAAACTTTCATTGATAAAGTCGGTGCTGTTTTGGTGCAAAGCCTTTTGTGTCAGGTTTATTTAAAAATACGTGTCAAAGCTATGGGTTTCCTGTTCCAAGCATCTGGTATTTACACTGGATTTCTGATGGGAGTAAATCTGTGACCTGTTACTCTTTGCAAAGACATTCCCATAATAAATTAGACTTTCAAAATATGAAATTTAATGTTGGTACATCCAGTGATAGTATAAAGGAAGACACTGGCAGACAGCAATCTACACACATTATGTAGAGTTGCAAATTCAACTCTTTATTTAGACAGCATAATTGGAAAAAATGTTGCAAAAATTTGTACTAATAGCTGTAAATTTATAATTCCAGTCAGACATTTTGTGATCTGTTATCATTGCACCAGTCCTGACAGTTGCAGGATGACTTTAGCTTTTCACCCTGTGCTGGCATTTTAGGTAAGTAGATGAAAAAAGTAGCATCGGCTCTGTTAATTTAAAATTACTCGAAAGAATCTGGCCACCATTCAGTTTCTAGGCATGAAGATTGAGAAGTAAACATTTCCAGGGTGCCCATGCCTCTCATTGATCAATGTGTTTGGCCTCCGAAAGACAGGATGCAAGTAAATTTACACAGTTTTCCTCTGGCAATCATCCACAATTCACAAAACCACGGCTACATTCATAATGATTCATTTGTGGTTTAATGCCCCTTACCCCTCATATAAATGCTTTGTGCTGTGCTTCTGGCTTTATAAAATAGACCCCGCAAGAGCACTGGGGCGAGTTCTCTCCAAACATGGGCCTGAGGTCAGATCTAAAATAAAACAGTGTGCCTGTTTGGGTGTGTGTGTGAGTGTGTGTGTGAGCGAACGTGTATTTACCAAAGCCTTTATACCCTATTTGTTTGTTGTGTGTTTCCATCCACTGTTAATTTTTATTGTACAACATCTCCCAATTCGAGGCACTTTGCCCAAGTCAGTAATCCTCTGTATACTAACACAGAGCGCCCCCCCCTCCCTCGTCAACCCCTCCCTGATAGGCAGGGCCCTTTGCTGTGATAGAGGAGAGCGCTCTCTGTCCTTCATGTTTGGACGGAGAAGACGTGCATGGTGCAGGCGCCAGGCAGGGCACTGATGGAGACTTGCTCCGCCATATGAAGGGCTGTATCATCAATATTACTACTTTTCTTTCTCCTTACACCTCTCCTGAGTTACCTGCATGTTTCTAACAAGTGCTGACTCTCATGAGTTCCAGCTATTATCTGTGTGCTCTTTCAGTTCAAAGTTTTATTTATTTTAGTTTCATGTTTCGTTTCACAGGCATTCTCACATCGACAAAGGGATCGCTTTTTAATCCAGGCTTCAGTCTTCCTTTCTTAGAAAACACTCATTATCTTGTTATGGTCTCTCCCTTTCAGCCAATGGACCATTAATTCAAACTTAATCTTACAAGCAAACAAATATCAGAATTATTCATAAATGTGAATAAGATGAGTGACTGTATTTTACCAGATTTCTTTCAAACATAAATTATTTAAAAAAAGAAAACCATCATTTTCAGTTATTATGATTCATTTAATCCTGACAAGGTTACTAGAAACACAGAGGCTAATTAACATGCAACATAACAAACACGTCAGGTTTGCTATCTCTTTTTTGGGCTTGTCAGATGCACCTTCCAACAGTCAAGCTTTCAAATGATTGCCCATATTTAAAGAAAACACCAACTATAGATTCTGTCTCTTAGTCCTCCTCACTGATTTTTCAAACCCCTGTCCTCCCTTTCCTCTCTCTCTCTCCCTGATTGTTTTAGTAGCTCAATGTGCTTTTGAAGCAGCTTGTCCACATACTTGTGGTGTGCAGTGTGTCCTGGCCTAACTGTTTCTGTCTTGTGCTGTTTTACCTTTTTATAGGGTCCACTCTGAAACGACTATGTCTAGGCAAAGAGCGCAGTAGTAGTAACTATCTCATTTACTTTTCTTACTGTCTGTCTTCTTAACTCTGTCCCCACTATTTTAGTCGTCCTTAATGTTTGTATGTGCACTTTATTTCTCTCTTTTGTTTTGTCACTGGAAAATGTGGCAGTTCTTGTTAAAAATGTGGGTACTACACAGATTGTTGCATTAATTTATGTTTATTGTTTTGCATGGCAGTGTCGATGTCTTGATCGCTGAATTTTGTCATCGCTTGCATATCGAACATTTCATTTGACTGTAATTACTCATGAAAGTCATTTATGTTGCAATCCTTTGGCTGCTATGTTGGCAAAATGTGTCACAGAAATAAAGTTATACATGCATTTGCCCTGGGCCTCAACAAAACCTTTAGGACTGTTGTCAAAATAATAAAAGTTGGCTTTCATGATGGTGATTTTATGAGTTAATTGTGTCAAAAGTGCCTTAAGTTTCCGCCATACAGCAGCCAATTGATTTGACTGTCTGATTCACTGACTTGGCCAGATTGTTCAGACTTTTGTGATTTTTTTTTTTAATTTTTGTTTTTTTCAGGGTCTTCTCTCAACACCGCATCAGCTCAGACCGCCGCCAATCAGACACAGCCGTCACTCGCTGCAGCCACATCCTCGCCGTCTCCTCAGCCAATCACACGCCTCGCTCAGGTCCAGACCAACAACAGCAACAACAAGAGGGGCACCTTCACCGATGATCTTCACAAACTGGTAGACGACTGGACGAAGGAGACCGTCGCAGCAGCCAATCAACCACGGCCCTCCCTGAACCAGATCAAACAGCAGAGACGCCAGCAGGACCTGGAAGGCAGAGCACCACCTATGGGAGCAGCGACACAGGAGGTAGTCAAAATGGAGATGTGCAGTCAGGGATAGATAATTCATTTTATTGGGGTTGTACTTAAGATTTGTGAAATTTGGTGTACTTAAGAGGCAGTACTTTGTACAACACCTCCCTTCTATTTCAGATGAAATGCCATGTTGGTCCCAGCAAGTTCCAGCTGCCGCTTTCCTGTCCCCTGACTGCTGCTTTAGGCCCTGGTATGCCCACAGCCCTAGCTTCTAACTCCTCAGCAATGCTCCCTCCTGGCTACCTCTTGCCAACAGGCTCCTATGGCAGGATGGTTCCTGCTCCTCTTTACCCCCAGCAATGGCCCAGCTTGCCTAGTCCTGTAGGGTCCGTGGGTCCTGTAGGCCTGCTTGGTGCTGCAAGAATGATGCCCTATGCCACAATGGCAAACCAAGGGATCAAAGCCTACCCTCTGGTCATACATGACCCTGAGAAAAGCCCCTGTCCGAAAACCACTAGGACTACCTAATCTGCAAGCTGCAATGTGTTAAGTGTGTGTGTGAGCAGGATTTCCCAACTCCATTCTGTTTTGGTTCACCAGAGCCAAACACATGTACATAATCTAATCTTGTAAATAACATAAAGAGAGTGTTGATTTTCTGTATTCAACACCTATATCTGTAGTTACGTGTGTGTGAGAGAGCGAGAGAGAGAACGTGTGTGTGTGTGTGTGTGTGTTACACAGTACATGTTAAGTGTATGTCTTGATACCTAATGCTTTTTGGCTTTGGTCTTGACTAAACTCAGCCATACAAGACATTTTTGTCTGCAGTCACGAAAATGAAATTTCACTTAATTCTTTCTTACTGCGGTTTTTTAAATTGATTTAGCCTTTCTCTGTGTTGCGTACACGTTAAACACTACATTGGAATCCAAAAACCAGTGGTTTGAGATACAATAACAGGACAGTATTCATGATGATGATGTTTGAAGAAATGTAGTGCCTTGAACATTGTTTTTTTTTTTTTTTTCCTTCTGTGAAACAAAGCATGTCTGCAACCAAGTTATTTTATTGGATGGTATCTTGAGTGCAGTCTCTCTTTATTTTTTTTTTTAATGCATTACAGACACTTTTGTTTTTGGTTTACATATGAATGCCCTTGTAGAACTGCACTATTAACACAGTATATGCTCTTATTTAAATAATAAAATCATGTTTTAGCCCTTGTTTACTTTCCACCCCTGTGACAGATGGAATGCCATAGTGGTGTGATGTACCGTTGCCTTTCAGAAACAAATGGTTAATGTACGACTGATGAGAGAGAGAGAGAGAAAAAAAAATTACGCCAGCAGCCAAAATCCACTCTTTCAGGGTCAAATGGTTCAGTCGGACACGGCCTCTGTTAAATAGGACACCTGACGTGTTGGACAGCACAGGAGTTGGCAGTGTTGTATCCTTGTGCTTAGAGGGAAGGCAGTGTCCAGAGCCATATATATACTGTACATAGTTGTTTCTACAGTATAGAGAATGCCTCTGGTAGTATTCAAAATTAGAATGTAGCAATTAATGTGAAGGCTTGAGGCTCAAAAGTGCAATTTAACCCCTCCACAAAGCTTTGATCGTGGTCTTGCCACAAGCCTTATCTCTGATGTGTGCAACAGGAGCAAGCTGAAAGGCTGAACAAAGTCACAAATCCCTAATCAACAGATAAGTGTTACCAAGCAAAGTATAAGCAAAACAGAAACACCAACCACACTCTGAATTCACTCCTGCTCAACGCCTCTCAACTTGGCTGTCCTATTACTCAGCATACACTGTATGTAAAGTGTTTTGTGCAATCACCAGTTAAGGCTGATGTTTTTTAAATTATTTGATGTTTAACGCTTGACTTTTTGATGCTGCTATCGTCTGAGGTGATTTCCACTGTACAGTTACAAAATTCTATTCACATAAAGAAGGTACTCAAAATAAAACCTCCTCAAATTAAATTAACAAACAAGACACTCACAAAGCAGTGTAATTGCCTTGTTGAAATTTTGATGTTGTGATTTTGATTTACCAGGTTACTTTTCATGACAGCCTCTTTTTTTTTTTTTCCTTTTTCAGTAATATATTGCAAAATTCAAATTATACTTGATGCGGGAGATTTGCACAACATATAGTCTCCCTTATTCTAACCTGTGTTAAAGAGTTTCCTACACTGTATATATAGTGGGTGTCACCGCCTGTACTTTTTTATCACTGACAAGCATGGCCAACTTTTCATGCTCCACAACGCAAAGATAAACAATACAGCTAATATGGTTAAAAAAAAACTTCACATGTCCACAACACATTTGAAATGTTTCAGCACCCCAATCCTGCCAAGCTGTGAACTGTACAGTTTTCTTGTAGTTTATATTTGTACATTTTTGTCTGTTCTGACTGTAGGGGGTGTTGGTGGTGGAGGGGTTGCTTTGATGTATATTATTCCATCAATTCGGTTTGAATTGGACCTTTTATAGGATATTATGCAGAGTCTTCTGCTTTGGTGAATTACTTCCAGTAGTAAGAGATTTCTGTTCTCTGTCACTTGTATCTGGTATTTTTTTCTTTTTTCTTTTTTCTTTTCTTTTTTTTTTTCTTTTTTTGTTCCACCTCCCTCGCTGCTAACACATGGGGAGCAGACGAGGGGATAACAATTTTGGCATATTCATTTGGATGCAGTGATCAAACGGAGAGCTGAAATGCACAGAGGAGGAGGAGCAGTCCTGACACCTCCTACTCGACTCATCTCACTTCTCTCTGGACAACATTGCCCCCTGGTGAATATGCTGCGATTGTCAAAGGCTTGCTTTTAAAACTGTGTGGGATTGCTTCTGCCTGCTGTATGTCCCACTGCATTACCCCACCCAACCCTGCTGCACTCTAATCACAGACTGTATGTTGAGAGAGAAATAAATATTATTTTGTGCTTGATGGTTTGTTTCATGGTTGTTTTTATTTCAAAGGGTTATACTTTATTACAGCTATTGTAAAAGTATATTTTTTTCTGAGTGCTGAAAAGCTCGTGTAACATGAAATAAACAGTCAGGGTCATTTTTATCAAAGATGTTAATTAAGAGTGTTTTTAATTTTAGTCAAAGGGAATGTTTGTAGACTTATTTAAAAGTGCGACGTGAACTCAGGTTAAGCCTGTCTTCACGCTCAGTCCTGCCGACATTTTGAAACAAAACCACAGATTCGCAACCATCAACGCGGCCCATGGGAAATTTTCGATTGAGGTGAAATAAAGAAATAAATCATCCACCGGACATTTCGAGCAGAATGCCATTTATATCGCAGTGAAATTTTTTATTTAACTGTGAAAACGGGCTCTTTTTTTAAAGAACCAAAGCCGAGAAATAGATCCTGCTTTGTGTGGCGAATGTGTCAACCCGCGTCTGCGGCGTAACGTTACAGCAACGGTTTCCCCTTTTGTTCAAGCGAGTTCCTGAATTATTCCCAACACAATGAAATGATCGGGATATTTTATTGTTTCCTAAAGACATTTCAATGTTTCCTACGCTTCCCGTTGTCTCTTCTGGGATTATCTAATGAATTAAAATCGATCTGCAACCCTTCCGATCTGGTGTGAGGTTTCCGAAGCACGCAGTCTTGAGGAACGTGGAGTAGTAAGTGAATAAACGTTAGTCCAGATCTGTAGCGTTAAACGGTTGGAGGCTCTTTTTTTGTGGATAAATGGGGCCACAGTTTAACAAATAAAAGATAATTAAATTTTACGGTTGTTGTAGTATTCCTTCTTAACCCACTGTGCCCCGATAACACTGAGTAGTAGAGCCCTGCTGCAGAATAAGCATGCCTGTGGCTATTTTCCTCGTATTGCTCAACATTTTAGGGCTATTTTACCACAGAGAAAGAGAGAGATAACTGGTTTAGAGTCCTTGTTTCTTTTTATTAAGTGATGGACCTTTTACCACATGCTGTTGTAGAGGGGTAACCTCAAGAAATTAGGTATTGTGCTGTTACTATGATGCTCAGTATCGGGGACCTACAGGATGAGGTAATTGTGGAGGGAAACACTGGAGGGTTGAATGGTCATCTAAAAACTGTTAGGCTACAGTGGATGTAACTTTTATTACTTTTGTTTCTGTTTGTTATTGATTAGACTGAGATGCTTTGTAACGTTTGTGTGACATCCCTCTTTGTGAAGCTATCATCTGCCCTGTGAATACAGCTACAGTTTAGCACGCGTATTAAACTAACCTAGTTAACGTTGCTGACCTGAATGAAGCACTGAGCGTCGATTAAGGTGGAAAAACTAATGAAAGCTGACGTTACTTTGTAACGTGGACTCGTGAGTAACAGTAATATTCTGTGTAGTTTGCAGAGTGAATTGGTGTTGTTTGCTAGCTGCTGTTAGCTTGCTGGCTAGCAGCGTTAAGCTGCAATGTTTTCATTGTTTGAGGAGGGAGCATCAGCAAAGTGCTAAGGCTAACGTTAGCTGGAATAAAATACATCAATTCTTATGGTAAACGTTTAGATTTTTAGACTAATATTTCTTTCCTGTGCAAGGTTTCTCTGGCCAGATTGATTGGAAGTCATGGACTATGAGCAGGCTTGACATTTCTGTCAGCTGGACTTCATGCTATGTGTTTGTTTCGTTGCACGTTAACTGAACATAACTGTAATTAGCAAGAGACGGAAACAAACATATTGACCTGAATTGCACCTGTTATAAGTTAACTGGCAATAATAGTTTGTTTGCTACAGGGAATTAGGGACATGGTCACGTGACTGCACCATAAACAGGTGCACAATGTGCAGGCACGACTTGTCTAGACTGTTGTCTCTGCTACAGTTTTGTCACAAATGCACTGTATTTTGAATACATAATGTTGCATTTACAGTGAAATCTCTGGAATTGATCCTCCTCTGTGTTTCCCTCTGTCAGATGTAAACTTGAACAGCATCTGTCCCAGCAGTGGCTGTTGGCACAATGGGGCTGGACTTTGATGTAAAGACATTCTGTCACAATCTGCGGGCCACTAAGCCTCCTTATGAGTGCCCTGTAGAGACTTGTCGTAAGGTCTACAAGAGCTACAGTGGCATTGAGTATCACCTTTACCATTATGACCATGACAACCCAACTCCTGCACAGACTGTACCTCAGAAGAAAAGAAAGGGACGGCCCCCTCGCGCCTCACTGGCAGGGTCGGGGGATACGGATGATGGTGGAGGCAACGGAGGTGGAGGACTAGGGCATGGGGGGAACACACCTGGTAGCCCCAACCGGTCAGAGCGCTCTCACTCTCCTGGCAGAGAGACGATGACCTACGCCCAGGCACAGCGCATGGTGGAGCTGGAAATTCAAGGACGCATCCATCGCATTAGCATCTTTGAAAACATTGATGTGGTTTCAGAGGAAGACAGTGATGCAGAGGATGCTCCGCCATCTGGTACTGGTGGCAGTGGTGGAGGAGTGTGTAACGGCAGTGATGGTGGAGGTAGTGAGGTAGGAGGAGGAGGCAAGGACCGTCCAGATATCCCATCTTCTAACGGGGGAAAGTCCACCCCAAAGTCTGGGAAGCACAAGAGTAAAGAAAAGAAGAAGGACGGCTCATCTCATCATCACAGCGCTCAGTCGGGGCCTGCAGTGAAACTTCCTGAGGCGGTGTTCAGAGAACTGGACCAAGAGAGGCCTGATGCCCCTCCTCGGCCATCATCTTACTACAGGTCTGCATCAACAATTATAATCTGGCTCATTAATAATTACATAGCAGGTGTTAGATTTAAGTTTAATTGTTAATTAGATTGAACACAATTTGTTACAGGCTGCATGCACAGAGAAAGCATCTTTAAATCACCAATAGCATCAATAAATTAATTACTCTTTTTTATGTATTCAATATTGAATAAACTATAAACACTTTATAATCCTCTCTTCATCCCTGATGTTCAGATACATTGATAAGTCTGTGGAGGAGCTGGATGAGGAGGTAGAGTATGACATCGATGAGGAGGACTACATCTGGCTTAACATTATGAATGACAAGCGGCGGTGCGACGGTGTGACACCCATTCCCCAAGAGGTCTTTGAGTACCTCATGGACCGCTTAGAGAAGGAATCCTACTTCGAAAGCCACAACAAGGTACCTGAACTTAAACACTGAGGGCAAAATATTATTTTTACAGTAAAACATTTAAAGAATGCAGTGATGTTGATAGGAGTCCCCCGGGACCAGAGCAATGCAGGAGCAACAGCATGGCAGACTGCAGACTTTACAGTTTGGGGGCACCTGCTGACAGCTCTGTCTGCAGCCTGGCAGCAGAGATACTCCAAGTTCCACTGGGATTTTATGACTTTAGCAACTATGAGTAGGACACACACTTTTACTTTCACTGACTGTGTGAAACTATGATGTTTTAGCCTCACAGTTGGTGAAGAAAGGCTTTAAAACATGTGACGTTGTGTGGGTTGATATGTCCAAATCTGATTTGATTGACAGCTCATTTGCATTACTATGACATACTAGCCTCCAAAAGTACAAGTTAATGAAATATCACTTTCAGTGTGGCATTTTCATAAAACATCGTCTGTCATGGACAAGATGCATAAATTTAGCATCGATCAGATCCAATCAGTCTTGACAGAGACCACACAAATTAATGTATTGATACAAAGTCTTCAGCCTTCATTGATTGGTGAACTGAAATCTGTGTGGGAAGAATTGGTCATGTTGCAGCTGAAGTAGCATTTTCCAATCTTGAAGAAAACAAAAACAGGATCCCCAGGACTCATCAGTAATGACTTTCCAGCATTCTTTTGGATTTAAGTGTGTCAGAGGTGCAGGATGCATAACTTATCAACATCACTGAGAATGAATTCAACTCCGATCTCCCTTATCCTCCTTCTCCCAGGCAGACCCCAGTACCCTGATAGATGAAGATGCTGTCTGCTGCATCTGTAACGACGGAGAGTGTCAGAACAGCAATGTCATCCTGTTCTGTGACATGTGTAACCTGGCTGTTCACCAAGAATGCTATGGTGTGCCCTACATCCCAGAAGGCCAGTGGTTATGTCGCCGCTGTCTGCAGTCGCCCAGTAGAGCTGTGGACTGTGCTCTGTGTCCCAACAAGGGAGGTGCTTTCAAACAGACAGATGATGCTCGCTGGGCACATGTTGTGTGTGCACTTTGGATCCCAGAGGTACGTTCTTACACATCTACATGCAGTCATTAACACAACTACATAATGCAGATACTAAGGTGCTCTGCAAAGTGCTGTTTCATCTTTGGTGCACACAACTTTCAGTTAGTCATTAGTCTGTTTCCCTCAAAGTTGCATTGATTTTTCACAGTGAGCGGATAAGGATTTGTTTAAGCTTGCATTGTTAGATTGATGGTTGCTCAGCTGCTCGTTAAGTCGCATATATCAAGTGAAAATGGGTTAATAAATAGTACTGCATGCATAAATAAAAGGATGCACAACACAGCAAAAAAATGACTGAGTAACACCAGTGTTATTGTACAGTGTTGCAGGTTTAATAAGTCTGTTATCTTGTTTTTTTTTTTGCCAGACTCTTTTATTAGAATAATGCAGTAAAGTGAGTTTTGTTGCCTTCCCTCAGGTCTGCTTCGCTAACACAGTCTTTCTGGAGCCGATCGATAGTATTGAGCACATTCCGCCTGCACGCTGGAAGCTCACCTGCTACATCTGCAAGCAGCGTGGTTCAGGTGCCTGCATCCAGTGTCACAAAGCTAACTGTTACACAGCCTTCCACGTCACCTGCGCCCAGCAAGCTGGCCTCTATATGAAGATGGAGCCAGTCAGAGAAACAGGGGCCAATGGCACCTCCTTCAGTGTCCGCAAGACGGCTTACTGTGACATCCACACGCCCCCGGGATCAGCTCGACCTTTAGGGGGAGTCGGTGGGGCCAGCATGGGTTCATCTCACAGTGAGGGAGAGCTGGAGGAGGATGACGAGCCCAGCATCGGCCATGATGACGACTCCAAGGGCTGGAGCTCTGAGCGAGCCAAGAGGGCGAAGGCCAAGTCCAGGCTGAAGATGAAGAGAGCGAGGAAGATCTTGGCAGAGAGGAGAGCTGCTGCACCAGTGGTGTCTGTGCCCTGCATACCTCCACACAGGTACAGACACAAGTACTCTGCTGTTAATCATCCTCAGCCTCTGGAACATGGAATACTTTTCCAGAAACAATAAAGAAAGTCTCACATTAATGACATGAGAGTACAAGAGTTCCTGTGATGTTTGTTTCTTTCCAGGTTGAGCAAAATTACCAGTAACTTGACAGTGCCCAGGAAAAGCCAGTTCATGCAGAGACTTCACAGCTACTGGACCCTGAAGAGGCAAAGTCGAAATGGCGTACCTCTGCTGCGCCGGCTCCAAACCCACCTACAGTCACAACGACATATTGACCCACTCCCACCACAACCTCAATCACAGCTCCCCACGGTAACCAGTGTAATGATTAAAAGAATGTGACTCATAGTGTGTTTTTCTGTAATTCTGTACTTTTCTCACTTAGCTGACTAACATTTTTGAGTGTTTGTGCGTGTTGGTGTTGCAGAGGGACAGCGAGGAGAAACAATCTGCTTTGAAAGAGCAGCTGAAGGCGTGGCAGAGACTGCGACACGACCTGGAGAGAGCCAGGCTACTGGTGGAGCTCATCCGCAAGAGGGAAAAACTCAAGAGAGAGACAGTAAGACTTAATTTAGCTTTATTTCTGTCACTTACATATCAGAACCATAACATTAGAAGCAGCCCACTCTGTTTTTCCCAGCAAGCTAAAAAGAACAGTGGTTAACACGCAAATTTATCTTTTATTAGACTCGATGTAACACCATCTCCATTATAAGGTTCAAATAGACTTCTTGTGTGATCTATGAGCTATTTTAGATTTCATTAGCTATTTTTCCATACAACAGTTTTGTCATTCAAATGAAATCATACATAGAAAAAGAGCACTCCCTCATTACTGGCAGCTTAGCAAAGACACATACAGTATGAGTGTGTAAGTACATACACTCATTTAAACAGAATGAGTTTGTGCGTCATACCCAGTTTTCTCTGTGTTCATTTGTCCAGCCAACAGCACTAAATTGTTCAAAATGTGTCTGTGTTCAGATTAAAGTGCAGCAGATGGCGCTAGAGATGCAGCTGACGCCCTTCTTGGTGCTGTTGAGGAGTACGCTGGAACAGTTGCAAGAAAGAGACACTAACAACTTCTTCACTGAGCCTGTACCACTAGCAGAGGTAAATACACACACATACATATACATATACACACACACACACACACACACACACAGACACACACACACACACACACACTGGAGGTTTGCATGTTCAACTTATGCTTATCCTCCTCATTTCTTATCAGTACAAGTTTTGAAATCTGATCACACTGGTGAGAATTTATATTTTTCTCCTTGATGATTGTTGATCTCATTACTCATTTGCTCTTCCATTTTTCACTTTATTCGTAATTATACTTTTGATATTCACTGTACTCTCTGCATCCAGGTGCCAGACTACCTGGACCATATTGACACTCCAATGGACTTCCAGACCATGTGGAACCTGCTGGAGTCCCATCGCTACCTCACTTTTGAGGCCTTTGAGGCAGATTTTGGCCTCATTGTGAACAATTGCCTCAAGTACAACGCCAAGGACACGGTCTTCTACCGTGCTGCCCTACGCCTCAGAGAGATGGGCGGAGCCGTCATAAGAACCGCCAGACGCCAAGCTGAACGGATAGGCTTCGACTATGAGAGTGGCATGCACCTCCCCCGAGAACCGAGCCCAGACAGTCAGCGTGACCAAGAGAGAGACAGAGAGAGAGAGAGGGAGCGGCAGAGGGAGCGAGAGCGGCAGAGGGAGCGCGAGCGAGAAAAAGATGGGTTATTATCCTCTAATGAAGATGGTAAGTGAACCTCTTTCACTTTAATTGCAAGCTTTGTTTTTTTTTGCAGCCAAAGCTTCAGTGAACTTTAGTGTGAAAAGATATGTGAGAGGTAAAATATTTGAGATTGTCCAACTACATTTTGGTGCTGTAACAACACTTTGTATTTTGAGACAATACCAAATGCTCTAAAATGACACATTTGTAATCGGGCACCTTTTTGTAGGCTACTAGCCAGACCAAAATGCCCACTTGAGCCTCATTTCACAGTAGTGCTCAAATGTGAGTAAAATTGTGATTGGAGTGACATTAGAGTAGGATGAGAAGTTGGCTGTCAAGGGAAGGTGGTGCAGATTTAATACAGCTTGTTTTTTTTAGGCTAATTTTCCTGTTTTTGTTTTTTTTTTCCTCTTAATAATTGAATGTCAGTTATAATACATCCCTTGTCAGAAGTCACAAGTGCAACAGTATTGGACAAATGTGCAGTAAGATTCTGGAATAAATAAACAAGGTCTTTGGTACAGGATTTACAGCTTTTTACCAGTAGATGGCGTATCTCACTTATTCGACTCCTTTGCTAAAAATATCACTGCAAATCGTCTTTGCTTGACAAAAATGAGTATCCTACTTTACTGCTTCTTTCTTTTAAACCAACCTGTATCCATCTTTGTTACTAAATTAAAGGAATGGTGGGGCCTTGTCAAATGTTTCAGTTCATATACCATCTAGGGTATTTTCCACAGCATTATATTCATGAATCAAACATTAAGGAAGAACAACTAACATGTTTGCTTTGTTTGTCATTTCCCAGCCATATTAGACACCCTTTTTTCTTCCTCTCCTTTGTTTGAGGGTGTGTAAAAGTTTCCCTCTGTCTTTCATAGATCTTCTCCTACCAGAGAACAGGCGACGGCTTCCACTTGAAGAGCAGCTGCATTACCTGCAGGCGCGTCTGGATGAGGTCAGCTCCGGAAAGCACAGCATCGGTCAGTCTCGTAGAGCCAAAGCTCTGAGAAAGGAGATCAGTGTGGTAAAGAGGAAGCTAGCGCACCAGCGGGAGGGAGGCTCAGGAATGGGTGACAGGGAGTCCGTCGGAGGAGGAGACCGAGGTTCTTCCCTCCCCCATCACCCATCCTCTGCAGGCCACCATGATGAAGGGGGAGAGAGCAGCAGCCAGGAGATTGGTGGAAAAGGTGTGCTGAGGAGGAAGATGTCAAAATATCAATAATGTGCAGCATGAAAATTATATTATGAAATGACATGATGAAAATTTACTTGCAATTAAACCTTTAAACTTTTCTTTCCCTCAAGACCTGAGTGTGTCTTCATCTGCCCTGGCTCCAGAGGTGGGCCGTCGAACATCTGTTCTGTTTTCCAAGAAGAACCAAAAAATGGCTGGACCTCCCAAAAGGCCCGGACGCCCCCCGAAAAACCGTGATGCCGGCTACGGCGGAGCAGGGGTGAGCCAGAGCCCCATCGGTCCCCCTCAGCTTCCCCTGCTGTCAACCACGAGACAGAGGAAGAGGCCCCGCAGCCCCCACAGCAGCTCCAGCTCCGACAGTGATAGTGACAATGACGACCTGCTCCCAGGTACAGCAGACAAAAGCAGTAATAAACTTTAAAAGTACCACTTTGGAGTCACACTCACTGCCTTCACTCTCTTTTCCTCAGGTTTGCCAAGTAACGGTTTTGATGGAGGAAACCAGCCGGTAACAGAGAGCTTCCGCGTGTACAGGAATGAGCCTCGTCTCCCTCGTTCCAGCTCAGACTCTGAGTCCACAACCAGCAGCAGCAGCAGCGCAGCTTCCGACAGGACCAGGTGAGTAGTGCATGAACACACTGGATGTTCATTAAATAGCAGTATTCCTTGTGTTCCTAAAAAGCCCTTCAACCTTTATTTTTTCCATTACCAATGAATGAAAAGACCACAGTAACGTAAACAAGATAACTTGCAATAAGAAACACACTTGGCAGCTTGTCTTTGTTTTGCCCATATCATGTTCTAGTGTGGGTTTTGAGATTGATTAAATGCCATAATATCCATCACTGTTCCTTTCAAACAAGATGTGTTTTAATAGAGTGAAAGCTCCAAGATTTGCTGTTTTAAAAATAGAAAAATCAATATGTGGCACACAATGCTGATAATGTGGCAGGCCACCACAAATAAATGGGGAAACCCTGTGCTATGTACTCAGTTCTCTTAAAAACCCTGATGTAAGGTGCTGAATGTAGTTGTTCTGATGAAGCTTAGATGAAGCCACTGTGCAGCAGACAGAGAGAGTAAGTGTTTAAAAGGACAGTGTGTCTGCAGACTTGCTGCTTTAGCTCCTCACCTCTGAGTGGTCACAAAGTCAGTTAATGCAGCTTCAAAGGAACAGTTTGCAAAACACAACTGCTTGCTTCTTCTTGACTTCCTGAGTCTTGTCATCACTTTGAGTTTACCACTGCAGGCAACCAGCACAGACTCCAGGAAGTCGCTGCAACCGGCTGCTGATCACTATGAAACTAAAAAAGTGCTTCAGCACATTGCTCCATATAAAACTGCAACTAGTCATTTTCACACCTATCCTGTCTATGGATAAACAAACCAATGTGCTGTGTCTGTAACGGCTCTTTTGAGGTGCTGGTTTGTGCATTTTTATAAACTTTTTTTATGAGCTATTTTCCTCTATGATGCTGAATTTCATTATGCTAAGCTAAAAGTGTAAGAGTAGTGTTGATCCTATAACGCTCAGCAAAGAAGTGTATTACTTTTCCTTTAAATTACTAACAGACATGTTGTGGTAGTGTAAGCCAGCCAGGTCGTCACCTCAAGGTCATTATGCCTTCATTGCTGTGGGTAATAATTTAATGATAATATTTTTTGTAGCAATGAACAGGCACAAGTAACAAACCTCAAAAAAATAAAATCATCATCTCTGTTGCAGCCTGAAATACTGGATCTATGATCAGTAAGCACACAAGTCTATACCCCAACACAAAGAAAAGTTTTTTTTTCCACACAGGAGCTTGCTACTTCCCAGCAGCATCCTGTACACCTGTATGCCTCTATTTAACTGAGCTTTAAGTGCACAAGCAGCAAATATCCATAAACAGCAAATAACTTGTGAAAATTTTAGCAGATGAGTGACAAACCATCCATACAGGGTCAGTTGGATACAGCTTTTAAAATGCTTTTCACATTATTTCTTAAATTGTTTTCTAATACACTGTATACGTACCAAACATGAACTGGCACACAGAGTGCAGATATCAGAATTGTCATCAGTGAAACCTTAATTAACCAAAACAGTTAGCTTAGCAAGGCGTTGTGAGCTTTGTCCTGTGGTGTCAATAACAACAGTTGATAACCTGTTTCACCTTTGAGATGTGCTTGTAATAAAGTAACATGCATCTTTTATAGTCCCGTCTCTCTCCTCTTTCAGTACGACCCCCTCCAAGCAGGGCAGAGGGAAGGCCTCGTTCTCCCGCTCTGCCTTTCAGGAGGACAGCAGTGAGGAGACATCGGGCACCGAAAACGATTCCTATTCAGTCGGAGGATCACGGGGCGTTTCACATTGTAAGTCGCATTTTTCACACACACACACACGCCTCCATTTGCCACTTTACACACAAATAGTTTCTGTTAAAGTAAACAGTGTGAACCTTCTCAGAATGATTTTAATCTTGATAAAATGGAAATTGTAACCTGAAATATCTTTGAATTTAACCAAACCAGTGTGATCATTTATTTGATGTGAGAAGATTTGACTCAGTGCCTTTGATATCAATGAAAAAATTACTAATGATGGTGACTCACGGATTCAGGGGTTATGCACTAATCACAATGACTTAATTAGCTGATTTTCTTATGCCTTTTACTTTTCACTGGAACCCTATCTAAAATTCTGAAGAATCTTAAATATTCTAAGAATTCCTTGAATTTCATCACAAAACTACTTATTTTACTGTCTATGGTTGATGTTACAATAGTTTTTTGTAAGAATGAATAAGCAAATTAATGCTGTAAATAGACAATGCAGCTGCTATAGTTGTTTGTGGTGTGGAGGGGAAAAAATGCAAATAAAGAAAACAGTATTCACTGCATGGGGTGATGCGTTTTCAAGCTCAAGTTATTATTATTCTTTGACACTGTGTAAAATCAAATTATAGTGCACTCAGTTAAAATGGAGCTCAGTTTGCACAGAACTTAGAATAATAATAAAATGTAAAAAGTAAAATAGCTTTCACACACCAGCACACATCTGATCTCATATGACCAGGTTTAGTTGTTTAGGACATCAGAAGTGGCTCTTATCCAGTCTTGCTGGGGCAGGATCTTTCACAAACAGACACAAACAAACTTACATAAACAGAAATCTGTTATGATAGTGTCTTGTTTTGTTTTTCTTAAACGTTGCCATTGCATGGGATCTATCTCGCAATAACCCCTAAGAAAAATGTGCAATCATCTTTTAGCTAGAAGTGAGGTTACACAATGATGACTTAGTCTTAGTCTTCCTGTTCTTGTGTTCCCTTTCCATCAGTGGTGCGTGGCCGGGCCAGGTCAGGCTGCTGGATGACTTCTGATGACTACTCTTCTCTGGAAGCCCTGGACCTGGTGTGGGCCAAGTGCAGAGGTTACCCTTCATATCCTGCTCTGGTGAGACACGTGTGGACTGCAGATAGCGTAAACCTGAGGCAAAAGCACTGTTTATTACATCCTGCAAGTTAAAGACTGTACGTTTAACCCACCCTTTGTCACTATTGCTGCAGATAATTGACCCTAAGATGCCCAGGGAGGGAGTGTTCCACAGGGGTGTCCCAATCCCTGTCCCCCCATTGGATGTGCTTAAACTAGGAGAGCAAATGACCCAGGAGGCCAGGGAGCACCTGTTCCTGGTCCTTTTCTTTGACAACAAGAGAACTTGGTCAGTGTTCTTGGTCTGCATTCACTCGTTGTATTTTAACAAATCATTCTCTTGTTTTTGGTTTTTCTACCTTTTTTTTTTGTACGGTTAAACTCAAAGTGTAAGCAAAGTAGACTGCAGGTGTTCTGGATGTGAGCACACGTCACTCTGAGGCTGTAGTTCAAAGGAAACTGTACTTCTCGTAACGAAGTGCAAGGCCACAAAACGTGTAGCAGAAACAGGGCAAATGTGGTCGTGTTTTAGGTCAACATGTGCCACATAATCACTTCTGCTTGAGGTTTGCCTTTTATGTGCTAAGAAAAACAAAATCTGAGAGAAACAGAATGACAACAGGCTGTCATTCTTAACTACCCTCATGTTTTTCTTATGGGAACAGTTCATAACTAGAAATGTTTTCAGGTCGTGTGTGTCTATACTTCAGAGATAAAGAACCAGGAACTTATGTATCGTAATTTTTTTTCCTTATGAGAAGTTCCGTATGTAAAGCTGACAGACACATGAACATGAATACATGAATGGAGCCCTGCACATTTAATGTGCATGTTCAAAGTGCAAACAAAAAGTGAAGTAAATATTCCATATTAACTTGCTTGATCATTAACAGCACCTGCACACAGTTTTGTGACCACTTGATAAGTACATTTTTGATTTCACCATGGTCCTATAACTTGGGTGTGCAGCTATGACCCAGAAACCAAACTTCATTTTGAGGAACAGAAAGAAGTCACAGGGAGCAAAGTCAGGGTGTGTGTTGGGACAACTGTGCATATGTGTTTGTTTTTAATGCATTTTTTGCTGTGAACTTAATGTATGTGCACATGCTTGTGTGTATGCAGGCAGTGGCTGCCGCGCTCTAAGCTGGTGCCACTCGGGGTGGACCAGGAGCTGGACAAAGAGAAGATGCTGGAGGGCAGAAAATCCAACATCCGCAAATCAGTGCAGGTGGCCTACCACCGTGCCATGCAGCATCGCAGCAAGGTGCAGGGAGACCCCAGCAGCGAGACCAGTGACAGTGACTGAGCACACACTCATACACCTTATGTGTTGGCCCTTGCAGGTGTTGTGGAGTAAATGCCTCGCCTAGAGAACCCAGCCCTCCATCACAGAACACAAGAAACAGAGCTAGCAGCCCAGAGTGGGGGAAAAAAACATCCACTACATTGGCCCCATGACACATACACACACCTACACACACACACTAAGCCGTATTTAATCTGACATGTAAAATATTGTATTTAAGAGAATTGAAAAAAAATGGTATTAATAATAATAATAATAATGGAAAAATATGCTATGTTTAGAATCATCAATCAAAGTATTCCTCGTATGTGGTCGATAAATGTTTAATAACGAATGAAATTATGGTTTACAGACTCAAAAAATGAACGATAGCCTTGCACTATGATGCACACACACACACACACACGACTCTGCCTCTCCCTAAGGGTTAACCCAAACCCAAAACATTCACACATGGAATTCTACATTTGAACAGGGAAATGCATGCAGTGTACAATAAAATACACACACTGTGGATATAGCTGCGAATGCTACCAGCCGAGCACGTCATTTTCACAAGCATCGCTCACCTTTCCCTTTAAAAACAGCATCAAAAAAAGACAAACAGGCCTGGTGCTAGTGTCGGGTCATCTGTCAGTGGAGCACAAAGAGAGACTTTTGCAGCCTGATCTGTAGGCAAACCAACGTTAATGTTATTTATTCTACTTACTCCTTCTTAACAAGGTCCACAAGCTCAGTTTCATCATGGACTACTTCTAATCACTCCAGCCACACAAGACATTAGTGTGTGGCCCTCGTTCGTCTGTCACTCTGTGTTCATCATGTCTCCTGTTTTTACGGTTTTGTTAACGCACGTCTGTGTCACACAGGCCACCAGTCACCGAATCATGAGGACTAAATGGAAACACATGATCGCCTCACAGTCTGTCTTTAGTCTCAGGCTGATGGCTTTAGAACTTTTATATATACAGATTGCATAAAGATAGAAGTTTAATAAAAAGAATTGAGTTTTCTAAAGCTTGTTGTGGTTTCTGTGTATCTGTGTACCTTCAGGGGTTTTCCTGGTGTCTTTGATTTCTGGAGGCTATTTTGTGTAACATTCCTTAACAGTTCAGCAGAAAAGTCATACACCCATTTACTCTTTTAAGGAAATAGTGACTCATGTTGCTTCTCAAGGTTTATACTCTGTATGTGTCTGATACAGATCTCACAGGGAGAAACAACTCAGTTCAGCTGCAAAGTTTGTTGCCAGTGAACTTGATCAACTAGGTTTTATTTTTCTTTGGAAGGACTGTCTGTTCTTAAGAGATATTAACTTCCTATTTTTATAATAGAGATAATGCTATTCTCTTAACACGTGACACCTTCTTCAGCCATAATCACATCCAAGGGAATCAAATGAAATATGTTTGCAAAGCCAAGACCGCTCTCTCCTAAGTGTTAGTAGGTCTTGTGAGTGACATTTACAACCAGGGCCTTAGCATAACTCCTCCTCACTGGTTCTACAGGTTTCTTGAGTAATATTTTATGGTACATAAGTGCAGAGATAACCTTCTTTACAGTGGCTGTACTGGTTGTACAGCCTTTGCAAAACACAGGAACAATGTCACACTAATATGCCTGTTATGATTTGTTTTGCAGACAATGCCAGGCCTTATGCTCTGTGCAAATGTTTTAATCGTTCAGATGTAAAAGCAGAACTTGGATTGTAAATAATGATCCCCTATAAAGAAATCACCAAATTAAGAACGTACTACACTAAAAAAAAAAAAAATTAATTGATCATTATCAAGTGCCTTAAAAGATGCAGGATATTGCAGAATTATATCACTGTCATTTCATTTTCATGATGCTAAATTGGATTAATATGAATGTTATTTCCCATAAGTTGGCTGACTGTTTACACTGTCACTTGCTCTATGAGCTCATGTGCCTGTGGTGACAAATGTCTCCTATTAACTAATGTGAATTTCCTCCCCTCAAAGTTTAGAGACTTTTTGATCATTTTTTCCACGTATGTTAAAGATTCCCCAACCGACTGGAACGCCCACACACCGTAACATGTGTCTTCTCGTTTGCTACCAAAACAACATCACTCTCAGTAAAGACGCCCCTGTTTCCTGCCCTGAAAAGGACTCAGAATGTGAGTGAGTGAGTGGAAACTACTGATAAGCATCAGCAACACATGTCTTAACATCTATGGTGCCCTATCTATGTGTACCCGCCCCCAATCCAGGCAAAAAATACACTGTATGCAGTGAAGACAACCCAAGTGTTTTCCTGTAAAAGACCTAAAATTGTTTGTGAAGTGATTGCATAAGTACTTTTTTATATTTATCTGCCAGTAACTGGTAAACAGAGATTAGGTTAAGTAGGTATAATATGGCTCATTTATACTGTCAACAGAAATGACTTATATCAAAGTGAAAACAGATTTTTTTTATGTTTGTCTTTGTGCATCTGTTGCTTTTGCATGTATTTCTGCATGTATTTCTGCATGTGTGTGTGTGCAGAAATATATATCACTTCTCTAATGAGTAAGAGTAGGATTAATTAGAATTATGGAAATAAACATGCCTAAGTTTAAACTTCCTCAAAGATGATATCTTAAAAAAAAAGCAAAAAAAAGCTTGAGCTCTGTCAGGTTACATGAGGGTTATGAAGAAACAGTGGCTTCACGCTCAGGCGCAACTCAATGGTTTTGGGACAGGATTTCCCGTCTACTACATTTATGATAATGGTGGAGCATTTGGTTTATGCTGCCATCACTGTGTTTTGTTTAATGGCGAGAAAGCTAAATTTTTCGGAGCCTCTTTCAGCTGATCTCAGAGTTGCTCACATCTCCTTTGGGAATCTCGAGCCCTGCAGAGGAAATCCTTCTTAAGAATTTCTCCCATGATGCTGGCAAAGCAACAGGCCAGATGTTTGTATATTAACACACTGTGACCTGTTTAGTCATTCCAGTTTTGAGAAATATAGCTGTGTCATTCTCTGTCTGCCAGCGTTGCAGATAGTTTTCCTTTGTGTTACGGATGTAAACTTTGTCACAGTGCTGACTCAACCAAAATTGGAAAGTTTTTTGTTCTCCATATAACTAGCCTAACAAATGTGACTTTTAAAACTATTAGCTGCATTAGAGATGATCTTGATGTATGGGATAAATATTAGTGGGTGACAATCCAGTAATATATCTTTTTTTCGTATGCTTTTATACAGTTATGGTTACAGACTCTCTCTCCTTCCCCACCCTTTTACTTTAAGTTTTATTCTCATGCCAAAAAAGGACAATGTAAAATTTTAACAAAAAGCATCTTTTTTTTTATTCTTATAGATATCGCGATACTACCGGTATCAAGACTTTTTTTATAGCAATATAACCGATATTGAGAATCTGATATCTGATATCAAAAGAGGTGAGAATACTTTCTATTAGCATTATTATTAATAAACTTATGACTGAGGGTGGAAAGTATCTGCATAAAATCAAAGTTTTTTGGTTTGTTTGTTTTTTTAAAAAGAAGTTGCTGGTGGGCTGACTTTGAACTCTGTGTTGAAATAGGCAATGTTTGACTCAAGACTTCCGTGGCTCTTCATCATCAATTCCTGACATGAAAAAAGCGCATTTAGACTGCAAACAGTGGTGAAAGAGTTACTAACCGGCCAAATAGACCATATTACGATCCACTGAACTAAGACGTCCTTTTCGGATTGTTATCTTCAGTTTAAATGATATCCAGTTCAGAAGCTGTAGGTAAAAAAAAAAAAAAAAAAAAAAAAAAAAAGTGGGGGGGGGTTCCGGGGTGGGGGGCGGGTGTTT
>JAPZDV010000002.1:18258640-18271520 GCA_029814665.1 Acanthurus lineatus | reverse complement strand
CCCCCCCCCCCCCCCCCCCCCCCCCCCCCCCCCCCCCCCCCCCCCCCCCCCCCCCCCCCCCCACCCCGAGGTGTCCGTCCCATCTTTTTTTTCTTTTCCTGCTGCGGGGTTGTGATTATGAGAGGCGGAGCTCCGTGCGGGGTTCGGTTATTGATTCAGAAACACTTTGCGTCGTTTGACAGACGCTCTCTGCTTTCAGTCATACATGAGGTATGACTTGAGATAATTATGACATGTGCACAGCGCGTACGTTTTGGCCTTTTACCAGCAGAAAACACCGACATGGACCGGCGGAAAACGAATGTGGCTTGGCGAGGGCACAAATTTCTGTGTCTCATCTTGTAAAAAAAATTGATATTTTATCTTTTTAAAGATGTTTGAAAGGGGCTCTTCCATCGCGGTGGCATTTATTGTTGTCGCGATTTGTCCGCTGCTGCTGGATGCAGCTGAATGTACTACAAAATGTCAGGTGAGTTTGACACAAAGTTTCTACAGATTAAGCCAAAAAAAATATACAGCTGTATTCACTTTTAGTGTAAAGACTGTTAATACTTAAACAAACTTGGATGTATTTCATTAAAAAACACTGACAACAAAACATATTGATGCATGTAAGACAAGTGAATGGAAAATCCATGTGATATTGATCCATTTACACTTCTGTTGTCTTTCTATTGTCTAAATTTCAGATGGCAAATCCAAATGGTAAGTTTTTTTTATATATGTATATAACAAGTATCACAGGCTTCAGCATCATATCAGGGACCACATGTGGAGGCCACATGTGTGATCTGCTTTGCTTAAGCTCTCCTCTGTCTGTGTGGGCAGGTTATGTTGAGGGACAGTGTCCTGTAAAACTGACCTCAGTCCGTGGCCAGGATCCTCATGAGGCTTACTCTGAACGTGTCACCATCCGTGTTTGGATGAAGAATGATGGTACGGATTCTAACTATAGCTGCAATATCCAATCATTTATTTTGTCATCCCTAAAGCTGTCACTTGTTTCACGTCTGGCAAGCTGTTAAAAAGTCACCTATGTCTCACTGTTTTCTTCCAGATTTCCGCAAAGCCCCACAGATTGAAATACTCTCCCCAATCAGAGAGAAAATAAGGCCTATCATGAAAAAATGGAAAAGTAAAAAAAAGGTTGTTCTCTTTGCATCTGACCCAAACTCTTCTATGTGAAATGCCATTATGAGCCTACAGCTCATTACAGTTCAGCATGCTGGAAAACATTGGTGTCATCTCTCTGTCTGTGTACTCTCTTTCTTAGTGTAACTCAGGCAGGGGAAAATATGAAACCCGAGTCAGGTGTGACAAGGCAATTATGCAGCTGCCACAAAACAATACCGGATTCACCCTGGTGAGATGATTTATCCTGTTTTAGACTGTAGCAAAGATGATTATTTGAAGGTACTTATGCATTTTATCCCTTTTTTCTCTTTTTTTTGCAGTGGGAGCTGGTGCATGATTGTGTCGAGGCTAAAGCACAACAAGTTGTATCCGTTTCCTACAGCACAACATCAGGAAGCTGCAATGTCAGTTACACAGTACCAGGTATTGTGTGGGTTCACCTGTCCTTTCTGCTACAATCCAGATCTCTCTTTGATTCAGATCTCCCATTTCATACATTCTCCCTCATTCTGTCTTCAAAAAAGCGCCCTGTTGAAATGATGTATGAGTCTGATATGTCTTTCTGAAAATTGAAGGTAAAAAACAACTAAAAAAAATGTCTTAGAGAGTGTTTTTGAGCCACCATAATGGCTTCAATGCTCCTTGTCATAGATATCACAACATCAGGAGGGTTGAAACTGAGCTGGCCCAAAAGAAATCCCCTTATTTTGTGGCATCATGAGGGTTTGGGAAAGCACTGTTTCAAACATCTGTCCAAAATCCATAATTATCCATTTATGTTCAGATCTGGTGACAGCGAGGGTTCACAGAACTCTCATGCCCCTTTTGAATGGGAACATTGTTACCCTGAGGAACAAAAACACTCAGTTATCTCAGTAACTTTGCTTTGATTTTTGTGCGCTTTTTTATCTCACTCTTTTTCCTTTCACATGCCACCTGTACGCAGGTTTTGACCTGTCATGCAGAAATAATCTCATTCATTTTTCACGTGTCTGTGTGACTTAGATCCCACACCGGACTTCGAGCTGTCTGTGGACCTGTCGTCTAAATCCATCACTGTCACAGTGGAGCCTGGAGAAAAAGTCTATGTGGGATTGTGTTATCAGAGTCCATATATCTGCACCAGTGAGCCAGAGTCCCCCATAATTACAGTTAGTATCACTGGCACATTTATTTTTCCGTATAAACTTTTGTTTGTGAGTAAGCAACATTGTTTTATTCTGTGATCTATTTGTATGTTCTGTTTAGATTGATCCATCTCAGTCTCCATCAGCTCTTCTTAACATCACATACTTGCTGCCCTGTGTCTGCGTGCAGGTATTCTCAACTCTAAATCACAATTTCATACACACAGTGCTATCATTTGGTTAAATCTGTTCGTTTTTTCATGAATGTACATGTGTTGTCTGCATTGACAGGCATTTTATACTCATCGTGATGCTCTTCGACGTAAAAAGTGCCCATTTCTAAATCAAAGCATCACAGGTGAGTGTGAGAGATGATTTCTGTTAGTCAGACTGAAAATAAAAACATCTCATAGGGGCTTTCTGTTGTTTTACCCACATTTTGAAATCAACAACTGAGACACTTTGTCTCATGAGTCAAATGTACAAGACATAATATGTTCTCCTTTATCAGATGCGTGGTGTCCTACCTGAGACCACGTTGTAGTCTTTGTGTTGTTTCCTAACCACTAGTTTATCATCTCTCTGGTCTGTGATTTAACGTTTAAAAAAAATGGCCGATCTAATGCATGTTTCTGCAGTGTAGGGTTTTAAGATCTGTACCTGAAATAAATAAAGTAAGCAGAAAGTGACCTTTACCACAGTGACCTGTTTCTAAAGTCATGAGCATTTTTTTCCACAACCCGTTTAGAAGTTTTGCCTAGCTTTTGGGGGTGGGTGATGTGGCGAATTCTGATGCATCAAAGCTACTGGTTACAAGTTTCACTGTACATTAACAGCTTATAGGTTGTTTACTTTAAGTTAGTACACAATGAGATGTTTTTATCATTGCAACATTTTATTTTTCTGAAAACTTTGGTGTTGATTTAGTTTTTGTTTGTCTATAACTGAAACTACAATGTATATATTTATATTAAATTGCCTTTTTTAACAACCAGAGAGATAGAAAAAGAAAACAAAAACAAACAAAATGAAGAAAAACAAGTCAACCGGTGTTTGCAATCAAGGAGAGACATATTCCACTGTGCCATCAGCCATTAACTTCTTCCATTTACTTACATAAACATTTTGATTGATTGAGGTCATAGGGTTTTTTTTCCATTGTATAAATGTCTCTTACGACTTCTAAGCTTTGTAACATAACAGGAGGTTCAGCCTTATTCTGTATCCTCCACTGGAACTATTTCATCTTACTGGAACCACTGCTAAATAAACAGATGACAATTTCTGGGAAGACATGCTGCCAAAGACGTTTTTAAATGTTAGTCTTTTTTTCCGTAGGTGGCACAATTTTAAAAGATCACACCCAAATATTCTTTAATGCTTTCTTGGCAAGAGTTTGATAAGAAGACTGATATCAATCTCATATCTTGGTAGCAAACATGAGGCTAGAGCCTGCAGTCAATAAAGTTTGCACAAAGACTGAGAACAGGGAAACAGATAGTATGGCTTTTTCACAAAGTAACAAGATCCACCCACCATAACCTACAAAGCTGATGAAATAACACAGTATAATTTGTTTAATCTGAACAAAACTGAACTTTAAAAGTGACAAGTTGGTTTAACAGGGGGAGTCTAAATATGCAGGCGCTATTTCTTATCTATGAGCACTGACTTCCTGGAGTCTTGTCAGCTTATTTTCTAAAAAACTGTAGCATAAAGTTGTTTCAGAGAACCGGGAGAGTTTAGCTTGTTTGTGCCAAGCAAACAGTCACCTCGCTTGGCCTACTATACAAATAGCAGATAATGGAATGTATAGATGGAATAAATAGTTGCAATGAAGTGCTCGAGCCTATTTCTAAATGCTCAAACTCTGTTTTTTTAGTTCAATGACCTCACCCTTATTGTGCAAGGAGGGCAGGTGAAGTTTTAGAGAAAAATAGCCAAAAAGTTCAGCACATAAAATCTAAACTATCTGCATGGTTGGACGCTATAACGGGTGTGAAAGAGTGAAACTTGTACTTTCATGGAACAGTTGCATTGCTTATCAAATCTGCTTGGTTTACCAGAACCACATCTCTGGATAAACCTCTGTGAGGCACGTCAGTCACAGGGTTGTTGATGTCTGTGACCACATTGCTTCCACAGATGTTGACGATGTGTGGCGCTCCTTTAAAGTCATACCTTTTCAGTCAGAGTTCTCGTGGAAATCAAAGTGCCCAGCCAGCGACCTGGAGATCTCTGCCTCCCTCTGCTGGAAGCAACATGAACATCTCTGCACACCTATACTAAACTCCACACTGGAAAAGGAAGATGGTCAACAGCTGGTATGTTTGGAAGGACTGTTGGTAATACCAGTAATAGATTACCAATTTAAAGCTAAATAAAACTTTCTCTAACACCAACTGTGTCTCCTCAACAGATTTATAACACATCTACAGTGGACAGACACCATCGGATGTGTGTCCAGGTGAGGAAAGGCCAGATATGCATGAACTGAAATATGTCCAGTTGTTTTCAGTTGCAGATTCACATATTTGTGTTTCATCTTTGCAGTTTTCTCTACAAGGCAGCCGTCACAACTCTTGCTTCTTCCAGGCTGGTGAGTCATACAGGAAAAAAGGGAGTTTACTTTGCTTCCAGCTGTGATAAATCTCAGTCTGACTCCCTCTTTCCTTGCCTTTCACAGACACGTCCTCATGGGAGGTGTATATTGAACCGGGCAGGCAGGGCAGGTTTTTGTATTTCACCTCCTTTGTTCCAGCAAAGTTCTCAGCTCAGCTGTGTGTTATCAATGAGACGGGCTGTACGCCCATGGGAGAGGTCTACTCACTAACAATGGTAAGCAAATATATGTGTAGATGCTAATTAGAGTAAAAAAAAATAAAAAAGCTAAATGTTCATGTGAATAAATGTGACTGTTCTGATCCATTTAACAGGACAGAAAAACTACCCACAAAAGGATGAATGAGCCTTTTTATTTTCAAGCTGAGAATATGTGTGTGCAGGTAAAGTACAAGCCTCAAGTTTGTTCAAATATGAGACAGGTCTTTGTTACCTTTTCTTTTTTCTCACTCTTTCAGTCTGCTTTCTTGCAGGTGTGGCAGTCGGATCCTGCCCTTCATGGTCGAAGAATTCTGTGCCCAGAATGTGAGTTTGCTTAAGAAATGCATGAGCCCACCCACATGCTTTTTTGAGTATCAGATCACGCATGAATGCAAGCATGCAAACAAAAACTCCTATAAAGTAAATAATCTCACAGTTTTTTCTATGTTTCTACAGATACGCACAACAGATGTGGCATATATGCTGTGGCAGTTTTGATATTTGTAGTAATTGCTGCATTAATTGGATTTTTCATTCACCGTCTGACCAAGGGTGGAGCTGCAGGTTAGTTCAGTTGTAACATTAAATATAAATTTGAGGTTCATTTCAGGGGATGCACTTGTCCATTTTCAAATTTAAAATCATTTTAATTCCTCTTTTGCATTGACTCAACTGAAGTGTTTGATTGTGGTAGCTTGAAAACAACTGTTAGCAGTCTTAAAGGAACAACTGAAATTTAGCCAACAAATGATAAAAAAATAACTTATCTTTTCTGTCTTTTCCTTTATCTCCAGGCTGGCTCTTCATTCAGAAGCCAGTGCTGCTGGTATGTTCATCAGAGGAGTCAGCCCATGTCAATGCAGTGTGTGCACTGGCCTCAATCCTGCAGGGGGAGCTAAGTGCTACAGTGAGCTTGGCTTTGTGGGCCATATGCTCCAACACACAGTCCGGGACCAGGACTGGAGTGGCAGATCTGGGTCCACTTCCCTGGCTGTATGGACAATGGGAAGCGGTGCATAAGTCACAAGGAAAAGTGCTGATTGTTTGGAGTTCTGAGGCGAAGAAGACCTATGAGAAATGGAGGATGGAGAGGGCAAACAGAGACAAGGATGAGAGTAAAAAGGAAGAAAACAGCAAATCCAAGGCAAGATATGAGAAAGACATAGTAGAGGTGCAGGAGGATTTAAAACTAAATGGAGAAAAATTGGGAAAATGCAAAACAGACAAAGCTACAGGAAAAAAATATTGTGTTAAATTATGTGATGAAAAAGACTTTTACTCCCAGAGGGAGCCTTCTACTGTGATAGGTCCAGTGTTTACGGCTGCTTTGGCCTGCCTAGAGGGGGCGCTGCAGGAGGGCAAAGGTGAAGGAGTTGCCCTTGTCTACTTCCAGGGGCTTTGTCAAAGCAGGGACATCCCAAAGGCCTTCAGAGGTGTCCCTCGGTACTGCTTACCGCAGGATTTTAGTGGTTTAATTCAGGAGTTGGGAGGGATGGGAAGACGGACAGAAACCAGCAAAACTGGCTTGCGCTGCTGGTCCAGACTCCTGTCTAAAGTACGGTCAATATGGCTGGCAAGGCAGCTTACCCAAAGACTACAAACACTGCTGCAAGGAAAGAAAATGCAAGGGACGACTGTTACATCATCACCGAAAGTGGTGTCGGATAAGACAGCGAGCAGGCTCAAGTTGCCACTGGCAGCCAACGAGGCAAAGCCAAGAACCGTACCTGAGCACGAGCCTCTCCACGGGTCGCTGTGGAGAGCAGAGGAGCTTTAATCTCAGGTTTCAAGTGTCTGATGAAGACAGACTTTTGTTTCTGCCGGAAACATGATACTTACATGAGACACTGGAGCTGCTGTTCCATTATAAACACCCCAGTGCCAATCACTTTATAAGAGCTATTCATTAACTGCATGCCTAAAAAAAATGTCACCACTTGTTTTGCATATTAAGCAAAGAAATACTTCATCCTGTGTTCGACATTTATCCTTTAACAGAAGCTCTTTATGTCGCTTCTGTGACTGAAACTATGGTGAACACCTGTTTTAACCGTATTTTTATATGTACGATAACCAGTATGAAAATCTGGTTGTAAAGTACTCTTGACCTTCTTAATTTGTGCATTTAATATTTGAGAGTGTTGTGTGCACAGGTGACAAACGGTATATCAAGTGTGCAAATTTGCGTTGGGATTACTAAAGGCAGATGTAGCACCAAAGGTGTCCAAATATTTCCAGGTGCGTGTATCGTACAACGGTGTGTCCAACGGTTTCACGTATTGTATTACATATAAAGTGTGTTCTGCAGCCCTATAAATAAATATTTGCACACATACTACCTCCTGAAAACAAGATATGAATCTGCAAATGTTTTGCTTATTTTGCCTCAGGCTCAATGCCCTTCTTTATTTTACATACATTTAATGCCTTGATGAAATGTTTGCTCAGTCTCAACTGACTGTTCCCATATATTTATCATTCTTCATCAAAAAGTATCATAGATAATTCCCCATACTGTAGGAATTCTAAAAGTAAGTATCGAAAATAGCAAAATAATTAGATTTTTTTTCAGGTATCATGTAAAATTACTTAAAAATTACTTTGAATTGCAAGAAATGACTGACTGTTTTGCTTTTACTGCCATCTCTTTATTCTGCATTAGTTTCTATTTTTCAGGTTTCATGTATTACATAAAACCTGTTGATTCAGTCATACCTGGTACACACATTGTTGTTACTTTGTCAAGACTCTTGTGTTCCCACAACAAGACCTGCTCAGCTGGATTAATAAGGAAATACGCCGTCACTTACAGGAGATAAAATACCGTAACTCCTCAGAACTGCCAAAAGATTAACACAAAAATGTTTTCCCCTTCTGAGAGAGCAACTTAGTCTGAAGAGAACACTGAACTAAAATGAACTTTCAAAGTTTTTTCAGGCCTTTTTTTATACCAAGCAAAATGAAGATGTTAATCACACAAAGTAGAAAAAATTGAGTAACTTAATACAAGATTAGATATAAGATGGAAAAAAGCTTATTCTTTATCCACAGTATCAATTGACATTTAAGTGTATGTGATGTGCTGATCCCCTGCAACGACTGTGGTCTTGTCTTGAAGTCAGTTTAGTTACGCAAGAACAGCTTTATGCTAGAAAACAAAGAGCTGAAACTCAGAGTTTGAGACTGCGTTCCTTAAGTAAAGGGCTGTTTCGTAATCAGGTTAGTGCCTGGTGTTAGAGGTGGACAGATCAGTACCAATATATTGATACTACTGATGTCTACATCTCCATTTGAAAACTGAATCTAACACTAGTGGTGTTGATACCTATAAAAGCATCAGTTTCTCTTTTCTTTGTGGTACGTCCTCATCAAAGAGTAGAACTGTCTGTGCATTATTTCCTTTGTGTCAAAACATGTGCAGATGTTCTTTGGGCTCTGTACACATGTGGCGCACATATCTATTTATTTTGGTAAAGTGTCTGCAGTAAATGGTTCCCCAAAAGCACTTGATATTATGGGAAGCCTTGCAGGGATGATGAAAATGTTGCTTTTGATGACAAAAAATCTTCTAAACTGCTGGTATTTGTCAAAAATTACCTGCATCCAGTCCTCCTTGTACTAAGATCTGGACAAAAATGACTGTGTGGTTTTACTGGCGGCCAATAATATTCATTCCTTAATACTAGGTATGACTGGTCTTTTCACAAAGGCTGTAGTGTGGTGAGGTTGAACCTGGTGTGTCTGGAGGAAGTTTTAGTTCAGTCATGTCCGTGGCAGAGATGCCGGAAGGATGTCTGTCACCAATGTTTTATCTAATTAAGATAAATGCATAAAATGTGGTAGAACAACATCAGGAAAAGCTGAAGAAAAAGAGCCTAATGATTAAAAAAAACATCATATATTTCACATGATCGCATTTAAATAAAAAGGTATTGTACTTCATAGATAAGCTATTGGTATCACTTTAGGGAGGGTAATATCGCTGTTTTTATACGACATGTAGCACGATATAAGACCCACAATGAATTTACATTTTCTGACTGATACCAGAGTTTACACAGTTTACAGAGGCGCTGTGGTTCTCTAATGTACGACAGATAAGCACGAATGCAAATTACAAACCAGAATGATAGACCTAACTGCCCTTGGTATAGGATTAATTATTAAACGCCAACTGAAAGCACTCAGTGGAGCAACACAAAGGACCCCCTACTTCATGAAAGATTTTCAGTTAGATGCTTCAGAGGGAAGATATACGGCCAAGAAGAAAAATGGTCACATTCACGGTCAAGGGAACTGACATAGGTCCCTGCCCTTTTCAGTGTTGCCTTCACTGTCCGGGAGTTAGTCTTTGCGACTTCATCTAACGGGTTTTCTCAGTAACAACAGAGAATGAAATCCCCTTGCAAGAATCTGAATCATCATGTATGCCCCCGAACTGACCTGTCTTTACTTGTTTTTAAGTTGTTCGGTGACTTATCACTCTAAAATCGAAATTAAGTTGAATGATTCACCATCTAATGAAAAACTCGTGCATGCCACAAGTTTCCTCCCTCCCACCTGAGCGGGTATCGCGCTGCGACACGCCCCTCTCCCGTCAGCCATCCTGAAAGATACCAGGTGCGTCACAACAATCGCCCTGTGCGGGATATAGCCTGCTCATCTGTCTCTGCGCGTGAGTACTACCGTCATGCTCTGCCGCCGCGTGCATCTGAAGGACTGTCGCTCCGTTTGTGTCGGGTGAGGGGAGTCCGGCCGTGGAGCGCGAGCCGTGCCTGTGCCAGGCGCGGGGACACTTTCTAAGAAATGGCCCTCACGCTTCTTCGGCTACCACGTGCTTCTCTCCAGCTGCTGTTACTGATGCGCATCTGGTCGGTCATGTCCGCGAGAGCGCTGGACGTGGTCTACTCACACCCACCTGAACTCATCTGTAGCGAGGTAACGAGCCCGCGTGGTAATCCTCTGGCTTCATAGTAACTCAGGAGCGGGGACGAAAGAACCAGACTGAAGAGTGACTCCTATCTGTTGCTGCTGTTCGTGTGTTTATTTAGACTCTGTATTAAAACCTTAAGTGGTCTATAAAAACTGGCTGATTAATAGGTCGATGGGTAAAGGTAATAGAGCGCGAGATCAAAGTTTAATGTCCATTACTTATTTACTGGCATAGCGCCTTACTTCGCTGCCCCACTTACACTGCTATTGTACCTTGAACTTCCCTCTGAAGTTTGTTTACAAAAGGCAAATCAACCCCGATATCATTTAAAATATGGAAATTAAACATAGAAACATGATAAGTATAGTATAACATGGTATGTATTTGAATTATATTTTCCTGCTGTATATGACATTAAAAACTTCACAACAATAGAAACCACAAAGGACAATAGCACCAATTGTGTTCAGCCATATTTGTTTAGTTATATTTTTGGCACTGTTTGAAAGAAGTGTTGACTCAGCTGTTCATTCATTTTGAAGTACTTAGTTGCGCTGTGGAAATGGAGAGGTGTTTTACTATCTACATTCGGGTAGAGCACCTTTCATTATAACATTTGAGTGTTAAATTATCCTTTATGTTTTTTTTTTTTCATTCAGTGGTAACACTGCCCACACAATCCAAAATTGATACAATAGATTTTAATGCAGATGTGATATAAACTCAGTCAAACACTGTTCTTACTGAAGTAGTTTTTTAAACCCTTTTTATTTTGGTATTGCTGCAACATTTAGCGATGAATGATCTTTGTAATGAAAGTGTTTCCAAAAAATAGGCATAGCAACAGACGGGCTGTTTATTCAAACAAACAGCAGAGGAGGAAACAATGTGATAGAAATTTTTTTTCCTCATGATGACACAGCTTATCACACAAACCTGTCCTACTGTACACAGACTATTTGGCACAATAAGTAACAGCACGGAAAAAGTAGCCACATTCCTTTTGACCACAGATTTTCATTCAGTCCTTTAAGCTCATCATTACACAACTCAAGAACAATAGTTTTTAAAAAAACTAATCCATAACCTGCTTAATGAATGAATAATAAAATACTTTTAACAATTGGACTTTTTTCGATGGTGCTGCTTTCACCGATTTAAAGGACATGTATATCTCTCACTTCTTTTTTGACACCTTTTGTACTCAAGAGGTGTGTTTCATTATAAATGAGAGTAAATGTTCAACACTTAATTCTCATCCACTTCTTTTCTATTTCAGGGTTTGACCGACTGCTGCATGAGCCGAGGTAGCAACATGATAAACACATATGATTATAATAACCTCACACAGAAGTCAGCCTGCAGTTTATCTGAAGCCGAAACGCTCTTCTTTTCCGCAGCCTTTCCTTTCGTTGCCGCCCTGCCTGATCTGGATGATACAGTGAATGTTACACATGTGCAACTCGAAGTGATTCTCTGCTGTTCAGCCAAACAAGACTGTGAACCTTGCCTGCGAATTGTCATCACACTCCATGGTTTGTCATAGATCTAATGTCTGTAACAGTAAATTATCATTGCTTCCTGCAGTCTTGTCATAGTTGTTGAACTTGTCAATCGGCTGATGTTTTAAAACACTGACTGCAGATGAATCACATGTTTTGTTGCAGAAGTGGACAATGCAGAGCAGGTTTCTGAAGAGTCTGGTGAGCGTATTGATGAAGAGGATTTGGGAACGAGTCAAATAGTGGAGGAAAGTGGTCATTGTGTCGTTCCTGAGCCAAAGGGTAAAGAATCCAAAACACACACACATAATAAGTCAATAAGTCGTACACATTACATTCTTGCTTACTTCTTCTTCTCTACTCTCTCTCAGCTCTGGTGAAAGTGGGTCTCAGTTCCCCGGGCTCCGGTGAAATTTGGAAGACACTCCAATTTAAATCAAGTTACTCTGATGTAGAGCGAGCTTCTCAACAGCACACACACAAGGTAGTTAAAATCAGGCAGGTGTGAAGAGTAACATGTTTTTGTTTCTGTTATTGATTTCATAATTGACCAGTCTACTAATCTAATTAATTTAATTTACTCAACAAAATTGGCACTTCATTTTAGTATTATTGTTTTATGTTATATTATTCTTCTATTGTACTACATTATAAGGAATATCGATGCCTACTACATTTACATTAACAGGTAAAGTTACTAGTAATTTTACAGATTTAGATTTAGCATAAAACAAAGAATGAGCTTATAAAATACAGCACATTGTGAAAAATTTACTAGTGGTTACCAACAGTTCAGCTTGTGATCTCTCACAAAAAGCTTTATTTTGTATTCATTCCTCCAACATCAAACATCTCACAGCCTCTCAGATTTGTTGTGTGGCTCTTATAAGGGGCCTGAGGGGCCACATGTATCTAAATTAGATTAACTGTCTCCATTTAACCAGCTGCAGAATTGCTGCTTACTCACTGTTGCATAAACATTAATAATCTAACAATATGCAGATATATCTGACACAGGGGAGGTTTTGGTTGCAGAATGAGGGCATTTACTATTTCTCTACTTTTACTCAAATAGGATTTTGACAGCAGGGTTTTTACTTATAATGGAGTATATTTTTAGTTGTATTAATACTAAAAATAAAGTGAAGGGTGTGAATACTTCCTGTGTCTTCTCTTATGCTTCACTGCTACTTGGTAAATTTCTTAAAGACTAGTTTCCAAGTTAATGTTGCCTGTCAGTGTGTTTGCTGTCGCTGAGGGATTTAAATACTTGCAGTTTAAATTGTATATACATTTCCTTCAAAATCCAGTTGGTGCTGATAGAAAAAGTAACGTTCGGATCTCCTGTTGTGGTCGCAGTG